>CM049804.1:14107371-14263325 GCA_027422405.1 Ptychobarbus kaznakovi | reverse complement strand
TTCGGCATGAGTGGTGGAAATTTATTCGGTGGCTTCCCACTGAATGGGGCTGACTATGATAATAATAAGAATAAGAATACATTTTATTTATAAAGTACCTTACATTTTGAAGAAAATCTCAAAGGGCTACAAGAGTGTCACAATAAAATAAAACAATTTAAGCAATTAAGAAACTGTTAAAAACAGCTACCAACTAAGATTAATAAGGAAATTTAAGCACTAAAAGAAGCGTAAAAATTGAAAGTCTTCAAACGGTCTTTTGTGGAGCCCTCAAATGTTCAGGGAGGGCATTCCACAGGCGAGGGGCAGCGGTACAAAAGGCTCTGTCCCCAATGGTGCTGGTCTTAGTCCTTGGAGGAAGGAGCCGATGAGTGTTTGTGGAGCGGAGAGAACATGCTGCGATCTGTGTAGTAAGGAATTCTTTAAGGTAGATGGGAGCATTTCCATGGACACACTGATGTGTGAGGAGAAAGACTTTGTATTCTATCCGGGGAGAAATGGGAAGCAATTGTAGAAATTGAAAAATTGGAGTGATGTGTTCATATTTACGCACCCTCATCAGCATCCTGGCGACACTGTTCTGTATGTGCTGGAGCTTCTGGATGCTCTTGTCAGGAATCCCGATGAGAAGAGCCTTGCAGTAGTCCAGTCTGGAGGAGACAAAGGCGTGGACGATTTTTTTCAGCATCATGTATGGTATGTGAGGGACGGAGTCTGGCTATATTCCTGAGGTGGTGAAAAGATGTTTTGCAGAGATGTTTGATATGGGCCTCAAAGGTTATATGGGGGCCAAACCTGATGCCGAGATTTGTGACTAACATTGATAGGGGAATGTCCTGCCCTGAAAATGTAATACAGTTTTTGGTGGATGTTCTGGTCTGATGAGGGGAACCAATGAGGATAGCTTGTGTTTTTTAACTGTTCAGCCGGAGAAATTTTTTATTGATCCACTCTCTTATCTCATCTGGCTAAAACCAGATGAATACATTACTTTAAATGAGTCTACCCTCCGAGATTATTGCTATAAAAATGACCCGCGTCAAAAGGTAAAGGGGGAGGTGTTGCTACAATTTATAGCAACATTCTCATTATTTCTCAGAGGGCAGGCTTTAAGTATAACTCGTTTGAAGTTATGGTGCTGCGTATAACATTATCTAGAGAAACACGCGTTAGTGATAAATCCCCTGTGAAGTTTGTACTGGCTACTGTATACAGGCCACCAGGGCACCATACAGACTTTATTAAAGAATTTTCTGATTTTCTATCTGAGTTAGTACCGGCTGCAGACAAAATCTTAATTGTTGGCGATTTTAATATCCATGTCGATAATAATAAAAATTAATTAGGATCAGCATTCATAGACATTCTGAACTCTATTGGGGTTAGATAACACGTTTCAGGACCTACTCATTGTCAAAATCATACTCTAGATTTAATACTGTCACATGGAATTGATGTTATTGGTGCTGAAATTCTGCAGCAAAGCGATGATATATCAGATCATTATATAGTCTTGTGTAAACTCCATATAGCTAAAGCTGTAAATTCTACTCCTTGTTACAAGTATGGTAGAACCATCACTTCTACCACAAAAGACTGCTTTGTAAATAATCTTCCTGATTTATCTCAATTCCTCAGCACATCCAACAGCGCAGAAAAACTTGATGATGTAACAGAAACTTTGGTCTCTCTTTTCTAGCACTGTAGATACAGTTGCTCCTTTACTCTTTACAAGAGATGCAGTTAGTCTAACGTAGATGATCCCATTAGTCTAGTCTCCGTGGTATAATTAGCACACTTGCACCCTAAAGAGAGCAGCCTGGAAAATGCAGCGCAGCTGGAGGAAAACAAAACTAGAGGTATTTTGTATAGCTGGCGGGAAAGTACCATATACTACAGAAAATCATTAAAAACAGCTAGATCTGATTACTTTTCGTCTCTTCTAGGAGAAAACAAACATAACCCCCGGTATTTATTCAATACAGTCACTAAATTAACGAAAATTAAAGCATCAACAGGTGTTGGCATTTCCCAAGAGCACAGCATTAATGACTTTATGAACTACTTTACTTCCAAGATCGATACTATCAGAGATAAAATTCTACCCATGCAGTCGTCAGCTAAAGTACTGCATCAGATAATGCACTATAGATCCCCTGAGGAACAATTACACTCATCCTCTACTATAGGAGAGGAAGAATTGCATAAACTTGTTAAATCAGCTAAACCAACCACATGCATGTTAGACCCTATTCCATCTAAACTACAATAGGAGCAGCTTCCAGAAGTCATAGATCCTCTTTTGGCTGTTATTAACTCATCATTTTCATTATGATATGTCCCTCTCATTAAAAAAACACAACTTGACCCCAAAGATCTAGTTCATTACAGACCAGTTTCAAATCTCCCTTTTCTGTCAAAGATACTAGAAAAGGTAGTATCCTCACAATTATATTCCTTCTTAGAGAAAAATGGTATCTGTGAGGAATTCCAGTCAGGATTTAGACCGTATCATAGTACTGAGACTGCTCTCATTAGAGTTACAAATTACCTGCTTCTATCATCTGATTGTGGTTGTATCTCTTTATTAGTTCTACTAGATTTTAGCGCTACGTTCGACACTATCGACCACAAAATTATTTTAAATAGACTAGAACACTTTGTTGGCATTAGTGGAAGTGCCTTAGCATGGTTCAAATCGTACTTATCTGACCGCCATCAGTTTGTAGCAGTGAATGAAGAGGTATCATATCGATCACAAGTGTAGTATTGAGTACCTCAAGGCTCAGTACTAAGGCCGTTACTTTTCACGCTTTACATGTTACCCTTCAGAAATATCATCAGGAAACACGGGGTGAGCTTTCACTGTTATGCTGATGATACTCAACTCTATATTTCATAGCGGCCCAGTGAAACACACCAAATTGAGAAACTAACGGAATGCATAGTCGATATAAAAAATGGATAATGAGAAACTTCTTACTGCTAAATTCAAAAAAAAACAGGTGTTATTACTGGGTGGTTGTTCTGCACGCTTGATCAACAAACTACAGATGATCCAAAATGCAGCCGCTAGAGTTCTTACTAGAACCAGGAAGTATGAATACATTACCCCGGTTCTGTCAAAACTGCACTGGCTCCCTAACAAACATCGTATATATTTTAAAATCTTGTTAATTACTTATTACGCCCTAAATATCTTAGCTCCTCAGTACTTGAGCAAGCTCTTATCACACTATAGTCCTCCACGTCCGCTGCGTTCTCAAAACTCTGGCCTTTTGATAATACCTAGAATATCAAAATCGACTGCGGGTTTTTTTTTTTCTCCATTCTGTCACAGAGGGAGTTTTGGTTCCTTGCCACTGTTGCCTTTGGCTTGCTCAGTTGGGGAAACTTAATTTCTAGTGATTATCGTCAATTTGATTTCACAGATACTATTTAAATAAAATAAGCTAGACAACGACATATCTGAATTCAATAATGAAATGCCTTTAACTGAAAATTGAGTGTTTAATCTTATTATTGTACATTACTGAAACTCTATCCTCCAATTTGATACTGTTAAGTGCTTTGACACAATCTGTATTGTTAAAGCGCTATATAAATAAAGGTGACTTGACTGCAGACAAGCAGTGAGTGTGGTTAGAGTTGTTGTTGATGACGACGATGATGGATGAATATCAGTTTTCATATATAATGGTGTATCATCAGCGTAGCTATGGAAAGAAATTTCCAAGCGGTTGATGACTTTGCCAAGGGGGAGCATGTGGAGAATGAATAAAATAGGTCCGAGAACCGACCCCTGACCCCTGTGGAACCCCGCTTCCCATGGCCACAAATTCAGATTTGTCTGTGAGGTATGACTCAAAGCAGCGCAGAACGGTGTTATTAAGTCCAATAGAGTGGTGTAGCTGGTTGAGAAGTATACCGTGATCAACGGTGTTGAACGCTGCAGAAAGGTCCAGGAGGACAAGGAGGGATGGTGAACAAGCATCAGCTGTCATCAGCAGGTCGCTTGTAACTCTCACTAAGGCTGTTTCCATGCTATGGGTGGAGCGGGAACCAGACTGAAACTTTAAAAAAAAATTGTTGTATTTGAGATGGTCCTGATGGTGCCTGGCAGCTACTTTCTCCATAACCTTAGTGTAAGGAGGTTCGTGGGTAAGGGGAAGGAAGACGAGGAAGTCAGGGGTGACGAGCCACAAATCGGGTTTAATAAAAACCAAAGGAAAAACAAAACTACAACGTAAACACGGTCTGGCAGTTTCTTCTTCTGCGATCGCTAGGACAGTCTTCTTCGTCTGGTCTCTCTCTCTCAGCGGTAGGTAGCGATCTCCCTCTGCAGGCCGGCGGGGCCCTTTTATGTCTCTCCGACAATCACTGAAAGTAGACACAGCTGTTAATAATCATTCACCTGCCAACCGTTTCCCCGCTCGTCTCAGAACCCGCTCTCCCCTTAGCGCGTCCCGCCTTCCCACGCCCCCCTCTCCACATACCCCCACCGCCCGTCTCAGGCCGGGGAGCCCTCCGGCCTGCAGCCCCCCCCCCCCCCCCATTCCTGGAGAGGAAGTCGGCTACAGCCATCTGTGCCCCCGGCCTGTGGATCACCTTGAATTTAAATGGCTGTAAAGCTAGATACCAACGGGTGATCCGCGCGTTGGTATCTTTCATGCGGTGGAGCCACTGAAGGGGCGCGTGGTCCGAACAGAGGGTGAACTCCCGACCCAGGAGGTAATAGCGGAGGGTGAGGACGGCCCATCGAATGGCGAGACATTCCTTCTCGATGGTGCTGTATCTAGTCTCTCTATTTGAGAGCTTACGACTTAGATACAGCACCGGCCGTTCCTCTCCCTCGACCACCTGGGCCAGGACCGCACCCAGCCCCCTGTCCGATGCGTCTGTCTGCAACAAAAAGGGGAGTTCAAAGTTAGGAGAGTGCAGGAGCGGGCCGCCGCACAGGGCAGCCTTTACCTGGGTCAGGGCCTGTTGGCACAGCTCCGTCCACTGGACCGGGTCGGGTGCTTCCTTTTTAGTGAGATCAGTCAGCGGGCTGGTGAGGTCCGAAAAATTAGGGATAAATCTCCTATAATATCCCGCCAGCCCCAGGAACTGTCTCACCTCCTTTTTGGTCTTGGGACTCGGGCAGGCCGCAACTGCAGCGGTCTTATCAATTTGGGGACGCACCTGCCCATGCCCCAAGTGGAAGCCCAGATACCGTACCTCCATCCGCCCAATTGCACACTTCCGCGGGTTTGCCGTGAGCCCAGCCCCCCTCAGCGCCTTTAGGACCGCGCGGAGATGTTCCATATGCCGCTGCCAGTCATTGCTATGGATGATGATATCGTCCAGATAGGCAGCGGCATACGCACTGTGTGGCCGGAGGACCTTGTCCATGAGGCGCTGGAAGGTTGCGGGAGCCCCGAACAAACCGAACGGAAGTGTTACGAATTGGTGTAATCCGAACGGCGTGGTGAAGTCTGTTTTTTCCTTGGATAAGGGCGATAAGGGGATCTGCCAATACCCTTTCGGTAAATCCAGTATCGAATAAAAGCTAGCTGTACCTAACCGATCAAGCAGCTCGTCAACTCGGGGCATTGGATAAGCGTCGAACTTCGACACTGCATTCACCCTCCGGTAGTCGACACAGAACCGGACGGAGCCGTCGGTCTTAGGGACTAATACAATCGGGCTCGCCCAGTCGCTATGCGATTCTTCTATTACGCCCAAGTCTAGCATCGCCTTTAGCTCCTCCCGAACCACATTTTTCTTGTGTTCGGGCAGGCGATAGGGCCGGCTACGCGCCACCTCCCTGGGGAGCGTTTCGATGCGGTGTTGTACAAGATCCGTGCGACCGGGCAGGGGCGAGAATACATCCGAAAAATCTGCTTGTACCTGGGCTAAGTCGGTGAGCTGCTGCGGCGAGAGGTGGTCCCCCCCGGAGACCAGAGCGAGCGGATTGTGCTGGATAGCGGCTTCTGGTCCGAGATCCTCCTCGTTTGACACCACCGCAGCTAACGCCACCGACGCCCCCTCAATCCAGCGTTTTAGAAGGTTGAGGTGGTAGATCTGCGATGATGCCCGCCCCTTTCCGTTCGCTTGACCTCGTAATCGAGCTCCCCCACTCGCCGTGTGACCACAAAGGGACCACTGAGGGACAACTTCCCGCGCCACTGAGAAGCTCTCTTTGGATTGGCCCGATGAGCCCCGCGAGTCTCAGTCGTCGAAGCTCGACGAGTGGTTCCTTAGCGGCCCGAACTCCAGGCCTGAAAGGAGGAAGCTACCATTTTTCAGTGATCTGCATAACGAGATCTCCAGATCATGGAAACAGCCTTTTTCCTCCCGCCTTACTAACGCAGCAGCTGCTGACTTCACCAACCTTCTGTGGAGTAGGGCTATACCACCATCCCGGTGGTCGAGGACACTCTAGCCTCCCACCTTTCACCTTCCTTGGCACCTTCTTGGAAGTCTCGCCCCCTCCTTCCGACTAAGCAATTTAGGACCACATCTGCCCTTATCGGGAAGTCCTACATCGCGGCTGGTCAGGCAGGTATGGCCCTCCACACTATGGCCATCCTCCAAGTCTACCAGGCTGATGTCCTCAAAGAGATGGACGAAGGGGCTGGTCTGACTCCAGAAGCAGTCAAGGAGCTGCGCAGGGCCACTGACTTGGCTCTGAGAGCCACCAAGCATACTGCACGAGCCGTGGGGCGTTCTACGGCTGGCTCGGTGGCCGCAGAGCGCCATTTGTGGCTTAACCTCACAGAGATTCGTGAGAAGGAGAAGGTGTTCCTGCTGGACGCCCCCATCTCGCAATCTGGGCTATTTGGAGAGGCGGTTAGCTCGGTGGTGGAGAAATTCCGCTCCGCCAAAACACAGTCGGCCGCTCTTAAGCAGTTCATGCCTAGAAGGATGAGGGACCACTCCACTCCCTCCTCCTCCCTGTCTAGAGAGCACTCCTTACCTAGAAAGGAGTCTTCTGGTAGGAGCTGCGCCCCAGCACATCCTCCCCCGACCACGGTCTGGGGAGCCCGTGGCCGACCATTTCCCCACCAACGACTACGCAGGCGGGTTGACCTGAAGCGGCCCGTCAGGCCTGCCGCTTCGGCTCCTCCGAGTCGTTCCTGACCCTCAGGTCGGGATGAGGAGAGCTTTTTCAACGCTAAGAGGCAAGACCAGACCGCTAAAGCGTATCTGTCCACCTCCAACACGCTCTCCTCACTCAGATATGTCATACCCACCCCTCAGGGTTCGGTGTGCAGAAAGAGTCCACCAGCATCACTCTTCTTCGGTCTGGCAGTTGGGGGACGCATCGGGCCTTCCCCCTCTACCATCCATCCCTTTGCCGCCAGCGGACCACGTGATAGGAGACACACTCGGTTATCTCCTACAGCGTACGGGCCCCGCGTCGGCCACTTTTCAGTACAGTGCTTCACTCTCCATCATCCCAAACAAAGACGACACCCCAAGTCAGGTATGTCTTCCTCAGCACGACACTCTGCTTCCTCTATCGCATTTCTTTCACGAATGGGAGCGTCTACCAGGGGTATCGCTTTGGGTTCTCTGCACAGTTCGGTCCGCCTACACACTTCAGTTTGGGTGAAATCCCCCCTGCTTCGACGGGGTTCAGCTGACAGTAGTAAACAGCGCCTCGAAGGCTTCTGTGCTACAGCAGGAACTTTCCTCCCTCCTACTAAAGGGAGCAATAGAGGAAGTACCTCAGTCGGACATCGAACAAGGCTTTTTCAGCCGCTACTTCCTCGTACCAAAACGAGACGGCGGCCTGAGACCCATTCTGGACCTGCGTCGCCTGAACCTCTCCCTTTACAAAGGGAAGTTCAAGATGCTGACGTTGAAGACGATCATGTCCCAGATTCAGGGAGGGGACTGGTTCGTCACTATCGACCTGAAGGATGCCTATTTTCACATCCAGGTCGTCTGGCGGCACAGGAAGTTCCTTCGGTTTGCCTTTGGAGGGAAGGCTTACCAATACAAGGTCCTTCCCTCTGGCCTTGGCGCCGAGAACATTCACGAAGTGCATGGATGCTGCGCTGGCCCCTTTGAGGTTCCAGGGCATTCGCATGCTGAATTACTTGGACGACTGGCTCATTCTGGCTCATTCTAGTGTTCCTGTGTGGCTCAGTGGTAGAGCATTGCGTCAGCAGCGCAAAAGGTTGTGGGTTCGATTCCCAGGGAACACACATACTAATGAAAATGTATAACCTGAATGCAATTGTAAGTCGCTTTGGATAAAAGCGTCTGCTAAATGCATAAATGTAAATGTAAATTCTGGCCCACTCCAGGGAGTTAGTGAGGCGTCACAGAGATATCGTCCTCCATCACATTCGTTCTCTTGGCCTCAGAATGAACGCCAAGAAGAGTGTTCTCTTCCCCTCTCAGCAAACTGTGTTTATGGGGGTTCACTTGGATTCCGTTCAGATGCAGGCCCGTCTGGCTCCTGCCCGTATTTCCAATTTCGCAGCATGTCTGGCCCGCTTCAAGCTAGGCCATCATGTCTCAGTGAGTACTTACCGCAGGTTGCTAGGCCTCATGGCAGCGGCCTCCCCTGTGCTGCCCCTAGGGTTGCTCCACATGAGGCCGTTCCTTTGGTGGATGAAAGTGCTGAGGATACACCCCACGGTACCAGCTACTCGCCTAATCAGGGTGTCGCGCTGTTGCTTTTGTGCCCTCTTAAAATGGCGAGACCCCATTTTCTCCAGAGTGGAGCCAGAATGGGTGCGATTCACTGTCGCCATATGATTACGACGGACGCATCAATGACAGGCTGGGGCGCAGTCTTCGAGGGCAGACCGGCGCGCGGGGAATGGACAGGAGAGTTCCTTTCCTGGCACATAAACTGCCTGGAGCTCAGAGCTGTCTTCCTGGCTTTGATTCATTTTCTCCCCGTTCTTGGGAAGCATCATGTAATAGTCAGGATGGACAACATGGCGGTAGTGTCCCACATAAATCGTCAGGGGGGTTCACGGTTGTGCACCCTGGACAGGCTTGCGCGCCGTCTTCTCCTTTGGTCCCAGGACAAGTTCCTTTCCTTAAGGGCAGTTCACGTTCCGGGAATCTTGAACCTCGCGGCCGACTTTCTGTCGAGACAGAAACTCAGGCCGGGAGAGTGGATGTTGAATCGTCAGACAGTAGCCCAGATTTGGGATCTGTTTGGCAAAGCGGAAGTGGACCTCTTTGCTTCACAGGAGTCGTCCCAATGCCCGCTTTGGTTCTCTCTAAGTTCCCCGGCAGCTCTGAGCATAGATGCGTTCGCCCATCCGTGGCCGAACATAAGACTGTACGCGTTTCCGCCAGTCAAGCTGATTCCGGCTGTCCTATGCAGGGTGAAGGTGAGCGGTGTCCGTCTCCTACTCATAGCCCCATTCTGGTCCTCCCAGACGTAGTTCTCAGAGCTGATTCCTCTTCTGTATCGGCCCCCTTGGGAGATTATGATCAGGCGGGACCTGCTTTCTCAGCTTCAGGGCAGGATCTGGCATCCTGTGGAAGCTGTGGGTATGGCCCATACAGGGTCAAGGGCCTTGATGTCTAGTCGGCCTGTCGAGGTTCAGGAGACCATCGCCAGTGCCAGAGCCCCTGCTACAAGGAAGCTGTATTCTTCCAAATGGGTTGTCTTTGAGTCCTGGTGTTTGGCTTGCGCAATAGACCCAGTTAACTGCCCTGTCGGTCTAGTACTGGAGTTTTTGCAGGAGAAACTGACAACAGGGGCGGCCTTAACCAACTTAAGGGTTTATGTCGCAGCCATTGCGGCTCGGAGAGAGCATGATGAGGTTCCCCTGGGAAGGGGGATAGTCTCTGCGTTTATGCGTGGCGTCAGGCGGCTGAGACCAGTACGCCCTATTGCAGTTCCTTCTTGGGACCTGTCAGTCGTCCTCGAAGGTCTAGTGGCAGCCCCTTTTGAGCCCCTAGAGTCTGCTCCAGAACGGATCCTGACCTTAAGGTAACTCTTTTGTTGGCGCTTACATCATTAAAGAGAGTTGGGGACTTGCAGGCCCTCTCTGTCAGTGAAATGTGTATGGACTTCGCTCCTACTAGGAGCGTAGCCTCCTCTCAAGCTCTTTTCAGAGGGGTTCCCCTAGAGGAAATTTGTGTAGCGGCAGGATGGTCCTCTCCGCACACTTTCGTCAGGTTCTACAACCTGGATCTTGATACAGCTCCGGGTTCTCAGGTTCTGTCTGTTTGAACCAGACGTATGCTGTTTGGTTCGTAAGCGGACCAGATAGGGCAGCGTTTTTAGCTTGGCGTGTTTGGTATATCGTTCCCAAAGCGTGAAAAGCTCACGCAGCGTTGAGTGAACCTATGATAGAGAACGTAACCCTTGTAACCCGAGACGATTTTAATATGTTTTAACCTGAAATTTAAACTTGTCACAATAAAGTAAAAAAATAATTAAGTTGCTCATCACAACTCTTTAAGTAATGAGACAAGAGTAAAAAGCCCTACAGTTTGGTAGTTTTTGTATAAGTTTGCTGGTAACCTGTAAACATACAGTAAATGTACTGCAGTGTCTGCAGTGTTGTGCAAATTGGATTTAAACAGATGTTTTGAATGATTTGCAACTTGTTTTTTGTTGTTGTTTTTTGTGGCATTATAGTTTAATAAAAACCTAGATTATATTACATTCTCAGTCTGAGGAGAAGGGGAACTCAGCAACTTATTTTAGTACTCATTTTTCAAGGCTGTGTTAGGCTCCACTCCCTGCCTCATGTTTCTTCTTTTTCTGAATTTACCAGCTAACTAGGTCTTACAATACTTCCAATACTCTTTGAAAAGTTTGTGATTCCTCCAGCTGTGGTGTGGGACTTAGAAAGCTAGTCTACCCTCCTTCACAATTCTGTTTATGTGGCAGACACGTGAAATCTGAATCACAATCACTCTATGACCCTTTCCTTTTTGTCTCGCTTTCCCTTCAAACATCACCTGCAATGAACTATACACACAGAAAGTGTTTGGAATTCCCCCTCTCTTATTAAAGGGGCAACATCCATTGTTGTAACGTTTTGTGTTTTTATCTAAAAAAAAAATAATTATAATCCTTATATAAAGACAGAAAGAGACAGAATCTCAAGGTGTTGATGTTGAAGTCATGCAACCATGGTGTAGTTTGTTTTTAGCCTACATTTTTTTTTTTTTTATGCCAATGGTATTTAGGTTTAAAAAAGATTGTGTTCATTTGTGGATGTTATCATGATGAAAAATCAAGTAAAAAATCATAAACGTTTGTAGGAGCTTATTTTCTGCAATCTTTTAAAAGCCAATGGAAAATTGGGGTACAAAATACATCACTGCAGCACTCAATTACTGAGAAATTGCTAATTATTTAGAGAAGCTCAATTTCTGTGATAAGCTATGCACAAAAAATACATGTGCAGCTATTTCTTGTTCTCCTCAGCAAACACATAATTTCCCCCTAACATTGGTTCTTGTTTGGATATTGTTTGAGAAATAATAGTACAGTGTTTAGTCTTAATGCTTTAGATTCTATATATTTTCCAACCATACAATAAAATATAGTGGGAACCAAAAATTATTAGCTGGGTTTGAAATGGGCACATGCCAATCCACAGATCTCCCCTATTCCAAGTTTTATTGCCAGCTAAATACAAATTCTTTATTATCCCCTTCTTGGTAGATTTTCACAGGGAGATGTGTCTTTGAAGATAAGCAGTTGCTTTAGCTTTAATGATATGCTGTCTGAGCCTCACTTCAGTTAACCTCCTTTCCAAGATATGAACAAAATGATGAATTAGCCGGGCTTGTTGCCTTCAGCTTGAGCAGTTGAAAAAACAGCTTTGACATACTTCAAGCAGGGAGGAAACCAGAGAGCACCTGACAGTTTATGCTATTGTTTGATGACTGTCAGAGGTTGCTTTTGCTTCGCTCAAATTGGATTCCGTCTCCTGGAATGAATTCTCAAATGCTGAGAGGAGGATTAATAAGTCATGGAGCTGTTTTCTCTGCGGTGTTATGATTATTTACTCTTATATAGGCTCTTCTTTACTAGTCATGCTGTCTGTTTTTGTTCTGTATCCACCTTCCTTCACTGAATTTCATGTATTTTCTTCTTAGCCTCATTCCAAATGCTCAGGTGCAAAGAAAGAAGGTTTGTGAAGAATCTTGGGAGTTTTTCTAACACTGGTGTCATTTCACCATGATCTGACTTGATGTGTATCTGGCTGATACAAGTCCGCAGTAGAAGGGGAAACCACCTGTCCTGGTTTCTGAGCGTATCCCAGTGTTCTTTGCTCTGATCAGTGCTGGATGTACATGTAATAAAACCCAGAGGTCAGTCAACTGCAGCACAAGAGAGACAGAAAAGGAGAAAACGGTGTGTTAACATTCACAGACTTCTTAATATTGTATTACTTCCATCTGTTTGATGTGAAAGTGGCTCATAGGGAAAGATGCTCTCCATATACACAAAACAGTAACATTGACACACAGCATACAGATTAGTTCATTTGAGCAACATACTACATGAACATGTACAGTTCACACACAAGAAGGCAACTTTTGTGGAAGAGATTGCGTTTCTTTTGAACTTAGTTAATCTATTTTGAAATAGTTAATCAAATACAACATGTTTTAGATGAGACAAACCAACTAATACCACAACATCCCAGAATACATCCCAGCAAGTCCATTGCTAATACTGTGTGTGTTTGTGCTGCTCCACTTATAATGCTCTTACTTCCTAGAGGATGATGTCCTTAAAAAGCTGGCGTTTGTTAGTTAATTGAATAATCAAAAGACTAACAGAGATTATAAATTAAAACAACATTCACTAGAAAACCTATTTCGTTTGAAACCTTTCAATATTTATTTTAAAGAGCACTATTTATTATTAAATGAATAGTTTTTTTTATTTTAAAAGGTTGGACACAAGGAAAAATAACCACTCTAAACAAAGTGATTTATTTAAGATGTACTCCTATCTTCACTTAGTTGCTACGGAAGAATAGATTAAAAAAAAAATGGATTGCAATTGTTTTAGACAAGTGAACACTGGAAAATGCAGATTTGATTGTCTGACTGAAAAAAGGGACTGCTTTCTGCTTTCCCAGTAAGTCAAAAAGGATGAAATCACTGCACTCTACCAACTCAGTAATCCGACTGCCATCCACACTTTTCTCAGTAAGCCACCTAGTGGATAACTTCAACTTATTTTCCACATTGTGTCTGCTAGTGTTTGTTTGTGTCTGCTAGTGTGTGTGCAGGGCCGTTTCTAGCCAATTTGATGCCCTAGAACAGGGGTCTGCAACCTTCAACGTCAAAAGAGCCATTTTGGCCCCTTTCCTTCCGAATAAAATTCACGTGGAGCCACAAAATATTTGATGCCCAAATAAAGATAACACGGCATATAGCTAAAGTTTTATATTCAGTTATGTTACAGGGCAGAGGAGTAGCAATCATTTCAGAAGTGAGGGGGACATAAATGTCAAATGTAGTAATAATAATAAGTATTACAATATTTATGTACAAACCCGATTCCAAAAAAGTTGGGACACTGTACAAATTGTGAATAAAAACAGAATGCAATGATGTGGAAGTTTCAAATTTCAATATTTTATTCAGAATACAACATAGATGACATATCAAATGTTTAAACTGAGAAAATTTATAATTTTAAGGGGAAAATAAGTTGATTTTAAATTTCATGGCATCAACACATCTCAAAAAAGTTGGGACAAGGCCATGTTTACCACTGTGTGGCATCCCCTCTTCTTTTTATAACAGTCTGCAAACGTCTGGGGACTGAGGAGACAAGTTGCTCAAGTTTAGGAATAGGAATGTTGTCCCATTCTTGTCTAATACAGGCTTCTAGTTGCTCAACTGTCTTAGGTCTTCTTTGTCGCATCTTCCTCTTTATGATGCGCCAAATGTTTTCTATGGGTGAAAGATCTGGACTGCAGGCTGGCCATTTCAGTACCCGGATCCTTCTTCTACGCAGCCATGATGTTGTAATTGATGCAGTATGTGGTCTGGCATTGATGTTGGAAAATGCAAGTTCTTCCCTGAAAGAGACGACGTCTGGATGGGAGCATATGTTGTTCTAGAACTTGGATATACCTTTCAGCATTGATGGTGCCTTTCCAGATGTGTAAGCTGCCCATGCCACACGCACTCATGCAACCCCATACCATCAGAGATGCAGGCTTCTGAACTGAGCGCTGATAACAACTTGGGTTGTCCTTGTCCTCTTTAGTCCGGATGACATGGCGTCCCAGTTTTCCAAAAAGAACTTCAAATTTTGATTCGTCTGACCACAGAACAGTTTTCCACTTTGCCACAGTCCATTTTAAATGAGCCTTGGCCCAGAGAAAACGCCTGCGCTTCTGGATCATGTTTAGATATGGCTTATTTTTTGACCTATAGAGTTTTAGCCGGCAACGGCGAATGGCACGGTGGATTGTGTTCACCGACAATGTTTTCTGGAAGTATTCCTGAGCCCATGTTGTGATTTCCATTACAGTAGCATTCCTGTATGTGATGCAGTGCCGTCTAAGGGCCCGAAGATCACGGGCATCCAGTATGGTTTTCCGGCCTTGACCCTAACGCACAGAGATTGTTCCAGATTCTCTGAATCTTTGGATGATATTATGCACTGTAGATGATGATAACTTCAAACTCTTTGCAATTTTTCTCTGAGAAACTCCTTTCTGATATTGCTCCACTATTTTTCGTCGCAACATTGGGGGAATTGGTGATCCTCTTCCCATCTTGACTTCTGAGAGACACTGCCACTCTGAGAGGCTCTTTTTACCCAATCATGTTGCCAATTGACCTAATAAGTTGCAAATTGGTCCTCCAGCTGTTCCTTATATGTACATTTAACTTTTCCGGCCTCTTATTGCTACCTGTCCCAACTTTTTTGGAATGTGTAGCTCTCATGAAATCCAAAATGAGCCAATATTTGGCATGACATTTCAAAATGTCTCACTTTCAACATTTGATATGTTATCTATATTCTATTGTGAATAAAATATAAGTTTATGAGATTTGTAAATTATTGCATTCCTTTTTTATTCACAATTTGTAAAGTGTCCCAACTTTTTTGGAATCGGGTTTGTATGTATAATTGACACAATTCAAACAAAACAATTATTATCTCTTTTTTTAATTGGCTAAGAAATAAAATATACTGCTGGACAATAATAACATCATATGGTTATGATTGTACAATCGGTATATATACTACAAACACTTTTATTTTTTCACAGGATAAATCAGAAAATATATGTGACACTGGAGCACAAAAGCAGTCGTCGCTGGAGTATGTTTGTAGCAATATCCAAAAATAAATGTTATGGGTCAAAATGATCAATGTATCTTTTATGCCAAAAATCATTAGGATATTAAGTAAAGATCATGTTCCATGAAGATATTTTGTACTGTAAATATATCAAAACTTCCTTTTTGATTAGTAATATGCATTGCCAAGAACTTTATTTGGGCAACTTTAAAAGCGATTTAGATTTTTTTGCACCCTCAGATTCCAGATTTTTAAATAGTTGTATATCTGCCTAATATTGTCCTATCATAACAAACCACACATCAATGGAAAGCTTGTTTATTCAGCTTTCATATGAAGTAAAAATCTGGATTTAAAAAAAATGACAAAAAATACTGGTTTTGTGGTCCAGAGTCACATATTGTATAGCTTCTGTACTGTAATTAATGCTGTCAATTACCACTGTATCATTCATAGGTATTACCTGGAGAAGACTTGAAAAACACATAAACCATATCGTCTTCACGTTTCATCAGTTAACTGCCGGTTTCACACTGCAAGCGTGAGCGTCGCAGAAGCGGTGCGTATGCAGAGCAGGAGCAGCGCGCGCCCATTGTGCTTTCACACTGGTAGCGTTTGCAGCGCGCGGCTGAACAGCGTCTTCTGTTCAGAATGGGTTCGAATCTAATTTCAAATACAATTGGTCTTGATTTATCATTAGAATAGTTGATATTACTGTATTTGTTTTATTAACACTATACATGTTTATCTTTGTTTATGTGCAGTAGGCCTACGTATTGTAGATAGAAGAAAAGCAATTGCGCTGTATTTGTTAATACGGAGATTACGAAGGATACAACGTAGATTTTGGGTGCACCCAGGCTGCGGAACAGCAAAAAACAATAACTGACCATAGCAGAAATGTTACAGTTATTTTATACATTGTGTTTATATTGAATATTGTCAATATTTTAAATGTTTGTACTTGTAACCAGAAGTTTATTTTTGCACATATACTGTAAGCTGCTGTTATTTATGTTTGTTTGTATTGATTGTTATTTACAGATTGTAAAAAAAAGTTGTACCGATTGGACAGATTGTACTTTTTGTCTTTCAAAACAAAAGAAAACCATTAACAATTACGTAGCATCTGCCAACAAAAAAAATCCTTTGTAAAGAAAACGCATTAATTATAAGAGAATTATGCCTTTGAAGTTTTGGTCAAAAGAGTACATCTACGACATTTTGCATCTTTATTCAACATTTATTAGCAAACCTCTTCACAATGCCTGCTGACCAACGCTTCTTTAATAATGAAGCGATATCTGATAAACATAAAAGCAGATTTGCAAGCAATCTCCATGCTAACATCTTCAACATACATCGTAAATGTATTTATTAATTCTATATGTAAACGTTTTAATAGGGATATTAGCAAACACACGAAAAACACACTTTCAAAAAAGTCACCCATAATCATAGACTTATTTGGTGTAGCTACATGTGTAATATTTATGTGATCCGTTTGTCACTTCGTGTATTATCAAATGATCAATCTACTATTTTCCATCCACACCAACTGCCTCCCATACTTTTTCTTTGGCTTGTAAGTCTTTATACATTACATTTTTCGGGTCATGAATAACTTTTTGTTTTTCTACTTCTACGATGAGACGAGCGTCGTCCATTATGTCATCTTCCAGGTGTAGACTTCCACTCTGAAGACCCCCGTCTGGCTACACCGGGCGCTGTCACGTGCGTTTGTTGATGATGCCTGTTGTCAACATGGCATCTGTTTCTATGCCAACATATAGGTCTATAAGCTACACAATATATATTAGAACTTGCTACGAAATTGTTGAACTTCATGGTAACTGTTTAAAATACATTACATCCCATTTACAAACTTTGAAGATGTTTTTTGTGTCGATCATGTGCGTTTTGGTCATAAACAATGTCCTGTCACTTTAATTCAGCGTGAGCGGCGCAGCAAAAATAGACTCGGCGCCGAAACGATCGCGGCACTGCTGCTGAAGGTAAAGGAGCTGGGTTAGCCTCAGATTTGTATCAGTCATGGAAGTATCCAAAATTTAACTGAGACTGGTAAAATAACTGTTCAGAGATGATTTAATGAATAAACAGGTAACCAGATGTTCTTTAACTTTGTCTGCATTGCAATAAATCATATTGCTTTGATTTATTGTGAAGAATTGTTTGTGAAATTGTTTGCTGTGCCAGTGTGCCACAGCCCCACCTCAATTGTTTTTCACCAGCCGCCACTGGCTACAGCGATAGTGGGATGCCTGTCAAATGTTACTATTACTTCTCTGTGAGTCCGTTTTGGACTTTCTGCGCGAGAGCGCCCTCTGGCTTCGAGAATTAATTAAACATACAGAGCGAGAGAGAGTTCAGCGCTCCGTGATGTTCACATCGTTTTTGATACGAATAAAATGTATCCAAAATGACGTGACTATCTTTTCTCTTTTAATTTAAATGTAGATTTACTCACATTGGCCCTTGAAAACCTCTACTTTAACACACTTGACCTAGAAAAATTGCAGGGGAAGTGTTTAGGTTGTATTAAAAGTCGGGGGGACACCTCCCCTTTATACGTTCACCCACGCTACAGGGAGCCACCGCAGAGGGATGAAAGAGCCGCGGGTTGCCGACCCCTGCCCTAGGCGAAATCCCTATTGCCCCCCCCCCCCAAAAAAAATATATATATTATCATTATTTATTCTTTTCAGACACCAGTTTCTTGTCACATTCAACTTGCTTTTCATAGTAACGACACTAATTTGTGGAGATTGAGTTCCACAAATCTGAATGCATTATATGTAAATTGACTTAAGATAAACATTTTGCACACTTTATTATCTGTAATATCATTGTGTTGCCACTAGATGCCTGTATAGCCCTATGTAAGAATCCCTAGTTGCTAAGACATTGCACATACAGTCAGGTCCATAAATATTGGGACATCGACACAATTCTAACATTTTTGGCTCTATACACCACCACAATGGATTTCAAATGAAACAAACAAGATGTGCTTTAACTGCAGACTGTCAGCTTTAATTTGAGGGTATTTACATCCAAATCAGGTGAACGGTGTAGGAATTACAACAGTTTGCATATGTGCCTCCCACTTGTTAAGGGACCAAAAGTAATGGGACAGAATAATAATCATAAATCAAACTTTCACTTTTTAATACTTGGTTGCAAATCCTTTGCAGTCAATTACAGCCTGAAGTCTGGAATGCATAGACATCACCAGACGCTGGGTTTCATCCCTGGTGATGCTCTGCCAGGCCTCTACTGCAACCGTCTTCAGTTCCTGCTTGTTCTTGGGGCATTTTCCCTTCAGTTTTGTCTTCAGCAAGTGAAATGCATGCTCAATCAGATTCAGGTCAGGGGATTGACTTGGCCATTGCATAACAGTCCACTTCTTTCCCTTCAAAAACTCTTTGGTTGCTTTTGCAGTATGCTTTGGGTCATTGTCCATCTGCACTGTGAAGCGCCGTCCAATGAATTCTGAAGCATTTGGCTGAATATGAGCAGATAATATTGCCCGAAACACTTCAGAATTCATCCTGCTGCTTTTGTCAGCAGTCACATCATCAATAAATACAAGAGAACCAGTTCCACTGGCAGCCATACATGCCCACGCCATGACACTACCACCACCATGCTTCACTGATGAGGTGGTATGCTTAGGATCATGAGCAGTTCCTTTCCTTCTCCATACTCTTCTCTTCCCATCACTCTGGTACAAGTTGATCTTGGTCTCATCTGTCCATAGGATGTTGTTCCAGAACTGTGAAGGCTTTTTTAGATGTCGTTTGGCAAACTCTAATCTGGCCTTCCTGTTTTTGAGGCTCACCAATGGTTTACATCTTGTGGTGAACCCTCTTTATTCACTCTGGTGAAGTCTTCTCTTGATTGTTGACTTTGACACACATACACCTACCTCCTGGAGAGTGTTCTTGATCTGGCCAACTGTTGTGAAGGGTGTTTTCTTCACCAGGGAAAGAATTCTTCGGTCATCCACCACAGTTGTTTTCTGTGGTCTTCCGGGTCTTTTGGTGTTGCTGAGCTCACCGGTGCGTTCCTTCTTTTTAAGAATGTTCCAAACAGTTGTTTTGGCCACGCCTAATGTTTTTGCTATCTCTCTGATGGGTTTGTTTTGTTTTTTCAGCCTAATGATGGCTTGCTTCACTGATAGTGACAGCTCTTTGGATCTCATCTTGACAGTTGACAGCAACAGATTCCAAATGCAAATAGCACACTTGAAATGAACTCTGGACCTTTTATCTGCTCATTGTAATTGGGATAGTGAGGGAATAACACACACCTGGCCATGGAACAGCTGAGAAGCCAATTGTCCCATTACTTTTGGTCCCTTAACAAGTGGGAGGCACATATGCAAACTGTTGTAATTCCTACACCGTTCACCTGATTTTGATGTAAATACCCTCAAATTAAAGCTGACAATCTGCAGTTAGAGCACATCTTGTTTGTTTCATGTGAAATCCATTGTGGTGGTGTATAGAGCCAAAAATGTTAGAATTGTGTCGATGTCCCAATATTTATGGACCTGACTGTAAATCACACATCAATTAATTGTATTACATTTGGAATTGGATACATGCTTAGATACTATAAATGGCAACTTTTTGTCTTTATCTGTTTTTTGTTCAATTATGTTGTTGTTGTTGCTTGAAACATTGATTTAAAATGTCAGTTATTGCATTATTATTTCAGTGAAACCTATAAAACACTTTGTTGCCCCAAGCTACATATAAAAGCCTGATCAGTGGCTTAAAAGTAATCAATGCAGCTATTAATCCTTTGCTACTCATTAACGCGTGAACTTCCCCTTTAAATAACGTGACGCTCTGCCCTTATGTGAATGACGCTGCTGCAGTAAGTGTTCAGCTCGGGTCGGGTAGCAGACCTCTAAACCACACACACACACACACACACACACACACACACACACACACACACACACACACACACACACACACACACACACACACACACACACACACACACACACACACACACACACAAACTCTGTTTGGACAATGAAAGAAGTTGAGAACAAGTATGGTCTATGTTCAGTGGTTTTTATTTATAAAAAGAGAGATTAGTTGTTCAGGCACTTGTTCAGTGCCCTTTTTCTATCATCCCACTTGTGTTGGGGCACATGACTTTTCCCATGGGCCCCCCCTGACTGGATCTTGCCCCCCTAACTAACTGTGCCGCTCGGGTCGGGCCAGACGATCTCGGGTACGGGCCGGGTTCGGGCTTCAATTTTAAGCCCGTGCAGACCTCTAGTGTGTGTGTGTGTGTGTGTGTGTGTGTGTGTGTGTGTGTGTGTGTGTGTGTGTGTGTGTGTGTGTGTGTGTGTGTGTGTGTGTGCGCGTGCAAATTTCCATTAACATTTAGTCATTTAGCAGATGCTTTTATCCATAAGCGACTCACAAATGAGGACAATAGAAGCAATCAAAACCAACAAAAGAGCAAGAAAATGCAAGTCACAAATATATATAGGCCTATATGCCTATATACACACACACACACACACACACACATATATATATTATCAGCAGGGGGGCATTAATGCACGGGCTTCAAGGGGCTGAAGCCCAGGGGCTTACACTAGAAAGGAGGCCCACTGGCTGTAAGGAAATTATATTTTTCGAGTAATTATTTATATGGGAGTTGGCAGCAGTGACAACAGCATTCTGTAAACAAACTCACACACTCATTTTCAGCAACGCCCTGGTTGTAGTTGCCTATGTAACCAGTTGGGAAGAGAAATATTACTTTTATGGTATTTTGTGTGATGAACTTCCCAAACGTAATTTCTATGGAGAGCTAAAGACATTTGTTGCATTATTCTAATAAAAACTATTAAAAATTAATTCTATGTTATTGCGTGTAGGAACTTTTATAATGGTGTTTTGTGCAAATGGGACTTTTATCTGTGTTACGCGCTATGCCTTTGGGGAGTTTGGGAGTAACGTCAGCCTCAGACCGCATTGGACGCTGGTGAGGTAGGACGCAAAAAGTTTCTCCTTATCTCCCGGTTGTTTTCGGTACGTTAACGGTGTTCATTTGATTAAAGTTAACCAAATTCTAAATTTAATGTGTTCTGAGTCGATTTTGAGTATGTATACTTGAATGTTATAAAGTTTATGTGAGTTTTACTGATTTTCATCTGACGCACGTTGAGCTAATCAATCGGTGATTTGTGCAGTGTGCGTGATGCTGAAAGAGGATAGCGTGGAGAATGTTTTTTTTCTGATTAAGTGTCCCATGTGTTCCAGGTATGTTCAGTTCTTTAATTCAAACAATGAATGATAAAATGTGAACTGGTTTTGAGTAATATGTTTTCTATTATTTTCTTTTTCCCTTTATTCTGAAAAACATTCCATTGCTTTGTATTTGGATTATGCACCGAATTCATGCCTTTACAGTATTGTTGTGAATGTACATGATATTTTGGGCAATGTTTGTATGTTGGTTCATGCGATCATTAATTGTTGATGATATATGTGGAAAGAACATGCAACCAGTAACTTTATTTCAAATTCTTTATTTCTTATGTTTTAATGTGTTGCACGATGTTAACGTAAAATTGTTGTAATCGTCGCCCTCAGACCGCATTGGACGTGGTGAGGCAGGACGCAAAAAGTTTCTCCTTATCTCCGGTTGTTTTCGTGTGCGTGATGCTGAAAGAGGATAGCGTGGAGAATGTTTTTTTCTGATTAAGTGTCCCAGGATTAATAAATGGAAGTTATGTGAGGCCGTCCCTGCTGTCTTCAGTGTGAAGTTTCTTATGTGCAGATCTGGAACTGCTACATAAAACTGGTGCCGTGACTTTCTAGGATACAACCGATCAGCCACCGCCGATCATCGGGTTTTGACAATCTACGTGGGATTTTCACTGTGACTTCCTGGATTCAACAAGCCAGCCACATTCATCTGCCAGGTGTCAAGCCGAG
The DNA here is from genome assembly GCA_027422405.1 of Ptychobarbus kaznakovi. Taxonomy (NCBI): domain Eukaryota; kingdom Metazoa; phylum Chordata; class Actinopteri; order Cypriniformes; family Cyprinidae; genus Ptychobarbus; species Ptychobarbus kaznakovi. Next base: position 14,241,062 of record CM049804.1, on the reverse strand, counting down.
TATCGCGTCCTGCCTTCCAGTGTCAGATAATTAACTTCTCTCATTGCAATTGCATTTTATTTTTCTTACACTCTAAGACATTTACTTTTGAATCGGACCCTGAATCATTAAGATTTTGATTTAATTAATTGCATTTACACAAGTGATCAGTACAGACAGTAAGATGTATAACATGTCTACACCAGTCTTGGGGAGGGGCAGAGGGTTAATCAATACAGATGGTGTTGTGAGACATAAGGAAAATGATCAAACTTGTAACGTTAATCTGCGCTACTCACAGAGGGGGAAAACATTAATCCTGGTGCTTCTTTTACACATGCTCCTATCATTGATGATTCGAGGCTACAGTTAACAGAGCTCATTGAAGAGCTGGGTAGCCAAATTGGTGACAGTATTTTGGATAGGCTTTTAGCCGATCGTAGTCCTACTCTGGGGCATCAGACTAGGCCCTTGACAGTTAAAAGTGAGCATGATAGCACACTCTTGACCTATCTAAGTTGAATCTGATTGTACAATCTGACAGTAGAGAACCTCCCATTTTTCGAGGTGATGGTACAGACAAACACTCTGTTCATGAATGGATAGAGTTAATGGAGGTATACTTACGGAGGCGTGACTGTCCAAAAGCAGAGCATTCCAGTGAGGTTCTGAACCACCTTTTGGGTAGAGCTAAAAACATAGTCAAAGTAGGGCTGAAAAGTAATTACTCACCTGACATGGTTGTTACCCCTGAAGTTATTTACAAAATTCTTCTACGCTATTTTAGTGAGAGCCAGAATCTTGTCTTCCACTAGCAGACTTCTATTCTACACTGCCATATGCCAAAGAAAGCCCCGTCGACTACTGGGTCCGTCTTAATAATGCAGCTGAAGTTGCTGATAATCACTTGCAGAAACAGCGTAGTCAAATGAAGAACATCTCGCAGGAAGTCGCGATGATGTTTATTAGAAATTGCCCTGATGATGGACTATCTAATGTGTTTAGATACAAGCCTGTTACCAAGTGGTCATCAGCAGAGGTGCAAGAAGCCATTGATGAGCACCAAAGAGAGTCGAGAACAAAAAAATTACACTCTCACTCTCTTTCTGACCGCTCGTTTCAAGTAGCGACTGCCGCTTTCAGCCATCCAGAAATGATCACTGTGAAAAACACTGCAGTGAATGCAGCAGCGTGCATTCCAAGTACACAGACCACAAAGCCTGAGACTACCACAGCACCTCCACACACAGTCTTAACTGACACTGGCACGTTAGAGCGGGTGCTCAGCATGCTGGAAAGGGTTCTTGAACGCACTAATACACAGGCTGCCCCTGATAGACCACAGTTACCCTCTTGCTCTCGTCCATCCAGATGTCGTGTCTGTGGTGAGAGAGCCCATTCAACATGGTCACATTGCATGTCAGAGAAAAGATGTTTGACTTGTTTAGAGGTTGGTCACCAGCGCAGTACCTGTCCTAGGAGTGCAGAGTCCAAGAAGATGCATCAAGCATATATGAGTCGACTCGCAGGTCAGTGGCAAGTGATAATGTAGTTCTGTTTCAGAATGTAACCCAGCTGACACGGGCAGACAGCCTTTTCTACATTGATGCTTTAGTCAATGACGCTGTTCCTTTAAGAGCCTTGTTAGACAGTGGCTCCATGGCTTGCACCATCAGTGAAATTGCAGTGTCCCGCCTACTTGACGCAGGGTTGACTCTGAATCCGTGTGAGATGCAAGCCAATGTTATGCTGGTTGGATGTGGCGGAGTTCAGGTTGTGCCGAAGGGTATGTACCAGCTGAAGATGAGAGTGTATGAGTATGAAGTCAGTGTACCTACGCTGGTTGTTACGGGACAACGAGACGAGTTGATACTGGGCACCAACGTTCTTAAATTTATCTTGAGTCAGTTTAAGCAGAACCCTACATACTGGCGTGTAGTAAATAGACCTGAATCGACAGAAGAGGCAGACATTGAGCAATTCCTTAACATGCTTTCTGGCCTTAATAGATGGAAAGGTGATGAGATGCCTCAAGTCATTGGTACTGCCAAGCTGGTTCAGGCTGTCACGTTGCTGCCAAAGCAGGAGCACCTGGTGTGGGCCAAGCTGCCTCCTACAGCACCTATTTCTGAAGGCAGTGCGGTGTTAATTGAACCACTAAGTGGCCAACCCATAAGAAGAATATCATAGTAGGTCGTGTGGTAGTTTCTATGACTGCTGACAGGTGGGTGCCAGTTAGAATGCTTAATCCATACGACAAGCCCATCACTCAAAAGAAAAATTTTAAGGTAGCTGACGTTTCTCCCTTTGTGGCGTTGGAGGATTTGGAGACGGATGTGGAGAGACCTTTCGAAACTGTAACAGCACAGAGTCAAGCTGTGCATGGTGAAACACATGATCCAGACTTAAGTGACATTCTGCTGAAGATGGGATTGAGCGACTTGGACATTGACTCTTGTGAAGTGTCATCTCGGTGGAAAAGTCAGCTATTGCACTTGGTCCAGAAGTATGAACATGTATTCTCAAAGCACAAGCTAGACTGCGGGAGAGCAAAAGACATAGTGCATCGCATCCATCTCTCTGACAATCGGCCTTTCCGGTTGCCTTATCGGCGTGTGCCTCCCGCACACTATCAGAAGCTACGACAGGTATTGTCGGAGATAAGAAGAGAGAGAAATAATTCGCAAATCCAGTAGTGAATGGGCCTCTCCCTTGGTTCTCGTGTGGAAGAAGAGTGGAGATCTCAGAATCTGTGTTGACTACCGTTGGTTAAATACACGCACTATAAAGGACGCACACCCTCTCCCTCATCAAGCTGATTGTCTCGCTGCTCTAGGAGGGAATACGTTGTTCAGCGCAATGGATCTCACGTCTGGCTTCTACAATGTCCCCATGTGCGAGAAAGACAAGAATCTAACAGCATTTACCACTCCTCTTGGGCTTTACGAATTCAATCGTCTCCAGCAGGGACTGTGCAACAGCCGGCGAGTTTCATGCGGCTTATGATGAGCATATTTGGTGACCAAAACTTCCTTACCCTGCTGTGTTATTTGGACGATCTCCTAGTGATGGCTCCCTGTGAAGAAAAGGCCCTGGAAAGGTTGGAAATGGTTTTCGAGAGATTAAGTGCTCATGGATTGAAGTTGGCACCCAAGAAATGCTACTTCCTTAGACGGAGTGTCAGGTTTTCTCGGCCATGTTGTGAACGAGCACGGACGGTGTCGCGACTAATCCCGACAAAATTGCAGCCATTTCGCCATCACTGAAAAGGACCTCATGATGGATGACGGAGTTTCACCTTCCGCTAGGAAGATCAAATCCTTTTTGGGTATGGTCATGTATTACCAACGCTTCATCCCCAATTGTTCCAGTATTGCCAAACCGCTCTTCACATTGACTGCAGCAACCAAAGGGAAAAAAAGTTGTTCAAAAGGTGGTGCTGTTTTCAGGAACTCAGCTCAACAGACTGGACTGAGGAATGTGCCCTGTCCTTTGAACAACTTAAGTCAGCTCTTCTGAACTCTGTAGTGTTGGCCCACCCAGACTTCACCCAGCCATTTATCCTCTCTACAGATGCCTCACTTGATGGAATAGGGGCAGTATTATCACAAGTCCCTGTAGGGGAGTCCAAGGCACGGCCAATCGCCTTTGCAAGCAAGGCGCTTACTCGAGCTCAGTCCAACTACCCGGCACACCGTCTTGAATTTCTGGCGTTGAAATGGTCTGTCTGTGACAAATTTAGCCATTGGTTAAAGGGACACTTTTTCACAGTCTGGACAGACAATAATCCATTGACTTATATTTTAACAAAGCCAAAACTAGACGCGTCGTGAACAGAGGTGGGTGGCTAAGTTGGCCCCGTATACATTTGAATCCCAATATATACCCGGTACCAAGAATGTGTTTTCTGACGCACTGAGCCGTCAACCGTTTGTCCCTGGTCATGTGAGCCATAGACTTGTGGCTGAACCTTACGATTGCCTACTGGGACTGTCTGAACTGTTAAATGAAGAAACGGTACAGGATTCATTTAGGCTCAGTGCGAACAACCAGTATGCTGAATACCCATTAGAGCAATGTTCATTGTCTTCCGAGCAAGTTTCTGCTGTCTTCGAAGCTCATACGAAGTGGGAAATGGGAGCGGAAAATAGAGTAATTTCCTGGCTCACTCAAGAAACACAACGGATTATGCCTGCTGGTCAGAACCCCTTACCTGTCTACTCTTTGGATGAGCTTCGAGAGAAGCAAGAAGGTGACCATGTGCTCTCGAGAGTTCTTCTTTATGTGTGTCGAGGTAAAAGGCCGTCTCGGAGAGAAAGAGCCAAAGAACCTTACAAGGCACTGAAACTGTTGAAGCAATGGGACAGATTAAAGCTGTTGGATGGCATACTGTACCGTGTCCGCAAAGATCCAGTGACTAAGTTTACACGTTACCAGTTCATAGTTCCTAATTCTCTGATCAGCGAAGTATTGCGTGGCATCCATGATGAGGCAGGCCATCAAGGTCAAGGAAGAACATTGTCTTTAGCTAGGCAGAGATTTTCATGGGTTGGGTTGGAGAATGATACCCGAGACTATGTGAAACACTGCCAACGCTGTGTGGTCAGCAAAACCCCTGAACCAGAGGGAAGAGCCCCTTTAGAAAGTATCCGAACTGTCAGTCCGCTGGAACTCGTCTGTATAGACTTTTGGTCTGCCGAGGATTCTTCTGGCAAGAGTGTAGACGTCCTTGTGGTAACGGACCACTTTACTAAAATGGCGAATGCATTTCTGTGCAAGAACCAGTCTGCATCTCAAGTCGCTCGTCATTTGTGGGATAAGTTCTTTTGTGTTTATGGATTTCCGCAAAGAATTCATTCAGGACCAAGGAGCAAACTTTGGAAGCAGGTTGATCAAGGAGTCACGAACTACGGCATACCACCCGATGGGCAACGGCCATGTCGAGAGGTTTAATCGCACCTTGGGTAATATGATCAGGGCGTTACCCCCGAGAGCCAAACAGGACTGGCCGCAAATGTTGCAAACCCTGACGTTCGCTTACAACAGTACTGCTCACGAATCAACTGGCTTTGCCCCGTTTTTTCTCATGTTTGGTCGTATTCCCAGATTATCCGTCGATTTGATGTTCCAGAGTGTGGATCGAGATGATAACTTCACGGACTATGATCAGTACGTGAGGAAAAATGAAAGATGATCTCAAGGAAGCCATGTTGGTTGCTCAGGCCAACAACACAGTGAGTCAACAACGGCAAACTGACTACTATAACAAAAGCATCAAAGGCAGAGACATTGAGAAGGGTGATTTTGTGCTGCTCGCTAACAAAGGAGAGAGCGTGGACGGCGTAAGCTAGCCGACAGGTGGGACTCAACATTGCATGTTGTGGTATATCTGTGGATACAAGATGTCATACGTACCGTGTCAGGAACACTCGGACCAATCAGGAGAAGGTAGTTCACAGGAATCTGCACTTACAAGCTAACTTCTTACCCATTGATGAGAGGAGGGAGGCTGTTTAGAACCAATCTCTGGTGTATCAAATTCGGATTATGAAACTGACGAGTCTGTGATTGATGCTACTTTTAATGGATCAGAAGACGCTGGTAATAAAATTGATGGGCCAGTTCACCTCTCAGCTTGTCCAGTCAGTTCATCTGTGGAAGAGGGAACAAGAGACCCAAGTTCTAGTGCAGAGTTTGAGCATGTCCTTGATGGTTCGGTTCTCGGAAGCGAGAATCGGGAAACTGTTCAGATTTCTGAGCTTGACACTTCTGATACAGATGTGGAGGAAATTGAACATGACGTTACAGAGTCAGTACCATCCGACAGAGTCCTTGAAGATGTTGTTCAGCATCCTTTTGAAACCGATAACTCCGTAAGGACGGGAGGGCTGGCAGATTGTTAAAACCAGTTAATAGACTTATTCAAATTATGACCCAGAAAACACTCCTGCGTAGCCCCACGCTCAGCATTCTCAGGTCAAAAGCTTCTTAGGTCATTATTGAAAGTTAACTGTTGGTATTATTTATCTGGGGTATTGTTTGAGTGTGATCATCTTAAGTATCTGAAGTAGTGTTTATGGCACTTCTTTTTTTTTTGCGGGCAAACTCTAGAGAGTCTGGCCAACTTTCTTTTGTCGCTCTCCCAGTTAGTTGGGTAACTCATATGTTGCACAAAGATACTATGTCTTGAATGAGTGTTATCACATCCCCAGTGTCCAATAGTCATAGTCTTAAACTAGTTTTGTGAAGTTCAGAGGGGTGATGTAACCAGTTGGGAAGAAGAAATATTAGTTTTATGGTATTTTGTGTGATGAACTTCCCAAAACGTAATTTCTATGGAGTAAAAAGACAATTGTTGCATATTAAACACATAAAAATTAATTCTATGTTATTGCGTGTAGGAACTTTTATAATGGTGTTTTGTGCAAATGGGACTTTTATCTGTGTTACACGCTATGCCTTTGGAGAGTTTGGGAGTAGTAACGTCAGCCCTCAGACCGCATTGGACGCTGGTTGGGTAGGACGCAAAAAGTTTCTCCTTATCTCCCGGTTGTTTTCGGTACGTTAACGGTGTTCATTTAATTAAAGTTAACCAAATTCTAAACTTAATGTGTTTGAGTCGATTTTGAGTATGTATACTTGAATGTTATAAAGGTTTATGTGAGTTTTACTGATTTTCATATGACGCACGTGGAGCTAATCAATCGAGTGATTTGTGGAGGGTGCGTGATGCTGAAAGAGGATAGCGTGGAGAATGTTTTTTCTGATTAAGTGTCCCATGTGTTCCAGGTATGTTCAGTTCTTTAATTCAAACAATGAATGATAATATGTGAACTGGTTTTGAGTAATATGTTTTCTATTATTTTCTTTTTCCCTTTATTCTGAAAAACATTCCATTGCTTTGTATTTGGATTATGCACGAATTCATGCCTTTATACAGTATTGTGTGAATGTACATGATATTTTGGGCAATGTTTTTGTATGCTGGTTCATGCGATCATTAATTGTTGATGATACATGTGGAAAGAACAACATGCAACCAGTAACTTTATTTCAAATTCTTTATTTCTTATGTTTTAATGTGTTGCACGATGTTAACGTAAAATTGTTGTAATCGTCTTGCCTCAGACCGCATTGGACGCTGGTGAGGCAGGACGCAAAAAGTTTTCTCCTTATCTCCCGGTTGTTTTCGTGTGCGTGATGTTGAAAGAGGATAGCGTGGAGAATGTTTTTTTTCTGATTAAGTGTCCCATGTGTTCCAGGATTAATAAATGGAAGTTATGTGAGGCCGTCCCTGCTGTCTTCAGTGTGAAGTTTCTTATGTGCAGATCTGGAACTGCTACATAGATACGTCTTCCTTTCTCTGCATCATAGAAAGAGACGTGGCCCTCTTCCATGTCCAAATACACTCCTATTTTCGAGGGTGTTGGCAGGTCCAGTTTAGTGACCGGTTCAGTCAAAGCCATCAAAGTTTCCAGCTGCAGGCGCAAATTCCAGTACCCTGTTTTTGTGTTCATTGTAACATAGCCATTTCGAGGGGCTGATTCCTTCGCAACTCCCACCCGCCCTCTACCTCCCAATAATGACGACCTGTGCCATAACTGTTACGGGGCGAACAAGACGTGAGACGTGCGGATCCATCTGCAAGGCTTTATTAGGAGGCATGCTCGGAAACAAGCATGGGTCACACATTGGCAAACAGGTATGTATATGGCAAGGCAAAGAGTAATCTTAGGGCAAGCGTAAGTCTGCGATCTGCGTACAATATCCAACAGGGCAAGGCAGAAAGAGAATCCAGGTACATGAGCAGGTATCAAAACACTATAAAACAGGTAAGACTATAACAACGGCGAGGGCTCTGTAGAGTAGCTATCGCTAGGATATACGCTATGCAATACTCGGCGATGACAGAGAGGAAGTCCAAGGTTTATATAGAGTGTGATCAGTGCAATCAGCTGTGTGATTAGTGCAATTAGCTGTGTGACGTCAGTGCAATGGGTTAAGGGAAATGTAGTCTTAGGTGATGTGCAACCGTTAGTGTGGTGCAGGAGTCCATGTGGTGAGCGAGTGACCTCTGGTGGTGAGTAACAGGGAGTGCATGGACAGGATTCGTGACAATAACCCTCTTTAGCTTGAACACACGTCCAACCATCAAATTTAGATCGCTTCCACTGATACCCATGCCAGTAATCAAGACCTGTATATTCTTTGCTCTCAATTTTTGTCCATCTTCAGAGACTAGGAGATCTGGGTTGGCTGTGTTAGGATCCAGAATTACATCAGCTTCAAGAACAAAAGGAAAAGGTATTGAATCTTGAACTCTGTAGTTTATTTACGATTTATATCCCCTGATTATGAAAGCTGCAGTTATATCAGTTGAGCTTTACCTGTTGATTTTGTAATCTAATTTCAAACTGAAAAAACAAATGTAACATTGGATTAAACATGACAGAAAACTGATGCCAAATTCAGCATCATCATTTAAATTTGTTTAATGTTTTTTTTTTTAACCAGGATTTTATTGACTTTTGCCATGATTTTCTGAAAGTCAGTGAGTCTTAAGAAAATACCTTTTTTAGAAATGCGTAATCCAACTGCAGACGAGAAAATAACGTTTTACACATACATTTAAATGCAATTTCTATAGTCATTCTCAAAGACAAAAACTTTCACAAGCATGAAATCACTAGGTAAACCATCTAAGGGAGAAACCAAAGCAAACTTCACCTGTGTTTTTGGATCTCTGTTTACTCCTCACCCACTGTCTAGAAACGGAATCTTTTCATTTGAAAGATATATAATTTACCACAAGAAAAGGCTTTGCTCTTTATCCACATTTTTTAAACGTAAGAGCACAGCCATTTGTAACTTGAATATGCAAGGCTTTCAGTGTCATCTGCTTCTAGCTTTTCTATTATGCTGCTTGATATTGCATATTTATTAGTGCAATCATGAAAACAATGGTGTGTAGGACAAATAGTTTTATCATTTACTGCACTTTGTTATTCTTAGTTATAGTGGCTTAATGGAAGTTTTGCACTTTCACAGAAAATATACTTTTCTGTTGCAAAATAAGGTGGATACACTGCTGCAAGATGTTCTATTAATTGTGAATGAAATGTGATTAAAGAGCCAAATAATAATGATATAAATTTAATTAATCTAAAACATGTTTCTCTGTGTATGTATAAACATGTCATAAAATGTTTTATTCGTGACTTTTATTCAAAATGTAAAACATTAGTTTAAATTTCATGCGTAAATTATTTATATCATGTTTAGTTAGAAAGAAATGATTGGCCTACTGTCTCGGTTATACTTATATTCTTTTAATATTGTTATATGATCAACTTTACCTCAGAGCTTTCTGACTGTAGTACAGTCCATACCATCTAGTCCATTACAGGAAGTATGCTGGACTCTCCCCGCTTCCACTGTTTGTGAAGACTTCTTAGTGTTTCTTCACATTCACCTTTCGGACATACTGAGTTCTAGTCAACAGACAGAGAGATTGATAATAGAGCTGATTTAATCTTGTGCACAACAATAACATGTGCTATCCTGCCGATTTCTGTAAACATATGGCCACAAACCTGTTTCCAAGACCATTTAGACAAGATTTTCTTTGCTTTTTTAAATTTAATTTCACTGTTTGACAACTGCTCAGAGGACTGCTGTTTCTACAGAAAACAAAAGAAATGAAAGAAAAAAGTTAAAAAATAATATTGACAACTTTGGTATAACATAAGGTCTTGATGTAATTTTCTTTGTAAGTGTTATAACCAGGCTTGCTGTGACTTTGCTCCAGGGTGTTAGGAAAAAAACTCTCATTACAAGAAGAGACACAATTTTATTGCTTAACGCTTTATGGCATGACATCATGTCTAGTTAGGATACGTTATCATAAAAATTATCAGATGTCTGTAAAACAAATCCCTCATAAATAAAGTAAATTCAAACCTCTTGCTTGTCTGTTTGTTTTGTCTGTATGTTCTCCACATCTTCAGCCCACTGCAAAATATAATATTTCTGTTCTTCCTCAGTTCCTTTATTTTTAATCTTTCGTGTCAGCAAAGACATCTTGAAATGTGGGCATTATGCATGATCCTTTGAAACTTCTGTTAAACTCATATTAAATTATTATAATAATGCCAAATGTTTACCTGTACCACTCTGTCCAGTTCAGTAGCCAGTTCTCTGATGATGTGCTTTGACTTATCAAGAGATATGTCATCTTCCTGCTGAATACTTTTGGTGGCTGTTATTTTGAACTGCTGCAAGGAAATGTTTACGTATTTAGTGAATGCTAGAGGCTTAATATCATTAATAATCCTTTATATTGCATGCATATGTTTACCTGGTAACAGACCCTGCTGATTATTTTAACAAAATTATGTCACGAAAAACAAGGACATGCCAAACAAATTGCTCAAAACACAAAAACAAGTTAAAAATAACAACAATGGGTTTTGGTGCAGTTTAAAATAAACAAAACAAAACAACTATGATGTTTGTGACATTATACCTGCTGTGACTTAGCACTCAGATAAGGCTTAATTGATGGAAATGATGCAGAAGATCTTGCATTCTTCTTTATTTATGAATACTTTATTAATGTATAGCATAATCCAGTAAGAGCTCTTGTGTACACATACTTGACTGTCACTGCAGTCGAAAGAAGGGGAGTTGTTGTTGTTGTTGTTGTTTTACAGCCTTTATATATAGCCTACTTAAATTAGACTCCACCCTGTCTTGTGAAACCACCAACCACCATGGTCTGTATGATTTGTAAAGTTTGCAGTGTTTGTCAAATTGTTATACCCTTCTGCTGTAGGCCATGTCTGTGATCTGTGTTATTATAAATGTAGAATGATAATACATCTAGAATGTTTTAATCTGGAAGAAAAAAAACAATGAGTGGACCTCAAATAATCTAGATTTACAGTTAGGGCCTTTTTTTTACATAGCCTATACTTGGTATTTTGATCATTAAAGATTGCTATTATAGCCTACCACATTTTCTAAATCTGCATGATGTTTCAGCAAATAAGTAGATACAGTGTTGTAGAGTGTTGTAGGCCAACTTAGTTTGTATGGAACACTTTTTGGTGCCAAGGGTGTCCAGGGTGTTTCATCAGGGGTTCTAGTTTAGAAGAAAAAAAATTTATACAATAGAACAAGTTTATTAATAAAAACACAAAGTAATTATATGTAACTTTATCATATATATTTATAAAACATATTAATTTACTCTAAATAGACTATAAACTTAGTCACTGATGTTATTACATCCTAGAAACGCCCCTGGCGATTTACCTGTGTTAATCCAGTTAAACGCAGGCATACGTGTTCATGCTTAACAGCAGCAAGCAGCATAGAAGCTGCCACAACCGCGGATCTGGTGTACTTTAATCCAATTTTACTTGTAGAGGTTTAAATGTTACTGTAAGAAACTGTTCCTAGACCAGCGATTTGATTCGTTTCATTCCGACGCGGAAATCGGAAGCAACGTGTAGTAATATCTACTACCATTACATGTTTATATGGTGGAAGAAAGATACAATCGCATTACCTTATGCGAAATTGCCAAAAATACGATTTATGAGGCTTAAAGTATTTACATAAAAGTATTGTTTTATTCTGATAGGAATCAAACTTTTGGCTCTTTGTAAAGGTAACGTAATGTGTCCTCTAGAGGGCAGCACTTACCGTCCCATTATATTATTTTACCCCATGAAGAAAAAACTCCAAAAACCACGGAAGTAGACGTGATGGTCTGCTGCTTCGCTTGTATTTTATTCCAGAAAAATACTATTTTAATTTATATGATTGCAGAACATGACGAATTAACAGTGGATTTAAAATAACGATGTATCTAGATCAAGCACACATCTTCAACCAGTCTTTATCCATTCGTTGAGGATTCAGTCTCATATGTTAACAGCTAATGTTAGCGATTGACTGGGTGAGTGTTTTAGTATTTTAGTGTCATTCATGTAAATGACACGTAGTGTTAATGTACGTAAAGTGTGTTAAATTAGTAAAACTCAAGATTATTTTATTCATCTGTTTGTCTAATAAGTCTCCGTCTATTAAATCAAATCACTATTGTCACATCACCATAATCCGTTATGGTGGGTGAACGTTTTGAGTGCAGTAACTGTGTAGCAAATGCACAGTTGAGTGCTGTAATACAATTTCAACCACAATATACTGCAATCTATATATACAGGTGCATCTCAATAAATTAGAATGTCGTGGAAAGGTTAAATTATTTCAGTAATTCAACTCAAATTGTGAAACTCGTGTATTAAATAAATTCAATGCACACAGACTGAAGTAGTTTAAGCCTTTGGTTCTTTTAATTGTGATGATTTAGGCTCACATTTAACAAAAACCCACTAATTCACTATCTCAACAAATTAGAATGCTTCATAATACCAATACAAAAACATTTTTAGTGAATTGTTGGCCTTCTGGAAAGTATGTTAATTTACTGTATATGTACTCAATAATTGGTAGGGGCTCCTTTTGCTTTAATTACTGCCTCAATTCGGCGTTGCATGGAGGTGATCAGTTTGTGGCACTGCTAAGGTGGTATGGAAGCCCAGGTTGCTTTGACAGTGGCCTTCAGCTCATCTGCATTGTTGGGTCTGGTGTCTCTCATCTTCCTCTTGACAATACCCCATAGATTCTCTATGGAGTTCAGGTCAGGCGAGTTTGCTGGCCAATCAAACACCATGGTCATTGAACCAGCTTTTGGTACCTTTGGCAGTGTGGGCAGGTGCCAAGTCCTGCTGGTAAATGAAATAAGCATCTCCATAAAGCTTATCAGCAGAAGGAAGCATGAAGTGCTCTAAAATTCCCTGGTAGATGGCTGCGTTGACTGTGGACTTCAGAAAACACAGTGGACCAACACCAGCAGATGACATGGCTGCCCAAATCATGACTGACTGTGGAAACTTCACACTGGACTTCAAGCAACATGGATTCTGTGCCTCTCCACTCTTCCTCCAGACTCTGGGACCTTGATTTCCAAATGAAATGCAACATTTACTTTCATCTGAAAAGAGGACTTTGGACCACTGAGCAACAGTCCAGTTCTTTTTTTCCACAGCCCAGGTAAGATGCTTCTGATGTTGTCTCTGGTTCAGAAGTGGCTTGGTAGCGCTTTTCCTGAAGACGTCTGAGCGTGGTGATTCTTGATGCACTGACTCCAGCTTCAGTCCACTCCTTGTGAAACTCTCCCAAGTGTTTGAATCGGCTTTGCTTGACTGTATTCTCAAGCTTGCGGTCATCCCTGTTGCTTGCACCTTTCCTACCCAAATTCTTCCTTCCAGTCAACTTTGCATTTAATATGCTTTGATACAGCACTCTGTAAACAGCCACACCTTTCAGTAATGACCCTCTGTGACTTACCCTCTTTATGGAGGGCGTCAATGTTAGTCTTCTGGACCATTGCCAAGTCAGCAGTGTTCCCCATTATTGTGGTTTCAAAGAACAAGAGATACCCGGAATTTATACTGTAGGGATGGTCATTAATTGAAACTCAAATGTAAATATTGTAATATTTTGAGATACTGATTTTTTTACTTTCATGAGCTGTAAGCTCTAATCCTCAAAATTAAAAAAATAATAATTATGTTTTACTTTACATGTAATGAATCTAAAATATATGAAAGTTTAACTTTTTGAAATAAGTTACAAGAAAAAATGAACTTTTTCACGACATTCTAATTTATTGAGATGCACCTGTAGTATGACTGAGAGCAGAAGTGTGAGACTGTCTTGTGCTGAGGTGCATCTCTACTTTTGAATGACAGAGCACTGAGGACTTCACATCACCATGGGCCACAGGAAGAGAGGTCACACTCATGCACCTAAAACCCCTTCATCTTTGGACACACACCCCTCCTGCAGCACACTGCAGCACACTGATAATGAGCAGGGCATGAAGCACAGGATATGTATGGTGTCAGACTTCTTCTACCCAAACATGGGTGGTGTGGAGAGTCACATCTACCAGCTCTCACAGTGCCTCATAGAGAAGGGCTATAAGGTTGTGATAGCAACTCATGCATATGGAGACCGCCGTGGGATTCGCTACTTGACCAACGGACTGAAGGTGTATTATCTACCACTGCAGGTGTGTTTTACAATATATGACATTACTTTAAAGTGTCATACATATCACACTTACCACTCACATCCCCATGTGTTTTTATTTCAAGGTCATGTATAATCAATCCACAGCGACCACCTGCTTTCACAGTTTGCCATTACTCCGGTGTGTGTTTGTCCGTGAACGCATCACAATCGTGCACGCCCACAGCTCCTTCTCCGCGATGGCCCATGATGCTCTGTTCCATGCCAAGACTATGGGACTCAACACCGTATTCACAGATCACTCTCTCTTTGGATTTGCGGACCTGAGCTCTGTACTGACCAATAAGCTGCTGACTGTCTCTCTGTGTGACACCAATCACATTGTGTGTGTGTCGTACACTAGTAAAGAAAACACTGTACTGCGAGCCGCTCTTGACCCTGAGATCGTCTCTGTCATCCCTAATGCTGTCGACCCCACTGAGTTCACCCCTGACCCCTGTCGCCGTGACAACAGCAAGATTACCATTGTGGTCATCAGTCGACTGGTTTACAGGAAAGGTAGGTAGAAGATGGTGGTTTTATTTGCTTACAGAATAACGTATTGATATATGCAAGTTCTGTTTGGGGGTAATGATAATCTTTGGAAAAAAAAATCAATTATAAGCAAAGTTTAATTTAATCATTCTAAAAATGTAATGTGAAGTAGTTATCAAGTAAATAAATGCCCAATTACTCCTTGAAAACATGTAAAAGTAAATCAAATTAAAAATAAAATCAGATTTTTGGGAAAATACTATTTTTCAAAAAAGTAATATATTTTTTTTTTTAAATGTCATTAACATTTTTGAGTTATTAATAAATATATATTTTAAAAACTATAATAATAAAAGCTTATGTTAAGTTACTTAATTTCATTTTTAGGCTTTTTTTTATTGATATCAGGACAGTTGTACGGTGACGGTCACCCTGAATTGTTTTCCAAAAATTATAAAAACTGTTGTTGTTTTTTTTTATTAAATGAATGCTCAATTAACTATTATGAATTCATTTTAGAAATGAAAAAAAAA
Source organism: Ptychobarbus kaznakovi (assembly GCA_027422405.1). NCBI lineage: Eukaryota > Metazoa > Chordata > Actinopteri > Cypriniformes > Cyprinidae > Ptychobarbus > Ptychobarbus kaznakovi. The sequence goes on along the minus strand of CM049804.1, from coordinate 14,225,910 downwards.
TGGGTGTTTATCATTGAAGAGGTGCGTTCTATGTATGAATTGCATTTTAATGATTTTTTAGGTAAAGAAACACACATCTGAAAAAAATAGCATCATCTCATTGACCCTGTAATTTGATGGCTGGTTGTTTTACAGGGATTGATTTACTAAGTGGAATCATTCCTGACCTATGTGGAAAGCATCCAGATCTCTGCTTTCTGATTGGTGGAGAGGGACCCAAAAGAATCATACTGGAAGAGGTTCGAGAAAAATATCAGCTTCATGACAGGTATGAAAGTCAGTGGGCATGAGAAATGATCTCTAGATGTGAGTTTGTTTATAATTTCTTTACACTCCCTTATTTTTATGTATTTAAAGGGTTCGTCTGCTGGGAGCTCTGGATCATAAAGATGTGAGGGATGTTCTTGTTCAGGGTCATATCTTTCTCAACACTTCTCTCACTGAGGCCTTCTGTATGGCCATAGTAGAGGGAGCCAGCTGTGGACTGCAGGTATGTGGGGGGGGGGGGGGTATATTAATATGTATGAATGATAAAGCGAGCACACGGCGGTTGACAATGGCGATACTCCATGGCACTTCACCGCGAGGAGAACAAAGTTCCGCTGATGCTGTCGCCGAAGTGCAAATGGAGAAATCCACGAAATTGATCAGAAAAGATTGGGCCAGAAAAATCGCAACAGAAGTGCTTTGTGAAGGCAGAGAAATCTGAGGAGCAGATGGCGCATTAGCCAGTATAAGGTGACAACGTGAGTGCGTCAGGGGTGGCTTTCGCGCCATCAGCCAATGAATTGGCGTGATTCTATACGGGCTTCAGACAATCGGCACGCCCAGGGGCGTTCCCAAAGCGTGAAAGCTCATGCAGCGTTAAGTGAACTTATGATAGAGAATGGGTTGCAAATGACATATCATGTCGACTGCAAGTTGTGCAATAGAATATTGTGTGACATTATGCACAATATATGTTAGATGTATACATGTTTTAAATGTCCAATTAACTGGTTTTCATGTTGTAAGCTTATTTAATTGAAAATATCTAAATAGCCTACATGTAATTAGTCTATGACAGGACTGAACAGCAAGGACTTTTGGCCCAGACAGGCTAGTAGTTCAGCTTTGTTTGTTTTCTTTCCCACACAAATAAATAATACATTTTTATTGGAATTATTTGTTTGTTTTTTGTTTTGCTAGAATTGTTGCTATTATTATTATTCCACTTTTTTTTTACAAAAAGAAAAGAATCCCCTGGCCAACATGCCATTCTTATTGTTGAGCCCTGATTTTTGGATGTTCATCAGTGATCAAATCTAATTAACCACTGCACTGTGTGTACAGGTGGTGAGCACCCGTGTTGGAGGTATACCTGAAGTCCTGCCTGATGAGTTGGTGACTCTGTGTGAACCATCAGTTCGTTCAATTTGTGATGGCTTAGAAACTGTAATTGCAAGAATACGCACAGGAAACGTGGTGTCTCCTGCCACCATTCACCGCAAGGTCCGAACACTGTACACTTGGAGAAACGTTGCCGAGCGCACAGAAAAGGTGAATTTTAATACCATGTCTGAATTGGATGCACAATTGTTGGGTAACTTTAAAAAACGATTGGTAAAGTCTGGTAAATGCTCACCAAGGCTGAAACTGGAAACTGATTCTGATTTTTTTTCATGAATCTTTTAATGAATGGAAAGTAAAAAAAAAAAATATATATATATATTATTATTTGAAATAGGATTCTTTTGCAACATTATACATTTCTTTACTGTCAACTTTGATCAATCCTTACTGATTAAAGTATACATTTCTTTTAAAAGAAATGAATCTTACTGACCCCAAACTTTTGAAAGGTAGTGTATTTTATTATTAAATGTTATTAGAATAATTGTATAATCTGAGGCCACTCTCTCTCTCTGTGTTTCAGGTGTATAATCGGGTGTGCAGGAAGCCCGTTTTGCCATTGTCTGAGCGACTGCATAGACTGCGCTCTCACTGTGGTGCTGTGGCAGGCTCCATTTTCTCCTTTTTTGCTGTTATTAACTTCCTCTTCCTGCTTCTCCTGAAGTGGCTCCGCCCAGATCATGTATATTATTTGAAATAGGATTCTGATTGATGTTGCTATAGACGAAAGGTAGTGTATTTTATTATTAAATGTTATTAGAATAATTGTATAATCATCAGGTCCCCACAGCCACATGGGGCAGCAGCTTAGTAAAAAGAAAAGTAAAACACCAAACCCAGCTGTGTCCTGATTAATGATCTAACATAGCCTCACATTAGTCTCATAATGGACTTATTTAGAAGGGGAAGGATGCAAGTAATGAACTGAACTAAACCTGTCGTACCGGTACGCCATAGTGTACTATGGTACATCAAAACATGTACTGACTACTGTTTACATTCCTGTATAAAACATTGACCTCATGTGAAGAGAAAGCTTTTAAAAGTTATCCTCAGCCACTCCTATAGTCCAGCGACTGATTTTGCACACTGAAAAGCTGCCTTTAACTGAACCCCCATCAGAAAATAGTCTAAACATGTTGAAAGTATTGCACAAATATGTTTTAATGTCTAGATTTAAGATAAATGATAAACAGTGCCAGCTTTTCCTGTATCACCTTTACATTTTTCTTCTAACAGTACATCTTGTATGGTGTAGATGTGATTTAAATTGACATAAGTGAGCTGAACTGAACGTTCACGGTTTTTGAGCTCTAGTGGAGCTATGAAATGCATCATATCTGTTCTTTTTTTTTTATCTGACAGTGCTTGTTTCTCTATAAATCGGTTCTTACTTAAATTGTTTATTTTTATTGTCAGATTTTGAATAATGGTGTAAATGCATTTATTTAAACCCAAACATAAAACATGCACAGTTCACATACAGCACACTAGATTTTGGGCTCTATACTTTTCATACCTGCTTTCTTTGTTGCACCTATTTTATATTGACCTTCTCTGGGAGTATTGTGAACATGATTTTAATGCACAAAAGTTCAGACTACCTGAAGAGGGTGTGAATTTGAATTATTTTTGTTGACACAATCTACAATAAACTTTTTTAACACACCATAAGTATACATTCTTTTAATTTTTTAATGTTGATATAAATGCATTTGTGGGTGCTAGTGGGATTTTGTCCATGCAATAACATAAAATCTATATAAAATTCTACTTGAAATGTGCAACTGTTGAGTATAAGTTTGGTACATTATGGTAAATTGGTTGTTTTTGTTGTAGATAACGTCAGGAATCTTATGCTTACACCCAAACGGCAGATAATGCACACCCTCACCCATTCAAGGCTAAAACCAGGAGCCGTTAACACACACTTATCGCCCGTTCTGACTGCTTTCATACACATGCACATTCTAAAGCCACCCTATCCAGCTTGGACGGTCCTGTTCCTGCATAACACTGTATGTAAATCGTGTTTTGCTGGAGTGGCAGATACTGTATCACCAATCACATTTGCAGTTATATTGGCTTAGGTGCATGGTTCATTGTCTTTTTTTTAAGTTTTAGCTATTTTGCTTGCTGTACATACAAAATCATATCTGTTTTTGAGGTTGTAGATCAAAGTTTGTGCTTTTAAGATGAATTCATTGTCTTGACTTTCTGTAACGAAAGTTTCATGGTTTTGTATGTGTATGTTTTTTGACAAATTGTGAGGGGATGTGTTTATGCGGGGTATGCTCACCTCTCAAGTTTAAGGAGATGGGGGTGCAAGCACATATCACTGATAAAGGTGGGAGGTGCATTCTTGCCAAGGGGGTTCTTGTTCCTCTGAAGGCCATATAAACTCCTCTGAAGAGTTTCTCTGTGTTCCATTATCTCAATTGTTCTTTTACTGCGAGGTCTCTGAGTTGGCTTCTTGTGAAATTTAAAGATGGCTGTGGTTCATGCTGAAAAGCCATGGGATTACAGGTTTCAGTTGTATGGCGGACATGTGTGTAATACACTAATGGCAGGTAAGTTTTCATCCTCTACCTCTGTCGTTCTCTCTCTTCCTGAATGTTTTAGTAGTCAGACTTATAATGTTCACCACAAGGACCAAGGTCTCTTTTCACTTCTTTAAATGTTTTGCTGTGATATCCACTGAATTGTCACTACTGGACCTTGAGAAAGATGTACTATGATAGTAATACCAAGTCCATACAATTCAATTATACACACTGAATAGAAAAAGGAAATTGACTTTGGCTTGAAATTATGGTCTAGATAAGCCGGTTTAACTTGTCTTGGTTCTTCTGTCTTAGATTTAAATGTTTTTAAGAGATACATTTATTCTAAAAGAATGGATTGAGAGTAGGCTTATTGGTTATACTTTAGGGTTGAAATAGTCTCCGGATGTTTGCTAATTTGCCCTCTTATTGAGGTCAGAGTTGTGACTCGGTGGGCTATGCACATGCTCAAAACATGTACGCACCATTGGCTTTCAAATTTTGCCCTGGGACATTTTCCAATTCCAGTCCCCCTAACTCACCAATTTTCCTGACTATACTTTACTATATAACACTAGCAAAAACTGAAAATAAATAAATACATAAAATACTAATACTAATGGAAAAATCCTTAACCTTCCCTTTAATCATTAAAAGATAACAATTATTAATAAACAGGCAAAGTTTATTTATGCACCACATTTCATACACAATAGTAATTCAAAGTGCCTTATATTAAAAGGATTTAAAAAGTCATAAAATAATCATAACAGATGTATAAGAAATAACAATAAAAAATGCAATTATAATAATATTATATTTTTTATGTATTTTTAACGGGATAGTTCACCCCAAAATGAACATTTTGTCATCATTAACTTTGAAACAAATTGTTCCAAACCTGTACAATTTTCTTCTGTTAAACACAAAAGATATTTTGAAGAATGTTGGTAACCAAACTGTTGGTAAAAATGCTGGTAACTTTTGACTTCCATAGTATGGAAAAAAAATACTGAGGAAGTCAATTGTGTCTGTTTGATTTTGAAGAATTTGAGTTAATGATAACAACATTTCATTTTTGGGTGAAGTGTTCTTTTAGGAGTATAGATTTGTTTTGTCTGTATATATATATACATTATTATTAATTTACATAAAAACAACAAAAGTGTATATGACACATCTTCATTTAAATATCCACATGTCTCTGCTTTATTAGATTCCTGGGATGACAGAACACCTCTACATGACGCTGCTTTGCAAGGAAGATTGCTGCCATTGCGAAGACTGCTTTCACAGGTACTGATGGAAGAAACACTGGTATAATTTTTTTTCAAACTGAATAGTTCACAACAATATCTGGACACTTAAATATGTATCACAACACTATAACAAAAATCAGTGCTTAAAAACAGACTTTGTATGAACTGAATACTCCCTTTTGGGAATGAAGGAAATTCATTGTCTATATGTTTGCATGTGTACAGGGGTACAATGTGGGAATGGCTACATTAGATGGAATCACACCACTGCATGAAGCATGTGTTGGAGGCCATTTCACCTGTGCCAAACTTCTCCTGGAACATGGTGCTGATGTATGTATATACCTTTCCCTTTATTTACAGTAACTGCCTTTATTTGCTCATTGTTTCTGCATAAACATGCATTAATGGCTAACATATATATGCATCCAGGCCAATGCTGTCTCTTTTGATGGAGCCACTCCTCTCTTCAGTGCATGCTGTAGTGGAAACCCCGCCCTCGTCAGCCTCATTCTGATCTACAGCTCTGTCCACCATCCAGCTCATCTGCAGAGCTCACCTCTCCATGAAGCAGCAAAGAGAGGTATGTGTGATTATTTGTGTGAAAATGCACTGAAAACATTGGGATATCAGTAAACCAGATGTCTTTTTGTATATGTTTCAGGTCACACAGCATGTGTTGAACTGCTGCTGTGTCATGGTGTGAATGTGGACATGGAGGTTCCCAGCATAGGAACAGCGCTGTACTGTGCATGTGAATCCAAGGCAACAGAATGTGTACAGAGCCTGCTGATCTCAGGTCAGAATCATACACACACACCTCTCTTAATAGGTTAATAAATATTTTTTTAGGGCCATTATGATCATTACAGAAATATCATTTTTGTTTTGGTAATGCATTTTACAGTATAGTGTTTAATTTTGCATGTTCTAAAAGGTTCATTAAATTATGTAGTATAATAAAAAAATATCCTATAGAGATCATGTTTTCAATTTTTTTGTTGTAAGTAGATTAAACAAACACACACACACACACACACACACACACACACACACACACACACACACACACACACACACACACACACACACACACACACACACACACACACACACACACACACACACACACACACACACACACACACACACACACACACATATATTATACATTATATACATCATTTTTTATATACTGTTCCAGCATTTATTCATATTTTATTAGCTTTTATTTTTAGCTTTTTTTCAGTGTACATTTTAGTTTGAATAATTTTATGTTTTGTAGAACATTTCTGTTATTTTTTTAATATTTCTACAATGTGTGGCTTTCATAATTATTTTATTTTAGTTCAGTTTTAGTAAGTTTAGCACTAAACAAACATTGTCAACAATGTCTATATTTGTCTTTTTGTTGTCATATGTACAGGATACAGTGTACTAAGTACAATGAAATTCTGAACAGGCAGTGCAAACAAACTACACAGACATAAACATGTACAGTATATACAGTGCTGGATGTACATAAATGTATAAGTATGCAGATAAGTTAAATAATTGAATAGATTATTAAAAAGCAGAAGAAGCAGCAATATAGGAAAGATTATCAAAGCTCTCAATGTTTTAGTTAATAATACCAAAACTGCTTATGAGAATAAGCTTTTTCCAATACAGTAATAAAAATGTACAATGCAGTAATACAATTATTTGTATTACCCTGGTTGCAGCATGTAAAGGTGTGTCAAGACCCCGCCCACATTGTACATCAGCACCTGGAGGGAGACAAGAAGCAGTGTTAAAATTTCCACCCAAATTTTGATTACTATATTAATACTATATTACTATTTTTTATTAAATACAGTAATACAAATTTGGGTGGAAATTTTAACACTGACAAGTCTCCCTCTAGGTGCTGATCTACAATGTGGGCAGGGTCTTGACACACCTTTACATGCTGCAACCAGGGTGGGCGGGGCAAAAGTGGTGGAGCTACTGTTAGAGCATGGGGCTGATTGGACCTCAAGGAACTCTGAAAGAAAGAAAGCTCTGGAGTTGACAACAGATCAGAGCATCAAACATTTCTTGCAGACTACATATTAAAAGTAATAAAAATTGGGGTGGAAATTTTAACACTGCTTCTTGTCTCCCTCCAGGTGCTGATGTGCAATGTGGGCAGGGTCTTGACACACCTTTACATGCTGCAACCAGGGTGGGCGGGGCAAAAGAGGTGGAGCTACTGTTAGAGCATGGGGCTGATCGGACCTCAAGGAACTCTGAAGGAAAGAAAGCTCTTAAGTTGACAACAGATCAGAGCATCAAACATCTCTTGCAGACTACAGGTAAATGAAAACATAGGATATCATATGAAAACTCAGTGTGCACCTGTGCTGCGATACTGATTTTGGCTTGGTTTTGCAGGTCCGAGCTCCCTGTCTCAGCTGTGCAGATGGCGTATTCGACGTTCCCTGGGACAAAAAGGACTAAACAAAACCAAGATGCTTTGCTTACCAAATATCCTACATAATTATCTTCTCTATCATTAAAACACACATAAACATTCCCTGTCTAATGTCCAAACATGGTTCACATAATCTTGTTCTTTTTTAATAACATTTTGTACACATTTTTATCTGTAAATATTATTATTTTTTTTTTTTAAAGTGTATCTTTTTTTGTTTTGTAAGAAGTATTTGTATACATTCAAAGACTTATTAATTTGTTGAAATTAATGTATGTCTATATACAGTACATACACATAAACAAACACACATGTTGGGTTTCCATGTCTAATGGTGACATTCCATAGTCATATATTTTTATACTGTACAAACTGTATTTTCTTTCCCCTTACCCTGTCTCTACCTATCATAAAAAAACTTTCTATTTTAGATTTTAAAAATTATATATATATATTATTATTTTTTAAATCTGAAATAGAAAGTTTTCTTATTTTAGATTTTCAAAAACAAAATAATTCTGTATTACTTATAAGTCTTTTAAACGCTTATCTATAAGTCTTTTTCCTCAATTTTATCCACACAAGGTCAAAATTGACTGGTATTACCATACTTGGGACATTTGGACCCCATAAAGTAGGGAATACCAGGGCCACACATTCACACATGCGCACATGAACACTCATTATGCCTAATAATTCAGATGTGAATTCAGAGTGAAAACCTGACTAAACTGACTATTAAATGTATTTTTATGTCTTTTAACTCTGTAAACGAGCATTATCTGAACTAACCAGCAGGTGGCATCTTTGTAACATTTAAAACATTTTTTTTTTTTTTTTTATAGGATAGATTATGATAAATCACAGACTCTATAAATGGCTTTAAGATTCTTCCTGATCTCATTATTATTCTTCCAATGTACATTTCTATAAGTGATTTGTATGCTATGTTTATTCAATATAATGACAATACAAAACAACAAATGGTGACTCCGAAAATAGAGGTTAGTAAAACTATAGGTTTTATAGGTTCTATCTATCTATCTATCTATCTATCTATCTATCTATCTATCTATCTATCTATCTATCTATCTATCTATCTATCTATCTATCTATCTATCTATCTATCTATCTATCTATCTATCTATCTATATCTGATTGACTAACTGACTCAACATATGCTGACAAATATGCTGAGGATATTCCCTCTCCAGTCTCAGAGAGAGATTATGGCACTCCTACGATGCAGACAAGTACAATACTGTCTCTGTGTGTGTGTGTACTCAGTCACGGGGAATCCGTGGAGCTCCGCCCACGCCATGAACATCTCCTGGGGGGGGGGGGGGTGCCTCGCGCTCTGAGCTCGGGCTGCAATGAACACGTCGCTACAAAGCTGATCTTGACCACGTAAGAGGACTGCAGTTCACGGGATATTCACGAGCGAACGCTGCGGCAGGTAGGAAATCAGTTTATTTCCTGCTGTGCTGCGTGTATGCGGCTTGAGGGAATAAACGCGGCTTTATGGTGAGATGGACGCAGGAACTTCAGTGCTCCTATTCTGTCTCCTCTTCACCTGTCTGTTTCTTCTTTATACATCGGTTACATCATCTTAAAACAGTCTAAAAGTCAGTGACAGAGGATATTCCCTGATAAACAAGCCTGTTTTAACACTATCTTTGATATTACATATAATGTCGTCTCACCAGGTGTTTGAACAGGTGCAATGCAGCAGAGCGTTTTTCTATTTATCGAGGTAGCCTGAAGTCGTTGTTTTATATATTTGTATAGCCAATTTTTGTGAAAGTCTAAAAGTGTCACCACGGTTCAATCCGTGGTGTTTATTGCACAAATTATGTGAGGCAAGTTGTCCTACTTTTTACTCCAGTGAATATTTATAGGGTAGGTTTATTTTTGTAAGTCAATTTTTGTATATAAATGCCTAAAGTCTTGGGGACAAAATGTCTCGTGTCTCATTGTGGTTCTGTTGTGTTCACTTGACTGCTATTGAGAAAATATGATGATATTGATTTTTTTAGTTGTAAATAATTCACTAATTTATTTAAAATTTAATTACCTAATTTAGTTTTGTAACAACATAAAAAACTGAAATCAAGCCTTTTTGGAAATATATATATGAGGATAACTAACATATGGGATAGGATATAATTCATAGCTAAAACGCCTTTGTACAGTAATGTTTTTTGTAGTCCGCAAGATGTTCTTTAACATATTTGCACAGCTTTACACACTTGCCAAGCGTGTGCTGTTTATCCTTCATTTAGTATCCAGAGCTATTATGACATCATGAATGGCAAAATGGCCCACTAATAAGTTGTTGCCTGTAAACTATTAGCTGTCTAATTTGGTTTACTACACCCCTTTAATATTTAGAAACACAATTTTTGTTAAAGCTGTTACAGTGATAATCACACTGAGAACTCGAACAGACGTCCTACTGGTGTACAGATTCAACTCTGTGGCTGTTCACACGGGTGGAAGAATGCTGGTGGAAGTTATACACATGGATTTGAGTCCTAATTATTTGCTTATCACAGTGGTGACACACGCAGTGACGGAAACACCTCTTAGCATTTTAACCTCTTGTCACATGCTGATAGGTAGGCTAACTGATGATGTCATGTGGTGTGTCATCTTTTGTGTACTATGGGCAACAACATACAGTAAATCACTTCTGTTTTCCGAAGCATTTGCTATTTATACCAGAGTGAGACAATCAAGATAAGATGCAGCTGGAGGAATAGCACATCAGTTTGATTGGCCAGGGGAACATTGCATTGCTCAGATGTTCATACTCTTTCATAGCTCTGGACAGTTATTTATGTTTAATGCAAGTATCAGATGTTCCTTCTAACGCAAGAAAAAGTCGACGCTAATGTGACAATTGTGAACATACAATTTGTTTTTGGCATTGTTACAATTTTTTTTTCTTTAACTGGAGATGTTTAAATTTTACATTTGTATAATGCATTAATACATGGAGTTTTAATATCAATAAAATACTGCAGATATTAATAATATAAGTATTTAAACCACAAAATTAAATTAAATATAAACAAATATAAAACAAAATTGACCTTGTGAACACAGTTTGTGTATTTGAAGTAAAATTTTACCCCCATAAAATCACTGAGTGTCCATAATGTTTGTAACATAGTGACTGATACTGATACACACAGAAAATGTATTATATAGGAAAGAGAAACATTGACTATTAACTATACAGACAGGAAACATTAGTGGCAGCTGGACCGTAAGAACTAAATCAATTTCATTAAAAAGACTTAAAGCAAACCCATCAAAGTTTTTAAGGCTTTTTGTAATTTTAATGTGCACGAGTCATGAAAAAAAGAGAAAGTGGGTTTAAAAGGTTAATCGGCATCACAGATAGAGGGACCAAAATCTGTCATGTTCAGACAGTACATATACAGTGCTCTACCATATGATTAACTGCACAGATCATACTGATGTCCTTTTTTAACACTCACAATCATACTCTCCATAACTGACATTTCACATTGATTAGTGTGTATGTGTGTTTAAGTAAGATGCATGCATTAAATATTCAAAGGGGCACAGCTGGAGAGGAGGACAACAGTACATTACATTGCATGTCGTTAGTCCGTTAGTCCATGTTATACTTCAAAATTGGTCTGAATATGTGTGGAGGGACTCTAGCAACATTTCATTTATATCTATCCCTTTACATGCATGTCAAAATATGTAAATCATATATTTGCCATATATGATGACTTTGAAATAGATCATGTTCATTTTGTGATTAAAAAGTTAATCTTCTTTGTGTTAGTTTGTGTTATATAATGTAATTTTTTACTTGTATATGTATATATATATATATATATATATATATATACATATGAGTTAATATAATAAACATGTACATTGGCATTATATTGACTGTTTTCCACCCTGCTGTCTAGATTTTGATATTTGCCGTTTAATACTCAAAATCTCTTATCGGTCTACCACTACTATACTTACTACCAAAGACCCAGTTTTGTCTTGCTAATCTGCATTTCTTAGCTTTTTGTCCCTTTTATTATGCTAATGCAGCCTCTCTGAAAGGCATAAAACATGTATGAGTCTAATCTCCATTAATCCAGGTGTTGTTGGTGAATGTGTCTCCATCATTAGAGGAGTAATTACTGAGCTGAGAGCTGGACTGGCAGCTTGTTGACTTGCTCTCTTAAGATTTATGCACTGAACTACATTTCCCATGGTTCTTGCAGCATGCTTGTCATCATTAATGTTGCTTTCAGGTCATGTTGGGATGATCGTATTTACACATGAATGGTATCACCATGTCTTAATTACCAGAGGGAAAAATCAGGATTGTGAAGCGTCACGATTAAAACATGCTGAAAACAAACTTTCATGCGTTCAGCGTACTGTTGATGAAAAATACAAATAAGGCATGTCAGAAAATGCTACCCATTTTGCCATTCATGAAGTGACGGGCTTGTGCAACTACATTTCAGCATGAGAAAGATAAAATGCACAGAAAAGGAGCCAATTTCAAATCTAATGTGCATCCAGTGTTCTTTATTAGGTTGTATAGGGCGGAACAGCTTCCTGTGTTTTGTCCGTACGTTTTTCACAACCAAAGTCATTTGAACTCACATCACATCATAATGATGACTTATGAGCTAGTAAATAGGAATTTCCCACGAGGACTTGAAGGCAGCATTATTCCTGTCTGGTGTCTTAATATTCACTAGAGCCTGGGGTACCAATGAATTAACACTGCTGTGGGTGTTGTTGAAATTGGTGTTGTTGTGTCTTTTTAATTAGTCCAGGTATATGGCAGTCTGGAATGGATTAGACTATTTTATTGCTATAAGGATTTAGTTTTCACATGAAAATTTGAATTTGAATAGAAGAGCATTTTCTCACCCCCCTGTTCTTTTAAATCCTTATGGCTGGTCACAAAAGATGGAGGCAGATGCTATTAAGTTTATCACTTTCATTGAAAAAGAGCAGTGTGACCATTTATCTAAATATCTCATTTTGTGTTCCATGGATGAAGGAAAGCAACAAAGGTTTGTAACAACATGAGGGTGAGTAAATGATGACAAAACTATTAATTTAAAGTACACTGCTGGTCAAAGGTTTGAGGTCAGTAAGATTTTTTAAAACAAATTAATACTTTTATTCATGCATTAAATTGCATTTTTTTATAGTCTATAATCTATTTAAAATATACAGTATTTATTAAAATGCCATCCTTGTTAATTTTATATTCATTAAAAAATCCTGAAAAATTGATCATTGCTTCCACAAAAATATTATGGGGCAAAACATGTTCACCATTGATAATGATAAGAAATCTTTCTTGAGCAGTAAATCAGCATATTAGAACAATTTCTGCAGAATCATGTGACACTGAAGACAGTAATGGCTGCTGAAATATCAGCCTTGCATCGCATAAATTAATTACATTTTAAAATATATTCAAATAGATAACCGTTTTTTAAATAGCAAAAATATTTAACAATTTTGTTGATTTTACTGTATTTTTGATCAAATAAATGCAGCCGAGACTTATTTCAAAAACATTAAACATCGTACTGGCCTCTGACTTTTGAACAGTACTGTATATTGTTTAACAACATAAGAGAACTGTGTGATGGTGTATGTTTATACAGGGCTTTGTGTACACTAATGTGTGTACTTAGGTTGGGATCCAGTGAGTTACCACACCTTTTGTAACCCTGTAATTTCTTTATTAAAGCAGCTCAGCAGTATACATCTTGCTCAGGAGTTAGTAATGAACACACCAACCTTCTGACTCAAACAAATTCAGACTCAAACACTTACTAACAACTGCCTGACAATGATGACAGTAAAAGGGAATAGATAGTTTTTAGTTTTTTTTATTAGTGCTGCTAGACATTGCTGGCCCATGCAGTCCTTTTCCTCAGCGGAGAAAATGAAGTTACACTTTTAAAATCATGGAGTTTGTGTGTGTGCGCGCACTTGTGTGTCCCTGTAAACAGTTCTCGCATGAGAAATTTGAATTAATTTTGCTCCACGTCTTCCTGGTGTGTCAGACACTTAATGGAACAAGAACCTCAGTTTCACACAAAGGCACAAACATACATGCATGCAGTTAAGCTTAAAGCAATTGTTGTGCTGTGACATTACAAATAATTTGTCAACTGTGTGTGACACATAGATGTACGTGTGAGGTTGTGTCACTGATGGCAGGCACATTTATAAGTGTAAATGATGGTGTGAAAAACAGCTTTTGAAGGTTCTGATTATGTAGGCTGGCCCGTCAGACATGGTGTATCAGATTCTGTCAGACAGACAACAGAATATAGGAAAGCGCGTCATGCCCACACACACACTGGAAGGCATATTTTCTGTCCTCCCATTTGTCACTCACTACTAATTTGAAACAAACCTGGAACGAAGAGAACACGACATACTTTCAGTAACTGCTACATGTTAACCCAGATCATGCACACAGATAGTGCTGGGTGTTGGGTATGAATCAGTGCTTCATACAGGAAAATAAAGTTGTCCACAGAACCAAGCTAGTACAATGCTTCAGTCTCGACGGGGCTTCCAGCAACGACAACTGAACATGAATGAAATTGTTATAGATCAGAGCTGGCACTTTCTAAGATTTCAAATTGGTGTTCCATGATGCTTCTTTAAAGCAGTAATTGCTAAATGTTTTTTAGGGAGAGAACCATTAGATAGGATATACAAACTTTTATGTTAAACAAAATCAACATATGATGGAACCTTTTTAACCCAATCAACTCAATGGTTTTTATTGTCTTGTCTGTATTCAACAATTTAAATCATATGGCAATATCAAAATAATGACACACATAAGCTTATTTTATAATGATGATAATAATAATAAAACTTAACAATATTCTAATAATCCTAATACTATTATAATAATGTAATATACATTATTAATTGTAGTAATTAATATCAGCTAAATGTTGTTACTGACACAATAGTTAAAATTAATAATTAAACATTTGTTTGTAAATATAATAATAGAACAAAACATATTGATAATTAACTTATTTTGATTAAAAACATACATTTCTCATGCACAATTTTCAGGTAACCATTTTATAGCATGATATTCCCTCTGGTGTATTTTATAAAATAAAAACAATAAAAAGCTTGGCAGGAAGAGAAGTTAAATATCCCCCCTCCCTTTTTTTCCTAATTTGTTTTTAACACATAGCGCAATGCTGAATGCATTTGCTATGCTGAATCATTCTACACTTATAACTGAACTTGTTGTAAGAAATACAATCTTTAATTTACAAAATAGAATACTCATTCTGATGTATTTTTATTTTATTACAACATACAGTTTCATTATTTAATAGACTTCAAGCTCTATTATCTACACTATTTGTGGAAAGTGTCAGCTATTAATGCAAAGTTTATAGGTTCAGTCCCAAGTATGCCTGATGTACAGTGATTACTGTCCTGTTCTATTACTTTTGTGCTCTCGAGCGAGCCACTTCACCCCAGATTGCCGCTGGCAGACTGCCACAGCAATTAGTGTATTGTCACTTTAGATAAAAACCTAAATGGTGATTTGTAGCTGTTGGCTACAGCTACAGTCTATTCAGTCTATTCACAAAGAAGAAAATAAAGATCATCATAATCCATAATATAGTCTGTAATGCTGAACCACATAAAAAGTGCTTGATTTTGCCTCTGAATTATTCTTACATATAATTTTGGACTTCTACACACGTGATCTATTTCATTTAGATATTCATTGTGGTTTTAAAGGTTTTAATATTTTTCCCCTCTGAGGTTATTTGCTAGTCAAAGATTTTTTTTAAATAGGTAATAATTATAGTAATAATAGGTTTTTCAATATCATTTTCGACCATCTCTCTCTCTGACACTTTGGTTTCAATAAAAATGTTTTATTTTTTTTTTATTTTAACATTTATTAAACTCTTTTGACTTCAACTAGGTTATAAGGTGAATCATGATTCACTAGTTATACAATAAGTATGAGACCTAAAATACCCTGATTGATCACTGATGGTTTTTATATGGATGTTATGCTTGCAGGCATTCAGCAGGTGAAAAGGTTAACAATGCACTGACCAAAAGGATCACAAGACCTGCCACAATTGTCAAGAGATGAATGTTATTGTCTGAACGACCAGGCAGATGACATTTTGGGGGATGTGAAGATGAACTGAAGCAATCCTTCATTCTGACTGAGGATTCCAGCTGCATTCATGAAGCATAATTGTTATTGGTTTGTGGCCAGTTTGATTGGCTGAGTTTTCCTGGAGCTCTGTGAGCAGTTCTTTGAATGGTCATGGCGAAGACAACCGATTCCTTTAATCTGTCCTTCCTCCTGGAGAACGAAAGGCAGATGATCTTGAGTGTTCTCCAGAAAGATGAGAAACTCCGCAAACGAGAGGAGAAACGCATCAGGTAGCGTCTTCAATGCACACAATTTCATCGCAAGCAGTCATTTTACATTTACATTTATGCATTTAGCAGACGCTTTTATCCAAAGCGACTTACAGTGCATTCAGGTTATACATTTTTTGTCAGTACATGTGTTCTCTGGGAATCGAACCCACAACCTTTAGAATCAATTATTATTATAAAACATTGTACACTAATCTACACTATTTTAATGTTTCTGTGGGACAATGTGAGAGACACTTATCAAATTCAATTGATTATTGCAAATATCATCATCCCTCTATGGACACCTTGGCAATATAATCTCCATTGGCTTGTAATTTTTTTAGTATAGTTTACTCACCAGATTATTCATAATAATCTGATATACTAATATATATATATATATATATATATATATATATATAAAGCGGCACAGTATTTTTTTTAAATACCTCACTTAGCATCAGTCAGTCAAACATTCTAATATGATATTATGATAATTTAGCATAACATTTTTGCATTATATGATAGAACTTTAGTAATTAGAATAACCATGTATGAATGCATATTTGTCATGTTGACTTAATTTAGGATTGGTGGTGGTGCTTAAGATATTGTTTGTCATTTATTGTTTCTTAAAAAAGGGGAAAAAATAAAAATAATACTGATAAGATAACAAAACTGCCACAAATTCTACTACTAATAACAATATAAATCGCACTAAGAATTATTGAGCTGCTGGGTTCATGAATATTAATCACGTAGTCTGCACGTAGTCTCGAATTGATTTTCTGAAATCAAAACAGGGATGATAATAGGTGAGCGCAGGCCAATGAGATTGTCATTTGCACATTAGTTCCGCCCACTACAGGAGAACCCAGCAGTTCTTAAAAGCTGAAGAAAAAATTCAAAGGATCTCTGTTATTTTGACTGGAAAATACAACAAAGAACATCATTTACATGTAGCACATCAATTCCGCATGTTATGAAAGACCCGTGGACATGAAAATAATCTGCGGCGAACTTGGCAACACAGCGTGCCAATTTGATGCTTCCTCTGAAGACTGCTTAGATGTGTTCGATATGATCGTCATACATTACTCTAGTGTGTCACGTGATAGTATAATCGCAGCCTCTGCAGTTGAAAAATCTATTTTTTTCATATCGTAATATTATCGCGAATGCAATTAATCGTTCAGCCCTACTTCGTACTGCGTCTTGATTATAGACGCTAGGGGAAATTCCTTTTACTCCGATACTGAAGCCTTTTTTAATAATGCAGGTACTGCACATTTCACAAACAGAGCCAGGAGAAACAGGTAAGTGATAATACAATGGATTTTATTGACTTAATGCAGAGGGAGGGGTGATTGAACCAGGTGAGTGACTTGAAGAGATATCCAATACTGAGTGTTACGGTGGGGAACTGAATCAAGTCTCTTTCACAGGGTACCAGGAGATCGTGAGCCCAAGAGACAACACTGGAGGATCGCAGGAGGAGTTTCTGGGAAACAACAAGGTAAATAGTCACCGGTAAGTATGAATGGAGTCGGGTTACTGTTCAGGGTAGTGAACCGTAGACCAGACGATGAGTGTCAGAGAGAGCGTGGTACTTATGGGAGTGCTGATGAGGGATTGCAGGTGCGGGGGATTAGAACTCATTGACGGTGAGTAGAACTCATTGACTGGTGATTGCTGTTGAAGGTGGTGACTGTGACTGTGGCTCTCTGACACTACCCACTGGCTCCTGATGCCTTTATGTGGCGACAAAGGCGACCACGGCTTCTGGGTGCGGGACGATCAGGATAGATGCAATGGAATTCCTGCAATAACAGAGGATCTAGGACATCGTCCCAGGCCACCCAGGATCACTCCTCAGGTCCGTAGCCCTCCCAGTCCACGAAATATTCCAGCCGGCCACCCCGTCGCTACGAATCCATATACCAACGGCTGATCCAGGATTTCTGGAGGAGAAGGCTCGTCCGGCTCGGAGTGAGAGAAGAGCATGGTTAGAGTAGGGAAACGTGGAACGTGGGGTGAATTCGATACCTGGGGGGTAGTTGGAGCTGGTACGTGACCTCGCTGATCTGCCTCTGGATCGGGAACGGACCAATATAGCGGGGACTCAGCTTCTTGCAGGGCAGGCGGAGTCGCAGATCTCGGGTGTATAACCATACCCAGTCTCCAGGGTGGTAGATGGGAGTTGGAGCGTGCCGGCATCCGTGAAGTCCTTATGTCTCCACACTGCCCACTGGAGGTGGATGTGAGCTGAGTCCCACACTCTCGCTCACCCGGAAACAGTGGTCTACAGCTGGAACCTCCGATGGCTCTCCCGTCCATGGGAAGAGCGGGGGTTGGTAGCCGAGTATGCACTGGAACGGCGTAAGGCCCGTGGTGCTCTAATGGAGGGAATTTTTTGCATACTCGGCCCATGGGGGGAAACGGCTCCAGCTGTACTGATCTTCCTTGCAGTATGCCCGGAGGTACCGCCCGAGTTCTTGGATCTTCCGCTCAGCCTGGCCGTTGGTCTGTGGATGGTAATCAGAAGACAAGCTCACCGTGACTCCTGGCGGAAGAAGGCTTTCCACACATGGGAGATGAACTGTGGACCGCGATCTGACACTATGTCTTTTGGTACCCCGAAGTTCCTGAAGATATGATGGAATAAGTGTTCCGCCATCTCTAAGGCTGTGGGCAATCCACGGAGTGGAATCAGTTTGCACGCCTTTGGACATGGTCCACTGCTACTAGGATGCAGGTATTTCCCTCTGAGTCAGGGAGGTCGGTCACAAAATAAATTCCCATGTGTGACCAGGGTCGACGAGGAATGGGGAGAGGTACAAGCTTGCCCACCGGCAGATGACGAGGAGTCGAGGACATGACACAGACTGAGCAACTGCGGATGTACCTGATGATGTCACAGGACATACTGGGCCACCAGTACCGAACTTGGAGGAACGAGAAGTTCCATTGGCTGCCTGGATGTCCAGAGCCCGGTACATTGTGAACTGAGCCCAGAAGGGATTGCCGTTGGGAAGATGGACCGAAAGATGGGCCGTGCTGAATGCGGTCCTAAGGCTTTTGAAGGCTTCGTGGGCGCTAGAACTCCAGGACAGGGACTTGGGCTTTCTGCGGAGCAGGGTGGTAAGCAGGGCTGTGAGCAGACTGAAACCTTTGATGAAACTGCGATAGAAATTGGCGAATCCAAGGAATCTCTGCAGTTCTTTAACAAACTGGTGAGTCGGCCATTCCGTAACAGCTGTTACCTTCCCCTGGTCTATCTGGATACCCTCCTCTCCAATGATGTAGCCGAGGAACTGCACCATGGGGCAGTATGGGATATCTGCAGGCGCTATCAATCAGCCCTTCTTGCCTCGAATTCGGGCCTAACGATTCTAAGATCGTCCTGAAACCAAGGCATGGCTACGTACCCAAAGTGCTCTCGACTCCGTTCAGAGCGCAGGTGATTACTCTCTCGGCGCTTCCTCCTTCAGAGCAAGACCAGGGTTTTAATCTACTCTGCCCTGTCAGGGCGTTGAGAATTTATATGGAGCATTCCGCCCCCTTTAGGCAGTCGGAACAGCTATGTGTATGCTTTGGGGGCCGCACCAAGGGGTCTCCGGTCACAAAGCAAAGACTGTCCAGATGGATAATTAACGCTATTAAGCTAGCATACTCTTCTTTGGGCCAACTATGCCCCATAGGAGTAAGAGCCCAATCGACTAGAGGCACTGCTGGCTCCCCTAGTGTCATTAATCAAGACGCAGTACGAAGTGTAGTATCGATAGGGAATGTACTCGGTTACTAACGTAACCTCGGTTCCCTGAGATACGGAACGAGTACTGCGTACTTTACTGTGCTATGCGGCTGCATGACTCAGTCGTCGCTTCAGTCAAAGTAACCCGAGGAGTCTTGGCGAATGCCCGCATTATATAGCCAGATGCCCCACCCATTCTGGCGGGCTTTCCGGCCATAGGCTGTGCAGCTCCGCTGCCGCCATTGGTTTAATTGCGGTAACCGCACAAACCAATCGTCGTGCAGTACCTGCATTATTTAAAAAAAAGGCTTCAGTATCGGAGAAAAAGGAATTTCCCCTTGCATCTTTAATCAAGACGCAGTACTCGTTCCGTATCTCAGGGAATCGAGGGTTACGTTAGTAACCGAGTACCTTGAATGAATTAATGAATTAATAATTCAAATTTGGTTGCATAAACATTTTTTATAAATTATAGTAAAAAAAAAAAAAAAAACTTTTTATATATTTTATATAACTGATTTGAACACATAACTAAATATTCAGGTAAAAATGCTTAAAATGCATCCGAATGAACCAATTCACTAGAATGAATCACTTTCCAAGACTACATACTGTATGTCAGTGAAAGTAGCATACAATCGCAGCGACCTACTGTTTAATTTATAGGGTGAAAAAAATAAGTTACTTCCCAACAGTGATGCCAGTTGTGCCTCTACAGGAAACTGAAAAATGAGCTTCTGGAGCTAAAGCGAGCCGGGCGGCGTAGTTCAACGGATCAGCGTGAGTGTGCTGTATGTCTGCGTGCTCTGGGTCTCATCCTGCAGAGGGGTAATGTGTGCAACAACTGTCATCGGCGCATCTGCAACTTCTGCACTGCTACGCCTCCAGACAGCAACTGCAAATGCACCGTGTGTGCGAAGACTGCGTGAGTCACACATAACATCCATACACACTCTGGTCTGTAATGGTGAATATATAGTAAACACCATGAAATTAGGTTATTTGGGGTTTTAGTCCATATCCTGCCCCAGCTTTTTGTTTCAATAGGAACTGTGTCAACGGTTCATAGGCTCTTTAATAGGTGAACCAATTAGGCTGTGATTGGCACTTCTATAATTTGTGCTTACACAGTGTTGTTTGTGTGTGACTGGCTGATTTAGGGAGCTGAAGGTGGTTACAGGAGAATGGTTTCTGGAAGAGAAATCCAAGAGGTTTCAACATGCCAGCATTACCAGCTGTGATGTAGTCAAACAGTCAATCCTCAGCAGTCCTCCAGGTGAGACCAAATCAGAGTTTGGGTCAACACAGACATCCATCAAACAGTGCCTGTAACAGTGCCTGTTTCGGTACATACTCACTGTCAGCCCTGACATAATGGAACATTTTCTTACATTTTTTAAAGGGGTCATGACATTTTTTTTTTATACTTTTCTCTGAAGTCCCCTTATAATGTTATCAAGATATTTACATAAAAAACATAATTTAGAAGTAATAGGCTCTTTTATGGCCTGTTTTTAACCCGCCTCATCTGAACACTCTGTTTGAATAGCCGTGGCGGATTGTAGACATGTAAACGCCGAATGCTTTGATTGGCTAATAGTTGTGTATGTTTGAAAGCGTACATCCCTCAAAGATGGAAGCTGCTATGATTATTGTTTTTGCATGTCCAGTTGCACAGCAGCATTAAAAATAAAATGTAAAATTCTGATCAGGTTTTATGTTGATTAATGGTCATTTATACTGAATAATGGATTAATAGTCAATTCTGGCAACCGAAAATATTAGGATGAAACACATTTTCAAATTCAGACAAATATTTTTTGACGGATGGAATCATTGGCCAAAACAGTGGTTTAATTTGGGCTTCTACAATAATGTGATTTACTCACCCTCAGACTATCCAAGAGCTTTGTCAAGTTTATTTCTCTATCAAAACAGATTTGGATAAATTAAACATTACATCTCATTCTCACCAATGTATCATCTGCAGTGAATGGGTGCCATTAGAATGAGTCCAGACAGATGATAAAAGCTTCGCAATAATCCACAAGACTCATTCATCAATTAATGACTTGAGAATTGAAAAACTGCCTGTTTTTTTAATAAACAAATCCATCAAGACATTTTTAAAACCGTTGCTTCGGGCTAAAATATGAGCCTTCTATATATAATATTGTTTCCTCCATTTTTTTCTCTCCAATTTTCTGACATGCTCAAAAGACCATGTGTTTTTAGCTTAAATGGCTTTGATTTACTTATTTTATTATGAATATCTGTTTTTGTTTGTGGAGATGGAGGCTCTGCTCACAGATCATCAGAGATGGAGAGATCATCCACACCACAGCCTGAGAGATCAGCTACGCCCCAATCCCAGAAAAGCACAGGGAAGAACAGGAAAGGGTGAGGGGCATCATTTACAGTGCATTGAGTTGGCTATACTTGAAATCACTTACTGCGATACAGTTCCTGCAGTTAATAGTATTTGCGCTTTTTATGCTTTCTTCTGTATTACTGGAACATTTACTAAAATGTAACACTGTAACCGTTGTATTCCATAATGCAATGCACTCAACCATTTACAATATGGCAAATGAGCCAGGACTAATAAAAACATGATTTTGAACATGCCATATACTTAGTGAGAACAATATAGCCTCCCGCTGTTTGAAATTAATCCTGTTGCATACTGTTTCACATACTAATTTGGAAAAATGGTAGGCAGTATAAACTTGAGTGCAGTAAGCTAGTATTTCATTCTGTGCCAGCTTGTGTCTGTTCATTAAGGCTGTCTGTGTTTCACTCTCATTAAGTGTCTGTGTTTTAGGAAGAGAGCGGTTGCAGTGGAATCATCAGGGTTACCAACAGTACCCAATAACATGAGAGCACAAATGGTGAAAACACCGACCCAGACGGAGGCAAGAAACAGGGTAACACATGATCGCACAATTGCATTCCTGTATACAGTTTTGCGTGCATGACAAGAAAGCAGTGTTTAGTGTCTGTGCGTGCGTGCATGTGTTTATTCAGCCGGATGGGGCAGAGAGCGTGTCTAGTATACAAAGCAGTGACAGTGTTCCTGAAAAGATGGCGGATGGGCGGAGACAAACGGATTCTAGCACACCCTCTATCGCCATATCCAGAGCCTCCCTCTCATCAGGTATCACCATGGCAACAACTCAACATATATACTATTCCTGCCAATGACACTAGTAATGACATTTGCCCTCAAAACTGTCCTTATATCAGTTCACTAATATTAAAAACTTTTAAAAGTCTGAGACCACATTGAAAATATGTGCTTCAGAATCTAATTAACTCATGGGAATAAACAGTTACATCATGTAAAATAGAATATGTAGAAGAAATAGAGTAAACAATAATAAATGTCTGTGAATTTGTAAACCTATACTTGCCTCAAAAACAGAATGTATACCTCTTGTTCTACTGTTTTATATATATATACATTTTTTTTCTTGAAAAATCAATAAAAAGTAAAAGAAAATTAGAGAAATACATGTGTAGAAATATTTAAGATTCTACACTATTGCTCTATTAAGATTTAGGTCACTAATAAAATAAGCATTTTTTTAGAGCAGTGATTCTCAACCTGTTTGACTCTTAGACTCTTACATCCTCCCATTGTCCACAACAATATTTGAAGACCCCATTATATTTTGAGTTGTTTGTGATTTACTGGATAATTATTTGTTTTGTCTCCTACCAGATAAAATATGTTATAGAGCTTGGCATAACTAGATAAATGTATATTTATAAAATGTATGAAAATACCTGTGGAGTTTTTTATTAATTTACATGACTTCTACAAGTCTAGAAATAACACTTTTTTCACACTAATTAGGCTGCTTCATTTATCCCAAGTTTTTCAAGATAGTGAGAACCCTGTTCTTTCGAAGAACATATTTTCACTTGTATTAGCTTGTTTTGTCTTGTTATTTATTTGAAGTCTTCTTGAGGCCTCCTTTAGTGGGACTCGACCCCCGGTTGAGAACCGCTGTTTTAGGCCATGTTAGCATTATTGTACAGACTGTCAGATGCTCTTGCTTCCACTGAAGCACAAGATGCTCTTTGGATCAAAATATGATTTTTCTCAAATCATGCTGGAGTGGAGAACATGATCATCATGGTTTATATGAACATACTAAATCATTCTGAAATTTGTGTAAATATTTCATTAATCTTAAATTGTTAATATAGGGGGGGGAAATTGTAACAACAATTACTTTTTCAATACTGGTCTCAGAATTTTGGTCTTCACTGTGTGTCTTTAGAAGTATTATAAAATAAAAGAGCTAGAAATTTGGTAAATCACAGCATCTTTCTCTCTTTACAGATCGCAGTCGCTCTGAGGTGGACCTCAGTAATCCTGGTGAAGGGTTCAGTGAAGATCCTCTGATTAGTCGATGCCGCTCAGTTCCAGGCCTGAACGATGTGGTAGGTTTCAGACAGTCTCTTAAACCACTTCTCACTTGCAATAATTTTTTTCCTGTGTGCAGGATATGATTTCCAGAGAGGGAATTAAAATGATAAGAGACAGCCTTCTGTAATGTGATTTTTCTGATATCATATCACAGAGTGAAGTGATGGCGTAAAGGAAACCAGTGCTGTTTTCAATGTAATATTCGCTGAAGGCTGTGTTTGTGCTTTAGGACTCAGATGAGGACATCGATGCAGTGTTATCAGCACACTATAAAACCAACCGGAGCGTCTGCAGTGCACAATCAATGGTATAATGATTTGCACAGAAACACACACACAAAAACACCATAATCACAGGTGCTTTGCTGCAATTTGTGTTTGCTGGCTTTGTGCAGATGTCTGACTGAAACAAAACGTGCAGCCTATTTGTTCCTCTTTCTGTGTTTTGCTTGTGTGTACTCTGTTTAGACTTTTATTTGTGTGCCTTCTGGCAGGGGAACCAGAAATCCAACTCTTTACCTCCTTTTTCTGACATTAATGTGTACGCCATAAAACTTGTTCCAGCTCATGCCTTATGGATATTAGCATTTCCTCCTTTTGGCAAAATATCCAGTTACATGAGATCGCTTAATTTGTTGACTCACCTGGCCGATCCACACATTTTTTTTTATCGCCCAATCTCATATACACACAATTTAGCATAGATGAAACATGCAATAACTACTGAAAGTGCATCATTGTCATATTTCTCGGTTCTTGGGCGCAATTACAGATGCAGGTGGTGCATTAAGATACGACAAAGAGAGATAATTCAGGCAAACAAGAAGACAAGTGGCCTCTTTCAAAACAGCTGACATAACTTGTAGCTCACGCACAGCCTCTAATAGCTAGATGAGTCAGATATGAAGGGTGCGGAATTGAAGAGGAACCACAAGAAAAAAAGCAACAAACTAGCAACTACACAGTCGTATTTTCACAGAATAAAGGTTCTGTCATTATTTACTCACTCTCATGTCATTAGAAACCTACATTATGTTATTTTGTTGAACACAAAAGATGATGTTTTGAAGAATGTTAATGCTGCGCTTTGACATACAGTGAAAGTGAATGGCGAATGGGGTGGACAAGCTCCACATAATGGCAAAAAGCACCTAAATGTAAATGTGATATGATCCAAACAACTCTTGTGATACATTCCAAATATAATATATTTTAATGAACTAAAAGATATTATGCAATATTTGCCTAGTGAAAAATAAATATACTAAAATGTACTTAAAATACACAACTTTTTCACTTGGGTTAATACTTGTTGAAAATCTTGCTCTGTGCAATAGCTCCCAAATATTGTAAGCCTTCAAGTCAATTCAAATGTGTCCTGTCAATATGTATTGTGCCAGAATTTACATCTATTTTATGGCTTCAAAAGACCTATGGACTGCTTTTTGTCATTTTTGGAGGCATTCAGCTCCAGTTCCCATTCAATTTTGGAAATGGAAATGAGTAGTGATTAGGCCTTTTGTTTCTTTTTTACGTAACACTGAAACAGAAATGAAAGCCTTCATTTAGCTCTGGGGTCACCAAGTTCGGTCCTGGAGGGCCAGTGTCCTGCAGAGTTTAGCTCCAAACCTAATCAAACACACCTGAAGCAGCTAATCAAGGTCTTACTAGGTATACTTGAAACTTCCTGGCAGGTGTGTTGAGGCAAGTTGGAGCTAAACTCTGCAGGACACCAGCCCTTCAGGATCAAGTTTGATGACCCCTGATTTAGCTGAAAACCGAAGATAATGTTTTGGTAGTTAAATTTTAGTAACTTAACTCTATATGAAGAAAATTAAACCATAGCAAATGCATGGCCTCATTTCATTCAAATTCATTTTAAAACACATTTATCTGTTGTAGGTTATCCATGTTGTGTGCACCATAGACACTGACATGGTTAAAACACATCTTCTGATAAGTGCTAATTAAACACCACTGTTCGAAATCATGTTTTGCTCTTTAGTTTGAATATTTTCCATTGTCGAAATTTCAGTGCATCACTAGAAAAGTGCCGTGTGAATGTTCTACTAAAACATTCCCTTTCTGGAAGAAAAAAAGGTCAGATGGGTTTGAAATTACATAAGGGCGAGTAAATACGACAGTGTTCATTTTTGGACTGTGACATCTACAAATAATCAAATCTGAAAAAGATCCTTCCTGGCTCCAGCAATCTGTCTCCTGTCATATTATATATGTTTTTCTATTTCTACTTTTCTGTTTTTTTTCCTGCTATCAATCTTCTCTTCTCTCTTTCTCTTTCCTGTCTTATTCTAGTCTTCCACACCTGCCTCGGAGAGAAAGTGGGGTTTCCTTAATGTACCTGACTCAGATGCTGACACTGTGAGTGTTCGGTGTGTTTGAGTGCAGATGTGTGTCTGTCTGTTGCTCTGTTGGCTTCAGTTTCTCTCTCTTGCCTTTCTGTACCACTGAAGAGTCATGCATACACTCAAACACAAGCTTCTGAAAGATGCACCCCCAAAGACTCTGCTTATGTTTGCTCTCCAGACCAGCATCAACAGTATGATGAGCGTGTACAGTGAGACGGGGGACTATGGCAACGTGTGGGTTTCCGGGGAGATCCTGCTCAACATCTCTTACAGCTATAAAACAGGGGCACTCAACGTGCTCGTCCGCGAGTGCCGCTGCCTAGCAACCGGGGATGAGAGGAGACAGCGCACAGATGCGTAAGGCCACACACACACACACACTGCTATAGACTTCACATCTCTGCATTGCATGTATTTGGGATGTCAGTATATTAACATTAGATTTATCTCAATTACTTATTTTATTAATTCATTTAAAGGTATAGTTCACCCAAAAATGTAAATTCTGTCGTTATTTACCACAAGCAGTGTTATCTTATTATTATTTGTATAATATTATAGTATTTATAATAATAATAATAATAATGAATTGGCTTTTATTTTCATAATTTTAGTTTTCATTTCAATTTTAAGTTTTAGTAATTTAGTTATGTGTTTTTTTTTCATTTTTATTGTATTAATAATTTACATTTTAGTCTGTTCCTCAAAAAGCGTTTAAATTTTAGTAGCTTAGTTATGTGCTTTTGTCATTTTAATAGTTTTTTATAATTCTATTTAGTTTTCTTTTTCTTTTCTTTTTGGTTTTATTTTGAATAATTTTAGTATATCACCATATAGGTATTTTATTTCAGTTAGTGGCCAATATAGCATTTCTAATTTCCATTCGTTTTTATTTATATTTTTCTATTTCAATTAATGAAAAACATTAGTTACTTTTCATTATAATTAGTGGTAATTTAATTACTTTTTTATTTTATTTATTTATTTACGATTTTGTGGTAAACTACTCCTTTAATTTTTATTTTATCAGTTTCCTCCGGAAGCCGCCTTCTGCTTAAGTAATTTTGTTTTACTAAAGTTGTTTTAAATGGTACAGAAATGCACCTCAGTTCAGTAAACATTCATATTCTCATCTAAATAAATCAACACAAAAACAAATCGACAAACACTTGTTCCCTATCTGTCGGTCACTACGAGTTATGTCGTGACGACATAGGGGATTTACTTGGAAGCCCCAATCATCTCTGACTTTAAGAGAAAACGCCAATGAAATTGGCTAGTGGATTTTGCATACCTGAGCCACTCCACGTGCATACGGGTATAAAAGGGCGACAGGTGCATCCACTCATTAGATTTTTGCTTCGGAGCAGAGTGGATGAGAAGTGTGCTGATCTCCACAAAGCCATTCATCTTTGTTTTGTTCCTGGTTGGCGTCACGGTGCCGTCAGCGGAGTCTCTCTCAGCAGCGATTACCCATGGCACTTCAACTAAGAGAGAAAATTCTAAAAGAGCAAATCACAGACGGTCATGTCTTTTTCAAGATGCCGTTACGTCCGTGTCCTTCTGGTTGCTGTCGTTTCCTGTCGTTTCGCGGATGATGGACACGAACGTTGTCTTCAGTGTCTGGGCCTCCAACACGCTGAAGATGCGTTCGTGGATGACTCATGCGCCTGTTGTGGGTGTATGAGCATGATTTCTTTGCGATCTCACCTTTCATTTCTGAAAGGATTGGCACCCTCTGCCGCCACCCGCGCTGGTCTCTCTGGCTCGAGCAGAGGACCACCGGCTGGCGCTCTGGGAGATCTGAGGGTGACCGTAA
The DNA here is from genome assembly GCA_027422405.1 of Ptychobarbus kaznakovi. Taxonomy (NCBI): domain Eukaryota; kingdom Metazoa; phylum Chordata; class Actinopteri; order Cypriniformes; family Cyprinidae; genus Ptychobarbus; species Ptychobarbus kaznakovi. The sequence continues at coordinate 14,197,416 of CM049804.1, read as the reverse complement.
GAGCCTCTCTGCCGGGTACGTCCCCACGGACCTCTTACTCCTCATGCAGCGAACGTCCCGTCCGGTTCCCGGGTGATTTCGCTGGTCCGTCCCACGGGGCGCCCAGCATTTCATTCGGTGCACCTTCCGAGGATAGGATGTAGATCGCAGCATCGGGGGATGGGCTTACATCCTCTGAGGATGAAGGTGCGGTGGGGCTGCCCCCCTCAGGTGTTGTCGCCACCGCCGCACCGGACCCAGAGCTGACGGCCATGCTTGCCCGGGCAGCTGTGAGTATCGGGCTGGAGGTCAACAGCCCGCCCAGTCCCGAACCCTCGCGGCTGGATGATTGGTTTCTCGGAGCAGGGCGCAGCTCACAACCGCGTTCTGCTCCGGTGCCTTTTTCCCGGAGGTGCAAGAGGAGCTGACGAAGTCGTGGATGGCCCCTTTCACGGCCAGAAGCTGCTCGTCTGTCTCCTCCGTCCTCACTACCCTCGATGGTGGGGCTGCCAGGGGTACGCGGGCATTCCCCAGGTGGAGATGGTGCACCTGTGCCCACGAAATGCCGCCACTTGGAGGAACCGTCCGCGTCTCCCGTCCAAAGCCTGTAAGCTGACGGCCGTTCTCGCGGCCAAAGCTTATAGTGCTGCGGGCCAGGCAGCCTCTGCCCTGCATGCCATGGCTAACCTGCAGTTTCACCAAGCCAAGACACACGAGGGTAGTACCGACCCGGGGTTGATGCAGGAACTGCGCACAGTGACTGACTTCGCTCTACGAGCAACGAAGGGAAGGCGATGTCCACCATGTTGGTCCAGGAGCGCCATCTCTGGCACAACCTGGCAGAGCTAAAGGACGTCGACAAGGCACGCTTCCTCGACACCCCCATCTCCCAGGCGGGGCTGTTCGGCGACACGTCAAGGGCTTTGCCCAGCAGTTCTCGGCGGTACAGCAGCAGACCGAGGCGATCCAGCACATCCTGCGTGATGCACCGACCACCGCTGCCCCCGGGGCCAGGCCTCAGTCTGCCCATCGCCGTGGGCGCCCTCCTGCGTCCTCCAGAGCTGCTCCGCCCCAGGTTGAATCGACACCTAGGCCGGCGCCCCCGCATCCCAGCCAGGCCCCAGGTCGTCCAGGAAGTCGACGAAGTGGCCCTGACGAGGGCAACCCGGAGATGTTGGAGTTTGCTCTTTCTCAGGAGACGGAGAGAACAGCGCCGCTCCTTCCCCCAGAGGAGGGCCGGGAGGAGAATCCTATGTTTCTTTTTGTTTCTGTTCCGCCGCTGGTCCAAGGGACAGCAGTACCCACTTTCTCAAAGAAAGAGCAATTTCCTTTTCCTCCGGGTTCTCTGGTCCATGGGACGACAGTGTGCGACGCCCTGCTTCCTCACTCTCGCCCACGACCCATCTTGCCAGCAGCCAAGAGAGTGCGGTTCGGGGACGCAGTACCTCCCCACGCACCTCTAGCTAGTCCCGTTTGGGACCCAGGGATTTCGACGAGGATGCCTCAGAATGCGCCACCTTCTGTACCATCCAGCCCTACTCCCCTTCGCTGCACCACCACAGGTACGTCGATTGTGCCGTTGGAGCCGCTTGCACGGCATCTGGAGGCGTGGCTCATGCTGCCCAGACCATCTCGCTGGCTCACGCGCACAATTCGACTCGGCTATGCGATTCAGTTCGCCAGGCGACCTCCCAAGTTCAACAGCGTTCTCGAGACTTCGGTGGCAGTCCGGAATGCCCCTGTCTTGTGCGAGGAGATTTCTGTCCTCCTGGCAAAGGATGCAATCGAGCTTTTACAGCCCTTACTTCATCGTACCCAAGAAAGGTGGTGGTCTTCGACCAATCCTGTATCTGCGAGTCTTGAACCGGGCTTTTCACAAGCTCCCGTTCAAGATGCTGACGCACAGGCGCATGATCAAATGCATCCAGCCCCAGGATTGGTTTGCAGCAATCGACCTGAAGAACGCTTACTTTCATGTTTTGATTATTCCGCGACACAGACCGTTCCTACGGTTCGCGTTCGAGAGTCAGGCATGGCAGTACAGGGTCCTCCCCTTCGGGCTCTCCCTGTCTCCCCGTGTTTTCACGAAGGTCGTAGAAGGCGCCCTTACCCCGTTACGGGAAGTGGGCGTCAGGATCCTCAACTACCTCGACGATTGGCTCATCCTTGCTCAATCCAGAGAGCAGTTGTGCGATCACAGGGACTTGGTACTTCGGGTCAACTGGGAAAAGAGCAAGCTCTCGCCTGTGCAGAGAATCTCTTTTCTCGGTGTGGAGTTAGACTCGGTGAGTATGAGTATGAGTACTCGCCTCACGGACGAGCGTGCCCAAGCAGTGCTGAACTGCTTGAGTTCCTTCAGAGGCAGGAATGTGGTACCACTGAAACAGTTTCAGAGGCTCCTGAGGCATATGGCATGAAACATGAAAGTCACGCTACATGCAACGGGCAGGCAGCCTCGGGACTCTGGACGTGGCCCCGACTGCTTTGGCACATCAACTGCCTAGAGCTGTGGGCAGTGCATCTAGCCTTATGGCAGTTCCGGCCACTGCTCTTGGGCAAGCACGTGCTAGTCCGCACGGACAACACTGCGGCTGTCTCCTATATCAACCGGTTGGGAGGTATACGATTACACTGCATCACAGCTCGCCCACCATCTCCTCCTCTGGAGTCACACGCAGTTCAAGTCCCTGCGCGCTGTCCACATCCCGGGGAAGCTCAATCGTGCGGCCGACGATCTCTCACGACAGCTCACGTCCCCCGGAGAATGGCGACTCCATCCCGAGACGATCTGACTGATCTGGAGTCAATTCTGGGAAGCTCAGGTGGACCTGTTTGCTTCCCACGAGTCCTCCCACTGCCAGCTGTATTTTTCCCTGACCAAGGGCCCCCTCGGCACGGACGCACTGGCACACAGCTGGCCTCAGGCTTTACGCAAGTATGCGTTTCCCCCAGTGAGCCTACTCGCACAGACACTGTGCAACTCAGGAAAGACGAGGAGCAGGTCCTGCTGGTTGCGCCGCACTGGCCCACCCAGACTTGGTTTCCCGAACTCATTTCCCTCGCGACAGCCCCTCCCCGGTGCATTCCTCTGAGGAAGGACCTCCTCTCTCAGGGGCTTGGCACCATATGGTACCCGCGTCCAGATCTGTGGAACCTCCATGTGTGGCTCCTGGATGGGACGCGGCAGACTTGAGCGGTCTACTACCGGCAGTGGTAGAGACCATCACTCAGGCCAGAGCTCCTTCAACAAGGCAAACCTATGCACTGAAGTGGAGTCTGTTCGCGAACTGGTGTTCTTCTCGCCGAGAAGACCCCCGAAGATGCATGATTGGAGTAGTGCTTTCTTTCCTGCAAGAAAGGTTGAAGCGTAGGCTGTCACCCTCCACCTTGAAAGTGTATGTGGCCGCTATCGCGGCCCACCACGATGCAGTGGACGGCTGGTCCCTTGGAAAGCATGATCTCATTGTGAGGTTCCTGAAGGGTGCCAGGAGGATGAATCCCTCCAGGCCACCCCTTGTGCCCTCTTGGGACCTCTCTATAATCCTGGCTGGACTTCAGAGGGGCCCCTTTGAGCCGCTGGACTCAGTCAAGTTGAAATTCCTGTCGGCTAAGACAGCGCTCCTGACCGTGCTCACTTCCATCAAAAGGGTCGGGGACCTCCAAGCATTCTCGGTAAGCGAAGAGTGCCTTGTGTTCGGGCCGGCCTACTCTCACTCTCTACTGAGACCCCAGCCTGGATACGTGCCCAAGGTTCCCACCACGCCCTTCCGCGATCAGGTGATGAACCAGCAAGCACTGCCCTCGGAGGAGGCAGATCCAGCCTTAGCGTTGCTGTGTCCCGTAAGAGCATTTTGAATATACTTGGACAGCACCCGGAGCTTCGGAAGCTCTGAGCAGCTCTTTGTCTTCCACGGAGGTCAGCAGAAAGGGAAGGCTGTCTCCAAACAGAGGTTGGCCCACTGAATAGTGGATGCCGTCGCCTTGGCGTACCAATCTCAAGGCGAGCCGTGCCCCCTGGGGGTGAGGGCTCACTCCACTTGGAGTGTTGCCTCCTCCCATGCATTGGCGCACAGCGCCTCTCTGGTGGACATCTGCAGAGCTGCGGGCTGGGCGACACCGAACACCTTCGCAAGATTCTACAGTCTCCGCGTTGAGCCAGTCTCTTCCCGTGTGTTGGGTAACAGGTAATGGGCGGGAAGAACTTTTTTTTTTCTTTTACAGTTTTTTTTTATTCATCATTCAATTCAATACATAGTTACAATATCACTCAAAAAAGGGCAATAAAGGAAAACCTCTTCCCATATACATCATCCCAAAAGTTACAAAATTGGGGAATGAACAGAACATTTCCATTTCTTGAGTGTTCCCGTCAAAGAGAAAACGTTTCTATCTCTTAGCACATAGTCTCTGATTGAAACCAAGCTTGAAGTAATCACTGTTTCCGATGGTATATCATATCCTTTAAAGCAAGAAATATTTCTTGCTTTCCATATCCCTTCTTTGATGACATTGATAACTGTCCACCATCTAATCCATTCCTCAGAGTCTATGTTGTTCAGCTCTCCATACAGAACATCTATTTCACTTGGGAATCTGTGTAAATCAGTTAACCATTCTTGTGCATAAAACCATACCTCCTTGGCATATTTACAAGACCAAAATAAATGACTGATGGACTCATCTTCTCCACACCTAGATTTCGGACATTTGGAATTCTTTGAACAATTCCTTCTTTTCAAAAGCACTAGAGTGGGTACACTTTGATGCACTACTTGCCAAGCAATGTCTTTGTCTGAATTAAATAAAAACACATTGCTTACATTCTTCCATACTAGGATACAATCATCCCCAATGAGCTTTCCCACCGGAGATATCCTTTGTAATTCTGGGCATAACATGTTTTGCACCATCGCCCGATTTATTTTCGCAATAGGAATGTCTGATGCTCTAACTTTTCTTAAGAGAGATAACACCTTTTCATATATATTTGGTCTAGATTCAGCATGAGGTTTATTTTGTGGACGTCGAATCTTCCAGGCATTGGATAACTGTTGGCCTACCCAAAGGTTAGCAAAACAATGCCACAAAATTTCTTGATTCTCATTTAAACAAGCTTTCAGTATAGGAGTCAAAAGCATCGATTCTAATTTATAACTTATTTCTGGAACTGCTAGCCCACCTTTTTCCACTGTTTTATACATTATCTCTCTTCTCATTTTTCCATGTTTGGAGCCCCAAAGAAACCCAAACTATATTTTTTTGATAGATCTTATAAAATTGTTTGGTGCCGGCAAAGTTGCGGCTAGAAACGTAAGGGAAGCCAAAATTTCAGCGTTTATTACCAGCGCTTTCCCTCTCAAAATAAGGTCTCGATCCTCCCACTGTTTTACTTTCCATTTTATCTTGTCAAGTCTTTGATTCCAATTCATCTTCTCCATATTGTTGCCAACCGAAAGCCCTAAAATCGTAATAAATTCTACCTGATCTTTAAAGCCTAATTTAATTTAGGTTCTTTCCAAAAGGAATACAAAATTTTGGTCTTTTTTCGATAAATTTTTGCGCCGGCAGCTAAAGTAAACTTTTCACAAATTTGCTAAGTTTTCTTAATATAATTATTATCAATAAGGAAGAGGGTAAGATCATCCATATAGAGTGAGACCTTAGCCTCCCTACCCGAACTACCAGGAATCGGAAACCCTTTAATTTCTGAGTTTTGCCTAAGTGCACAAGCTAATGGCTCCACCGCTAATATAAATAGCAATGGGGACAAGCTACATCCTTTTCGTATGCCCGAACAAATCTCAAAGGAGTCTGACAAATAGTTATTTACCAATACTTTACTGTGGCAATCTGTGTAAAGGAGTTTAATCCATGAGCGTATAGATGGGCCAAAACATAATCTATGTAAATAGCAATGATCTATACTGTCAAAGGCTTTCATGATATCTAGCCCTAAAATTGCCTAAGGCAGTTTGCGGTCATGTGCAAACAAATATATGTCTCCAGCTAATGCCAAATTATCTTGTAAGAAACGCCCCTTAATGCCACATGTATGATCGCTACCGATAAGCTTAGGCATAATAGGCTGAATCTTAAAAGAAAGGGCTTTAGACAATATTTTAGCATCTACCCCTAACAATGTCAAGGGGCGCCAATTTTTTAGATCTTGTTTGTCTCCTTTTTTAAACATGAGATGACTCCTTCTCTTAGAGAAGATGGGAGTTTTCCAATGCGCAGACTCTCCATGAACATTGTTAGCAAAGGATCCTTTAAATCTTCCCAAAAGGTTATATAAAATTCCTTAGGTAGACCATCCGCTCCTGGGCATTTATTATTACTCATGCTCATTACTGCTTGAGTTAAATCAACGCAGAGGTTAATCTCATCAATTCTAAAATCTCCTTGAATATTTTTTCCAACCTCAGAAAGAAAGGTCATCATATATTCTTCTTCTATATGTTTAGATCTATAAAAGTTATTATAAAATTAATGAACATGGGATACTATATTAGGGGTTCCTGTTATTATTTGATCCTCTTGGATTTATAAAGAGTCCAAACTTGAGGAACCAGTAAGTTTCCTAAAGAAATATCTAGTACATTTTTCATTAGATTCCATATGCTGAACTCTACTCCTTATAATATAGTTCTTGCTCTTATGAGCCATTATTTTAGTAATCTCTTTCTTAAGTTTTGCAATATCTTCGTCTACATCAAATCCAAAATAACCCATAGAATATAAGATTTGTAAATCTGTCTGGCATTTTTTAAGATGTAAATTACTTTTCGACGTAGCTTTCTTACTTTCCTGTATAAGAAATCTTCTTATTCTAGTTTTAAGATCTTCCCACCAATCTCCTACAGAACTATACAATTCTTGCAGAGATTTCCACTGATTCAATTTTCCTCTTAACTTTGAGACCACTGTAGAATTTTTTAACCAATTTATATTTAATTTCCATAATCCAGGTCCCCTAGTACTATTCCCATTTATCTTTACTAAACAATCTACTTTAAAATGATCGGAGAAGAACACCGGTCTCAAAGAATATTCCACTACCTCAGTTGTAGGTGAGGAAAATACAAAATCAATACGAGAAAATTAAGAACCATTAGACCAAGTAAACCCTGGAATATTAGGGTTCTGCACTCTAAAAATATCTTTAAGTTTATAGTCCTTAATAATGTTCATAAGATCTATTGAACTAGAATCAAGTTTTATTGTTGTTATTGATTTCCTATCTTCTTTAGCTATTATACAATTAAAATCACCCCCATAATTATTTCCCACCCACAAATTAATATTGAGGCTATTTCTTTCAAAATGTCTTTCCGCTATTGTAAATCTGGAAGACAATATACATTAATTATCCGAAAAGCTATAGCATTTAATTTCACGTCCACATACAAAAGTCTCCCACTAACCACGTCCTGAACCTGTTGAATCTTAAAGTGCCAACCTCTAAAGAGAATGACTACCGCAGACGACTTATTCTTATTATCACCTGACCATATAGAATGGCCATAATTCCATCTATCTTGAAAGGATCTATAATTAGACTTATAAGGTATATTACATTATTGGAGGAGGGCTATGTCATGACCCTCACGTTGTAGGAAAGAAAACACAGAAGAACATTTTACTATGTCAACTAAACCTCTAGTATTAATAGATGTAACAGATAGACGAGAAATCTATAAAAGAGAGGATTTAGGTAGGGGAAACTAGATTACTTTTCAGTCGTTTCCTTTTCTTTCTTAGCTCGGGGAGATAGTTATTTCTGTGAAGCAGATTCTTTAATTTGAGTGGTAGCTGAAAACATGTTAATTTCATCAGAGTCCAGGAAAGGTACGGAATTAGATGCCCAATCAGTCACTTCTTCCTGCTCCTGCATAGAAGGCACTGTGGAGCTCTGAGAGACCCCATTATCATCATCCAGAAGAGAGTCTGATGTTGATGATCTTCCAGACAGCAGAGACAAAGACAACGGGAAGGCTTCAGCTACCTCCAAGAGGATATTCCCTTTCTGTTTCTGACTTTCATTATCTGGAGTTGATATTGCGGCACCTTTCCCTCCTTCAGCTCCTTCAAGTGAATGATCTTCTCGTCTTTGTAGCTTTTCCCCTGTTTTCTCGTCATTAGGTGCTAACAAGGGATCAACCATTGTTGAAAGAGACAACAACTCTTCTTTTGACCTGGTCGATATAGAGGCTTCAGCTACTCTTTGCAACTGCGGCAGCGGATTTATACTAGACATTTCCAAGGGAACCATACCATCTTGGGCTGCTCCAAAAACGTTGCATTTCTTTGGTAACTGACAATCTTTGGAGCCATGTTCTTTGCTTTTACAATGTCTACACATTTCCAGTTCACAGTTGACAGCTATGTGATCTAAAGAGCCACATTTTAGCCCTCAGCGTCTTTCTTCAAACACACTTGAAACTTAGATGCTCCAGTTTTTATCCCATCCTCATCTCTAATCAAAGAAGTATTCAAAACAGTGCAATGCATGGACAACCAAGTAGCAATATCTTCAGCTTTGATCCTTTCAGAATATATCAGAACAGTTACCGTTCTTACGTCTCTTTCAGACAAAGGAGTCAGCTGGATTTTCTGGAGACATGGAGTCACAGTTTTCTTCTAATTGAATCTTTCCACACAAAGCTCATAAGCAGGAAAAGGTGGTAAAGACCTCTTCAAAAACTTTCCTACCGGGTAAGGCAAATATATAATCCAGTTGCAAGGGTTGGAATCCAAGCACAGTCTGTAGAACTTTCCTGCTGAAATTCAGACGATCCATTTCTAATCCTTCCAGAAGCTCAAACCTTCGCACCAAAAAGGCCGACATGTTGTTCTGTTATATGTTCTAAACCAGAACAAATGTTAAGGGCAATCATGGGAGAACCGCCTTCTTGATGATGGTGTCTCCCCTGCCAGGTAAGTGGGAAGGCGGGAAGAACTGGCCGGTGTCACGCTTGCTGCACCATTCCCCCTCACCCGGGCATACGAGCGCCTTTTTCTCCTCCAGTTCAGTTCCCCGGACGGTGAACCCTGGTGGAATCCTCCAAGCACCCCCGGCAGTCAGACTGGGCGGAGCAGTCTGATGCCAGGCCCAGTACTGGTGTTAGCTCGCCCGGGTCTCCGGTCAGCACCTGTACTGGGCTAGGTGTACCCTTCGGGTAATCCCATATGTGTATTCTTCCACGGTAAGGTTTCCCTCATGGTAAACCCGTGTCTTCTCTTTGACAGAGCTCTCTGTCAGGTTCTGCTGGCAGCCCTCCTCCCTACACCTAGGAAGGATCTGCCCCAGAGTCCAGTCGTATGTAGTACTGCCCCAAGCCGTGTGTCAGTCCATATCAGTGTCTCCACATGTTACCTCCCTTCAGGCAGGATGTGGCCTCCATAGCGCCCTTCTCCGGAAGGCTCGCTTTCCCGCCGTTACTGCCAAGCTGTAACAACAAATAAGAAAGACTTGAAGTCGTCTTTCACTGAAGGTGGTGGGGAAAGGAACAGCGTCTTGGCTATCTCAAGCAGCGATGTACTCAGTGGTCCCTGCAGGCACAAGGTTATTTGTGCAAGGTTGCAACCTCTTGCATGGCATTTGTCTGTCACGCGCTCGCTTGTCAACATCTGCATGCCACAAGGTTGTGACGGGGTTCAGCTTGTGGTGCTTTCCATAGGACCCCTATGTCGTTAACTCGTAGTGACCGACAGATAGGACGTCTAGGTTATGTACGTAACCCCCGTTCCCTGATGGTTATGTCCCCATGCCACAATCTTGAACCATCGCTGGTTGCCAGGGACTCGTTCTCGGCTCCTCAGCGTAAAACCTAATGAGTGGATGCACCTGACGCCGTTTTATACCCGTATGCACGGGGAGTGGCTCAGGTATGCAAAATCCACTGGCCAATTTCATTGGCGTTTTCTCTTAAAGTCAGAGATGATTGTGGCTTCCAAGTAAATCCCCTATGTCGTCACAACATTACGTCTCTGTTCCCTCCATCAGGGAATGGGGGTTGCGTACGTAACCTAGACGTTTTCTTTCATTAAAAAGGAACCAAATGGTTTAACTCAATAACTATAAGATTAATCACTAATTATTGACATTTAATTATTGTAGTCCTTGACTGCTTGAGATTCATGACATAACTTGTATAAAGTTATTTATTTGTTGTATCAATTTAAAATATCGATACAAAGGTGTCAGAGGCTGATATAGTACAAAAACAAACATTTTGGTATTGTGTGTGTGTTTACAGCTATGTTAAAACATATCTCCTGCCAGACAAGTCCCGTATAAGCAAGAGAAAAACCAGCATCAAAAGCAACACCACTAACCCAGTGTTCAATGAAAATCTGAGGGTAAGAGGACTTTCATGCCTGCCTTACAAAGGTTTTGTATTGAAATCAATTAGATATTGCAAATGAGATATTGATTTAAAGGCTCTCATCTGTCTCTGTCCCTCTGGATAGTACGTGGTCAGTCACTCTCAGCTGGAGATGCGCACACTGCAGGTTTCTGTGTGGCATCATGATAGTTTTGGACACAACAACTTCCTGGGGGAGACGGAGCTGACCTTTGACTCCTGGGAGTTTGACACGCAGATAGAGGAGTGGTTCGCTCTACAGCCCAGGGTGAGCTAAGCTGAACACACACAAACAGAAACAGTGAGAGATAAAGAGGAGTGTGACATCGATAAGTGTGATACTGAAATGTGTGTGTTTGTGTCAGAATGACTCTTATGTGGACTCAGTGATGCACTACAAAGGAGAACTGACAGTGGTTTTGAAGTACATTCCTGCAGAGAGAAATATCTCCCTGCCTCTGGACCAAGTTCAAGGTATGATATAAAATCAGAAATTATATTATTTCTGTCATGACAACTCTCAGGGAGATTGGCATGGTAATGTACATGACAATATTAATGTATTTGGTCTTGGCGGAATAGATCTGCTATGCTGCTGCTGCTGCGGCAGAGCAAGTACCGAGACTTGCTACTGCCAATACAATACATCCACAAAATGTTGATGTGAGCATGTAGGAAGTACTGCTGCTGCACATATAACATATGAATAACCCCCCAGAAAGCAGGAGACACAGAACACAATACAATACAAGACAATATACGCATGCCACTGAATATAAGGATAAACTGCTGCATCAATGGACATGCATGTATCCACTAAGGCTGCAACAATTAGTCGACATTATCGACAACAAAAAAATTGTCACAAATATTTTTGTTGTCGAGTAGTCGTTTGATCTCATATGACCTCATGTAAGAGCCTGCAATACTGCGGTTTGACCAGTGTGACGCTGTAGCGCTTTAGGTTCAGCCAAGCAGCAACCTCCCTTGAAACCAACACGGAAGTGACTAAAACTGCAATTCATCGACTGGCCGCTTAAGGCTGGCTCCAAAAGGGAGTCAATCCCATAGACTCCCCATGTTTAAATGCCCAAGTTTACAGCAGAAAAAAATGTGTTTACAGCCTGGTACAAAAAGTGGTTTTGGTCTATATAGCTAATTTTGCCCTTCGTGACAACTGTGAGGGGGATGAATTTTTTTTATAACTCATCCGTTTTAATTATATTAAGCCTTAAAGTTCTGCACAATCAAGGGCGTGGCCACTTGAGTGACAAGTGGATTGCCACTCTGCTCCAGAGTGGGAAACTCGCTAGTGTGTGAAACTTAAAAAAACTGGCTTTAAAGATTTTTATTTCTACAGAAAAAAATATTATAGGTTGGACACTGGAAATCTGGCAATTACACGTTTTAATGAAAATGATCTCAAACTCCATTTTTACCACTATATTGATATTGTACTCTGCTTTTGCATATCTGCAAAAAGTGAGATGTCACGCCAAGGCAAAAGGCAGTAACTTCCACATTATATAGGGTGCTGAATGCTGATCACCATTTACAGAATCATTATAGAAACATCTGTATAAAATCTAGTGATCACTGGCTAGGCTATAACATCTAGTAATGTGATTAAATTTTTTCTCTGACCGTAACTAAGACAAAAATTTAAACGTGAGTGGATACCGTTTTGCAACCAATTTATTTGCAATTTTCTCTAACATTAAAGGATGCAAGACATACTTAGCTTATTGTTTTTACATCAAACTGAATTAAAATAGCTTAACCTATAAGAACAACTTGTGGATTAATGTGAACGCCAGCCAGCAGGGATAATGCTCCAAATGATTGTGAATTTAAACAACCCCGATGGTGTTCATTGCAATGGATTTTATCAACTTAAAAGAAAAGGTAGGAAAAGGATGTAATTGTGAACAGTTATTGATTTTATGATTGATTTATGTTTAAAGTGTGCAGCCCCAGACGGCACTGAGTGAATAATCTGCATTATAAAAATAAGAAACAAAAAACACTTTAAAGATTATTTACAATTAATTATTGTTACCAAGTAATTGCTTGCTTACAGTGCTTTGTTATATGGAGCAGTTTGTTAGATCGCGATCTATCTAAATTTGTTTGTCTAATGAAGTGCCGACAGATGTATAAATGAACACAAGTCACACTGTAATTTAAACAACTTGATTTTCTGTTATAAAGCAGCTCTCCAGTGTGGAGCTAGCTAATGATAAAATATTTGTATTAGTGAGGAAAATTATTTAATTTAATTAAAGTGATAGTTTGGTTTACAGAAATCAAAGCTTGATCTAGCTAAGGACTGTTTTGGTTATCATAAACCTATAAGGAATTTTAAGACATTATGTTGTGAATAAAATAGTTTATCCAAAACGTCTTATTTACCTTTATTTTGTTTCTTATCCATATGACTTACTAAAGGAGATGTTAGGCAGAATGATGTTCATTCAGTTACTTTTTCATGTAGCTAATTAAATGATGAGAGAGTGTCTCTGTCTGTCATCTCATTTTGAGTGCCAAATAGGGGTGGCACGGTACAAGTATTCGTACCGAACCGTCATGGTACAGACCTCTCGGTTTGGTGCATGAGGCCTTTCGACGAATACAGGCACACTGACCAATCCAGAAGGGGGCGCCCGCAGTAATGCAACACTGTTTGATAACTGTTAGCGCCAGCAGAAAAACAGTAAATGCTGCAAGCTGCACGCTTGAAAACAAAGCTAGACAGTGACCATGTGCTGATTCTGAAAGTGTCTCTCACATGGACTGACAAAAGCTTCTCACATGGACTGACAAGAGATTTGTGCTTGTGTATCCTACCTCTCTCATTCGGCACAAATCCAAATATTCCATAATATTTCCATGTTTGCGATATAACTTATCTGAATGCTAAACTATTATGTATTATGTAAATGATAGGCTTTGTAAGTTACGTTAATTCAGTCGCGTTCCAACGGTGACACAGAGGCGGGTGCTCTGATTTTGAAAAACTATTTTATTTTGATAAAGTAGCCTACCAAATTTAGCAATGCTTTTTTTACTTTTACTTTACTTTTTAGTCATTTAGCAGACGCTTTTATCCAAAGCGACTTACAAATAAGAAAAAGTAACTAAAACGAAGTTAAAACGCTATAAATACTATATATAAACATTTAAGAAAATTGAGAAATTAAATAATGACAAATGCATACAACAACATTTCAAAAAAATAAAGCTAAAACAATTCAAAATATTAAACCAACAAAAGGTAACGTTATGAGTATAAAAATGGTTCTAACATGACACTAAGCCAAACACCCATATATATATATATATATATATATATATATATATATTATTTCATTTCCATGTAGTATGTTGAAGTAACGTTACTAAAATAACTCTTTATTAAAACTAAAGAAAATACCTATGAAGACATAATAAATTCATACATAATTTATCTAAAATTAAAATAGATAACACATCAAACGGCAGTAGTTTATCAGTCAGCCTAAAAAAAGAACACTGTCAAACACACATGCTAACAAACAACAACTTACACATAGTAAGTAAAACAGAAGTGAAACCAGCAGTAAGAAAGAAGATAAATAAAAAGCGATACTTATATCCTTTGGCAGTGTCCCTGCCCGGTGGAGTCACACGGTCGATGGCCTTTACACTCTTCGGTCTTCACACGAAGGCTGCCGCGACCGCTGCCGTGGTAAACTACGCTTTTTATACCCATCTAACAAAATACCACTCGAATTCAGCTGAACACATTTTCATTTATCACAATAAATGGCCAAGCAAGCTCCCGACACTGACAAGAGACGTGATACAGTACGAGACCAAACGCGATTTCAGCACGTCTCCATACAGTAAACAAAACGAGTGTTTCCTAGCAACAACGCCAAATAGGGGAAAGCCGGGGCGAAAGTAACGCTGTACGAAAGTAACAAAGCGATTTTCTCAGAGACCTGATTAAATTTGCATTCCAAGCTATGATAGCACGCTCAGCACGCAACCCTTGACGGAGCTGCCAAAGATCAATGCTGGAACTGATGTGTTTTGTGTGTGTGTGTGTGTGTGTGTGTGTGTGTGTGTGTGTGTGTGTGTGTGTGTGTGTGTGTGTGTGTGTGTGTGTGTGTGTGTGTGTGTGTGTGTGTGTGTGTGTGTGTGTGTGTGTGTGTGTGTGTGTGTGTGTGTGTGTGTGTGTGTGTGTGTGTGTGTGTGTGTGTGTGTGTGTGTGTGTGTGTGTGTGTGTGTGTGTGTTAGGAAACGTGATCATGTTTGTAACATTTTGTAATCATTTTGAATGTTAAATGTTCAATATATACAATTCATTAAAAAAAGTGTGTGTGTGTTACATCCCGCGATCACTTCAACTGTTCCCTTATACCAGCAGAATCAACTTTAAACACTTATTGTCTTATTAATAATCACTGGACAAAGGTCTGCTTTTATTTGTGTACACTCACAATGAAAACAAAACAGATTTGATACATAATATAACAATGTAATAGTAGTATTAGTATTAATAAATAGTATTTTCTGGTGGAAAAAAATATAATTTGTACTACTGTCTGTTCAAAATAAATGAAAAGAAACAGAGCATAGTAGATTTCCTTTTTTTTTCTGTTGTACCGAAATCGTATTGAACCATGACCCCCGAACCGAGGTACTTACTGAACCGTGGCATCTGTGTACCGTGCCACCCCTAGTGCCAAATACATCTATTTGAATAATGAATTGGTAACCGTTTACAATAAGGTATCATTTATTAACATCAACACAATGAACAATGCATTTATTACATTTATGTATTAATCTTTGTTAATGTTGGTTAATAAAAATACAGTTGTTCATTTTTTGTTCATGTTAGTTCACAGTGCATTTACCAATGTAAAAAAAACACAACTTGTGATTTTTATAAATGCATTAGTAAATGCTGAAATTAAGATTAACTAAAAGCTGTAGAACGTTCGACAGCTGTAGAACAGCCACGAAGGAGATATGGCCGGGAACGCAACGTTCGTTCCCTCTTCAGGGAACCGAGGTTACAGTCGTAACCGAACGTTCCCTTTCAAGGGAACTCCGTTGCGTAAGAACGCTTTGGGAACATCAGTACAACATCACCATTGCGACGAGTGCCTGTCCTGTGTGAATCTTACGAGCAGCACTAGGACGAGAGCACTTGGGAACCTGGGGTAGAGTCCAGGTCCAAGAATAAAATCTGACGAATGTGTGCGGTGAGGACCAGCCTGCCGCATCACAAACTTCTTTGAGAGCAACTCCTGATATCAGGGCCTTGGAGGCCGCCATACTCCTGGTCGAGTGGTACCAGACAGCCATAGGAGAAGGTTGACCGGCCGACTCATAAGCAAGTGAGATGGCCTCGACCACCCACTTGCTCATCCTTTGCTTAGATGCAGGGGACATACGAACAACTGTTCATTTTTACGCCACAGGGCAGCTCTGCGGATATAAGCATCTAATGCCCGTACTGGGCAAAGCAAATTGTGCCTTTCCTGGTCCGCATTCTGAAAGGAGGAGGACAGAGCCTCAAGTACCACAGAGGAAAGCGAGATATCAGGGGGTCTTCCCCAATGATATTCCACCCAAAGGAATGTGGTAAGCACTTATGGCCACCACATAAACCTTTAAAGTGGACGGGGCTAGCCCTGCAGTGAACCGCTCTTGCAGGAACTCCAGCACTGCACCAACTGGGCAGTTAACTGGGTCCAGCTGATGGTCACTACATCATGAAGTGAAAACTCTCCACTTCAAAGTATAAAGTTTCCTCGTGGAAGGAGCTCTGGAGTGGAGAATGGTCTCAACAACCTCGGTTGAGAGACCTGAGTCTATGAGCTGGGCCCCCTCAGAGGCCAAGCCCACAGTTTCCACAGTTCTGGTTGGGGGTGAAATCTCGAGCCCCCCGCTTGGGACAGAAGGTCCCTCCTGACGGGGAGCTCCAGAGGAGGCCCGTCGAGAAGGGATATTTTATCTGGGAACCATACTCTGCCCGGCCACCGCGGGCAATGAAAAGTAGTAGAACCCGGTCCCGGCGAACTCTCTCCAGGACTCCCGGGAGCAGAGCGATCGGGGGAAATGCATACAGACAAAGCCTCGGCCACGTCTGCACCATCGCGTCCAGTCCAAGAGGAGCTGGATGCGTGAGGGAGAACCAGAGTAGACAGTGAGACGTCTCTCAAGATGCAAACAGATCCACTTGTGCCTGGCCGAACTCCCTCCATATCAACTCCACCACCTCGGGGTGGAGCATCATTTCCCCGGGCCTCAGCCCCTGTCTCGACAGGATGTCTGCTCCTATATTGTGGACCTCCGTGATGTAAGCTGCTCGCAGAGACAACAAATTCCCTTGGGATCACAGCAGGATTTGGCACGTCAGTTTGCAAGTGGACGCGACTGCAAACCCCCCTGGTAATTTATGTAGGAGATCACCGATGTGTTGTCTGAGTAGATGAGCACATGGTGGCTCCTGAGATCTGCTAGGAAATTCTTAAGCAAGAAATATAGCCAACATCTCCAGACGGTTGATGTGCCATGAGAGATGATGGTTCTTCCACAGACCCTGACTTGAGCGTCCCTCTGAGATCGCTCCCCAGCCCATGAGAGTGGCATCTGTCGTTAGCATCTTGCGACGACGTGAAGCTCCCAACATGGGACCCTGGGACAGGAACCAAGGTTTCTTCCACATTATCAAGGCACGTAAGCATCGCCGCGTGACCTTGATTATGTGAAAAGGGGTCTCACAACAGTCCAAAAGCTGTCACGTTGGATGCTGCTGCCATAAGACCTAACAGTCTCTGAAACTGTTTACAGTGAGTGACTGGCCTAGCCTTATACTTTTTTACAGCTGACAGGATGGACTCTCTACGTGCCGGTGACAGGCGCGTCTGCATCGACGTTGAGTCCCATATCACGCCCAAGAAAGTGGTCCTCTGTAATGGAGAAAGCACACTTTTCTTGGTGTTTAGCCGTAACCCCAATTTTTTCATGTGGGCAAGAACGACATCTCTATGCCGAACTGCCAACTGATGCGACTGAGCTAGAATCAACCAATCGTCGATGTAGTTCATAATGCGAATACCCTGAAGCCGAAGAAGTACCAGGGCTGCATCTACGCATTTCGTGAAAGTGCGGGGTGATAATGCTAGGCCGAATGGAAGAACCCGATATTGGTATGCTTTGCCCCCAAAAGCGAACCTCAGGATCTTCCTGTGACATGGAAGGATGGATATATGAAGGTATGCATCCTTGAGATCTATCGTGACAAACCAGTCCTCGGATACGATTTGTAACACGATTTGTCTCAAAGATAACGTTTTGAACTTGTGCTGCATGACGGATTCGTTCAGGACTCGAAGATCTAAAATGGGACGCATCCCTCCATCCTTCTTTGGAATTATGAAATACCGGCTGTAAAACCCGGTTTCCCTGTTGGAGTGAGGTACATATTCTATGGCCCCTTTCTCTAACAGAGCTTTTATTTCCTGTTCCATTACCAGAACCTGCTGGGGGGCCACCTCGGTGGACAAAACCCCCATAAACCTGGGCGGGCGACACCCGAACTGTATTTGATACCTTTTTTCTATAGTCTGCAGGACCCAATGAGATATATTTGGCAGAAGTTTCCACACTGTCAAAAATTCTACTAGAGGTACCAGCCTCTCGAGACTAGTTTCTGGATTTATATGTAGTTGTGCAGTCAGAACGACGTTCTGAAACGGTGAACTGGCAGGAAGCGTCTGAACTGACCGCTGAAACCCTCCTCAGAGGGGGGGGGCATCCCAAAGGATACTACGTTTTTGGGTGGACTCTGAGATATGCGCTCGCCGGAGACCGCTGCGCCCTGAGGCACACGAGGTGGCAGGGTTGGCAGACCGGTCCCCTGAGGACATCGAAGGGAGACGGGCACCGTAAAATGAGGTGTTAACCGCTCTATTTCGAGGGGGAAGTCCTCACTGGCCTGAGCCCTTGGGCATCAGGACCTTTTCCCCGCAGCCTTCTTAGAATTAATAACGGTCCTCAGATCCGTTTTACCCTTTGAAGGCTGCGGTGGAGTGTGTTTACCATGTCCCCAATCTTTATGTGGGGGAGCACGATAAGCCACGCTCTGCTTTTGTGTGGCATGGTGGGAGGAGCTGGATTTAGATGTTTGGGGCTGCTCCCGCTCAGCAGCCCCGGAGATATGAATACGGCGGGGGAGGAGTTTCTGGAATGCAGCCGCTTGCTTAGCTGATTCCTGAAATCTATCGACAACCAAATTCACAGCATCGCCAAAGAGGCCAGAGGGAGAAATGGGAGCATCCATAAGGAAGTTCTTATCTTTTCCTTTAATGTTACTCATGTTCAACCATATATGTTTCTCAGTGGCCACCAGGCCTGCCATAGACCGGCCGATTGATTTAGCCATCTCCTTGGCGGCCCTGAGAGTCAAATCTGTAGCCCGACGCAGTTCTTAAACTGTTTTCGGACTAATACCCTCACCCTCATCGAGATGTGTTAATAATTCAGCCTGGTAGGCTTGCAACAGCGACATAGTGTGTAAACATGCTGCTGCCTGACCAGCCGCTGAATAAGCCTTGCCCACCAGTGCTGATGTGATTCTCACTGGTTTATTGGGTAATATCGGGGATTTAATGGGGAGAGATAGCTCGCGAGCGTCTCTTCCAGCTTAGGCATCTCTCCATAACCGTGCTCTTTTTTATTTAATATAGGGGAATAGTGTGATGTTTGTGTACTATAGACTCTATAAGAAACCATTTTCTCCCATGATCTCCACACCTCGGTGTGGCGATCAGGAAAAAATGGTAATCCCCGGCGTTGAGGTTGTGCACGAGAAGGTAAAAAGCGTTCGTCAAGTTTGCCTCTTGAACGAACGTCTTCCCTTTCTGCTGGCCAATCAATAGATAATTTCTCAACTGCTCTTGTCACAACCTCAACCAGCTCCTCATAAGCACGAGACTGAGGTGGCGAATCCTCAGTATCTCTTGCATTGGCAGCATCTAATTCCTCAGAATCAGATAGTTGCAGTGTATGTGCTTCGATCGGGCGGAAGAAACCGCAGTGCGTGCTTCCCAACCCTGATACGAAGCACTGAACATGTCAGGTGAAGGCAGAGATAAGGCAGCGCCCGTCTCTTCCTCCGCTGACACTCCGCAGCAGGACCAGAGCCCTGGGGAGCGCGAGCCTGAGCGTCCTCGCGAAAGAACGCCAGGCGGGATCGGAGCGTCCGTAAGGGAAGCATATCGCAGTGCTCACAAGCCAGTGCTCTCGAGCGCTGACTGTGCATGCTCCTCTCCCAAACAAGCAACACAGAGAATGTGTGTATCCCCACCCGTTAAATAACGCAGGCAGAGGCGAACACACATCCTAAAAGCTTGTTGTTGCTTGCTCGCCAAAGTACTGCAATGAATATTGACAGACAACATCAAATATGACAGACAGATTCACACAGAGCGCTTGTGAAGACACAAAAAGCTAGTGACAGCTTCGTTTGGGCAGGCTTTATAGCCTCCTGGTTCGTGACGTCACCCGCTCTGACGTCCCAATTACACCTTAGATTGATTTCACATGTGCTTCAAGACTTATCACGCAAAGCGTTCCCAAAGCGTTCTTTTGCAACGGAGTTCCCTTGAAAGGGGAGTATTGTTCATTCTTAGTTCATGTTTACTAATGAACCTTATTGTAAAGTGTTACCAATTAATTGTATAATAATTGTAATTACATAATATGCTTTTCTAAAGATGAAGTGACGTTTATGTTAGAATATGTATAACTTAATAATTTAACTAATTGCAAAAGCTGAATAATCAAATTCTACTGATTAATCCGTGAAATAATCAACAATTAGTCGATTAATCGTTTTAATAATCGTTAGATTAATCGATTATCAAAACAATCGTTTGTTATAGCCCTAGTAAAACAATCGTTTGTTGCAGCCCTAAAGATGAACAGACAAGGAAAGACAAGACACCCCCCACAAAGCAGATCTATCGCCAAGACATATGTACTGCTGCTACTCCGAAGAGCCATGTGAAATGCATGTATTACTATCTATGTGTGCCTGGGCTACCACACTGACTGGCTTAACGCTATTGGCCTACGACTATGTGTGCTTTGGCTACCAAGCCGACTGGCTTAACTCTAATTAGATGAACACTATGTGTAATGTTAATTAACAAAATGGATATATGTTGGAATCCGATAGATAAGACCCCAGCATCCACCTGAGCAAATGTCATAATTTAGTCATTTGATATCTGCTGTTACCAGTGTTGGGAGTAACGCGTTACAAAAGTAATACATTACAGTAACAGATTACGTTTTGCTATAACGCAGTAGTATAAGGCATTACTAATCAATTTTCAGTAATATTTTACACCGTACATGTTCAGTAACTCTTGCTTTACAACACACTTTAAAAAAAAATGTAATCTAAAGTCGGCCCCCGACTTTTTTACGTCCCTAGGGCTGGGCCTCGGGCCAATATTCACATCATAGTTCAGACGCGGGCCGGGCCTCGGGCCTATTCAAGGCTTCTCCTTATTCTTATATTTTAGAGAAACATCAATTATTGATTAAATAATTGCCGCGCTGGTGGAAACAACATGAGACCGTGCCATGACTGTCAAGAGTGGCTCGACGGTGTTTAGTGTCCCGCAGCAGCAGCAAGCCGTCAGCACAACTGAAGAGTTCTGCGTTCAAATGCACACAATAAAGCTTGCCGTAAAGCCTCAGCAAAAATAATTACCATGAATGTGTCCGTGGAAATAGTAAAAATAGTAAGGATTAGCCATCTCCTCATTAGACGCGCCTTTAGAGAGAAGTGCATCTTCACGGATAATGATTATATTAAAGAGTTTTTTGTTTTCATTTTTATTTATTTCGTTAAGTAGTCATTTAAAGTTTCTATAGTTATTTATCATGTCTGTGAGGCATTTATTCGCCGTCTTTCGGTTCATTTTTGTGAAGCGCTCCTGTTCAAGATAAAAAGACAGAGCAAGGCACCAACTCCCAGCTGCTCCCCGGGCGCCGCAGCACAAATGGCTGCCCACTGCTCCGGGTGTGTGTTCACGGTGTGTGTGTGTGTGTGTGTGTGTGTGTGTGTGTGTGTGTGTGTGTGTGTGTGTGTGTGTTCACTGCTGTGTGTGTGCACTTTGGATGGGTTAAATGCAGAGCACAAATTCCAAGTATGGGTCACTTGGTCGTATGTCACGTCACTTCACTTATCCTAGATGTTGATTTCAGCTGTTCTAAAGTGCGCTGCCAAACTGCTACAGCAACAAAAGCCAGATATTTGAATATTGAGCAGTGAGCTCATTGGCTACTGATACAGGAGAAAACCAATCAGCTGTACCATGTGATAATGATGTCATTAGTTCAGATTGAGTTTGACCCATCGGACTGTGCCATCTAGAGTTTCATGCCAGAACTCTATATTTACATTTACATTTATGCATTTAGCAGATGCTTTTATAGAAAGTGACTCAAGCTATACATTTTTTATCAGTATGTATATTTCTCCACATTTTCATTGTTATTAAAACATATTACTTTTATGACAGCACATTACTGAATATTAATATGGCACTCATTTATTTATGGAGTGGTTTATAATTATGATGCTGCCTATCAGTCATAAACAGCTTACAGTTAGGTTTGTAAACTTTTACATGGAAGAATAATTTATTATGATTATGAACAATATATTAATTATTTATTGATTTTCTTTTGCTACTTATAAATAACTTTGTTTTAAACATGTTAAATACTAATACAAAGTTGGATATTTATACAGTAAACTTATATAAAATACAAAAACTATTACTGTGAATGATAAATAAAAATGCGTAATGTAAATTTAGAAACATTTCATCTATCCATGCTAGGATATCTAATAATATCTATATCTATCTAATATCTAATCATTTTCACAACAACAACATGAGATTGCTTTGACATTTTTGAAATTGTATTTTTATTTTATTTTGAGCTCCTCAAATATCTCTGTATATATTGCTAGCATTTAATCAAGCTCACTTTTGTTTCTTAGTGAAAAAGGGATTTCTAAAAGGAAAGAAGAAGACCATCACTCTTCCTAAAGGAGGAATGGTGGAGCTGCTGGTTAAGGAGGCAAAAAACCTGACAGCTGTTAAAGGAGGGTCCTCTGACCCGTTTGTTAAAGGGTGAGTTAATCTTTTCTCCATATACAGTACACTTTGAAAACTCTCTTCTTATACTAAACAAACTCACACTTACAATCCTTTTCTTCTTGCGTACCAGATACCTGCTGCCTGATGACAAGAAAAGCACAAAACACAAGACCGCTGTGATGAAGCGCACCGTAAATCCATGCTGGAATCACACCTTCACATACTGCGGCCTGCAGCACGGTGATCTGGACAGTGTGTCTCTGGAGCTGACTGTGTGGGACAGAGAGCCCTTCGCCAGTAACGTCTTCCTGGGTGGTGTGCGGCTCGGGGCAGGGACAGGTGAGTCTTTCTTTTGCTCAGCCTTTTTCAATTTAGTCTTTAACTTTGGATAAGGATTAGAATTCCAGAGTATGTATTTCAAGCTTTGCATTTTCTGCAAACAAAAATGTGTATATGAACCAACAGAAATCAATGTTAAATTGCAATATTATAGATGAAAGCCTTTTTAGTTTTAATTTAAATTTTAGTACATTTATTTTATCCTTTGTTAATTTGTATTATTTTTTTATATTTCTACATTGCTTTAATTTATTTAAATTTTACTTTTAGTAATTTTTAATTCAACTTCAGCTCATATATTTCAAATTTTTTCATTTTTTTCTTCTAATATTTAGGTTTTATTTTACCTCATTTTAATAGTTTTGGGGCTAGATTTACTAACATCTTTCCTCAACACAACCCCTCTTTTAGCGTTAAAAACTAATGTCAGGATTTTCTAAAGACACATTGTGAAACATTAGAGATGAAAAGGCATGGATACAGTTATTTTTGCAACTGACCTTATTACATGTGCATTTTTTCAGATGCAAAATTTATTGGGGGGGGGGGTTTAAATTCAGTTACACAAAAATCTCAAGTTCTCTCAGGAATAACAGTAAATCTTGTTTTTTAATTTAGATCATCTTCTTTACCATAGCTTCCTATCCTTGCTGGATTCTGATAATAATATATTTCAAATTATATTTCCCACATTAGTAGGACGGATTTGTATATAATGATTTTACTGTGAAAAATTAAGATAATCATTCAGTCCCAAATGTTCTTGAATACAATTTCTTCAGTTTCACTCAGTTTTCTTTCCAAAGTCTCCTTAATCAATAATCAATGATGCATGAAGCGCTACTTTGTGCAACACATTTTGTATTCACGCTGAACTAATTTACTGTTTCAAATGTTTTATTCATATCTTCACTCTCTCATGATCAGATCATTTGTTTTCTCATTGATGATGATTATGTATTAAAGAGGCCAAATTCTATAATTTTGCTGTATTTATAATCAGCAATGGTCCTTCAGGTTTCTTGCATTAAAATCAGTTTACAAGACAAATTTCCACCCTTTCTGGCAATTTAATGAAACTGTTTTTTCAACTGTACCTTTATTTGTGTTGATAATGTATATATAGTATATTGGCTTCTTTTTTTTCGATAATTCAAATAAATGCTGTTCTTTTGAACTTTCCATAAAAATATCAAGCAGCACAAGTGTTTTAAACATTGATAATATGATGACATTAAAAATGTTTCAAATCAGGATATTAGAATGATTTCTGAAGGATCATGTGACACTGAAGACTGGAGTAAATGGTGCTGAATTTTTTTTAATCAAATAAACGCAGTCTTTATGAGCATAAGAGACTTCTTTCAAAAGCACTAAAAAAACATAACTAATGTATTCATTCATTCATTCGTTCATTCTTCTGTTCATCCATACATCTCCACGTCATCTATCTCCTAAAATGTTTTAAGGAGAATAGTTGTAAAACCATTATAAAAACCATTATGTTTATGCTTATTTTGATTTTGACAATATATTTTTTGTAAAAAAAAAAAAAGCCACAATAATGATATTTACTTTCTTTAAACAACTGTTTGAAATCTTTCCCCTGCGAGGGTCTGACATATAAGCAACACGACTAAAGCCTAGAATACACTACGCCCTGATTTCCCCCGGATTTTACAGTCTGGACAAGTTGACGCTAGTTGAGGAAAGTCAGAGCCAGTCTGCAGATTACAGCTGACAGATTCCACAGAAAATCACGTAGTGTATTATGGTCACCGACTCTGATTTTTTTAGCTTCAGACTTTGATTCTATCCAGTCGGAGGATATCAAACATGTTTGATATTTTCAGCCGATTTTAGAACACACATGTTTTCATTTGTCATGCGTCTCCTAGCAACAAGGTGCACGTTTCTGCGTGAGTTCATTGCGATCGAAACAACTTTAAAGTCTGGTAGTGTATGATCTTCAGTCGAGTAGTGTATGATGCCCAGTTTTCCTTTGTCACTATTTACAAAGTCGGTAAGTGTATGATGCCTAGTGTTTTTAAAATCTGTTCCAATTTGAAAAGTTGTGTAGTGTATTCCAGCCTTAAGATTTTCTTCTCATATTGATCTTGCATACAGAGCAGTTAACTGACCTGTTTGTGACCTGCAGGTCTGAGTTATGGAAAGGAAGTAGATTGGAACGATGCCAATGGGGAAGAGCAGCGGCTATGGCAACGCATGATTGACAACCCTGAGGTCCCGCAAGAGTGCACCCTGATGCTGCGATCCAGCATGGCCAAGAGGAAAACATAGAGAGAAAGAGGGAGAGTTTCCCTGGCAATACTCATCAAATCCGATCACCTCCAGACACTTTAAAGTGCTCTTTATATTCTTTGGCAGTACTCACACTACCCAGATTATCATTCCAACAGGCATATGCACTCTATATTCTCAAAACACTCATATGTACACACACATATGCGCCTCTAAGGTCCTACACTCTAAAAAAAATGCTGGGTTAAATATGGACAAACACATCGATTGGATTTTTTTCAACCAACAGTTGGGTTAAAGTTTTTTTTTTTGCTGCAGTACGTAACTTTTTTTGGTTAAAAGTGATCCGAAAATCAATATTTGAGAAAGTACATAACCAGCCAGTATTCAAAACTAGTGCCTTACTTTAGCCCAATTCACAATGGTTAGCTTATAACAATGTTTTCTAATTTGAGTGGTACGGGTAGGTTTTCGTGGGAAATTCGAGCATGGCACTGCATCATTACGTCACGTCTGTATGTGTAAACATAAGAAACAAAAAGAAGTAAACAAAAGAAGTTGTCTTGGCTAGTAGGCTATCGCATGTGAGGATCCTGCAGGTGACGCATCGTTTAGCCTTTTCTCACAGCAGCTAAAATAATTAAATGTATAATTTTGATGGCAGATTGTAATGCAGAGAGGATTATGTGTTTATGAAACACATGTGAATGAAGTTAAATTATATTCCCGTTTTAAATGTGCTTCTGATTACAGATAGCCTGGGATTACACAAGATTTGTATTATAAAGAAAATCAGTTCGAAGGGAGCATAGTTTGCTTTTTGGGTTAGAAGAATTTCTTAATTTGAAATTCAAATGGCATGACTATTAGATTAGACTGTACAGAAATTGAAATCTACACGTTAATACACACTATACTCATAGTCACGCAATGCTGATGTTGTTACCATTAATAATTTGAGAATAAAGTATAACAATAATAATAATTTGCACGGTTTGGTGTGATATGAGCTAACCGATTGTTAGATTTAGTCACCATTGGTAGCGCGATTTATTGTAATGCTTTTTTCCTCAGTTGGTCAGAACAAACGTTGCAGATTTGTGACTTGTTCTGATGGCAATATACGGTGAAAATTCTTATTTGGGTCATACTTCCAAGATGTAGGCTAGAATCTGTGATTCTGTGAATCTGTGAAGTACAGTACATCCACACCGGAGCTGTGACTGACTGCCACACATACTCCTCAAAACATTAGATTCATCCGCGCTGGAGCACAAACCCACTTAAGGAAGATAAGTAACTGCAATTCCAGGTTTTCAAACAGAGATGGCGACAAAGAGGCAAAACTTACGGACTGCAGCTTTAACCCAACCTTCTGAGCAGTAACCCAACCGCTGGGTCAAAACAACCTAATCACTGGGTTTGTCCATATTTTACCCAGCTCTTGGTTGTATTTAACCCAGCATTTTTTTAGAGTGTATTTACACGTGGTATTAAGATCCATCTTGACTGAGACAGATTGTCATTTATACCTGATGTTAACATATTTCTCAAATGTGTCTCTTGTGACCACTTGGGATCGGATTTCAAAGGGAAGAAACTCATATTTTATTTCTGCATCAGGAGTGTCAAACGCAGTTCCTGGAGGGCCGCAACCCTACAGAGTTTTGTTTTAACCCTGCTCAAACACACAAACCATGTAGTTTTCAAATAAGCCTGAAGGAATTGATTAGCTAGATCAGGTGTGTTTAATTAGGGTTGCATCTAAACTGCAGGGCTCTGGCCCTCCAGGAACTGAGTTTGACACTCCTAGTGTACATCTTTATGTCAGTGCAGTACTGCATGTTGTTAAAGCACAAAAAAGTGAAAAAGAAAAGGGAAGAAGAAAAAAAATCTCTCCTAAATATATTTAAATTTTAAAGCTGCTTTCACAATTATTTTAGTCCCGTGCTTCAAAAGATGTTGATATCAGGCTTATTGAAGAAATGTTTAAATTGGATGATTAAATTTAAAGCCGCAGTGGATGATGGGCAGGTGTACACTGTCCTTCACTGACCTGTCTTCATTTAGCACTGACAGCTTGTGATTGAACAGCTGAGATGAATCTCATACCAGGTGTAAATGGTGCGACACACAACACTCCAACCCAGGTGTGATTATATTTTAAACCAAACGCTCACTGGCCAGAACTGTGAATAGCAGATGAAGACTATTTCAAAAGAGCACAGTGAATATTATCAACAATCAAATGTCACATTTGTCCTGAAAGAACAAAGCACAAAGCACTTCCTCCAAACACACAGACAAAAATAAAAAAATAAATCCAGTTTGCACAGATAGCACCTGCATATAATGCTTGCACACATGAGGACAATGTACTGGATGTGATCAGCCATTTCTGTGAGCACATTTATATAGACATGCATAAAAGATGTTATGATAATCGTGTCAGATCTGTCACATATATGTAAATTTGGCTAAAGAGAGACTGATGCCGACTGTAAAACTGGTAAAACTAGCTATGAAATTTAAATGTAAAAAACAGAATTGTGGTGTAAAAAAAGAAGAATATATGAGGTCAGTGTAATTCATTACATTGAACTATATTTACAGTTCCCTCCAAGAAATTCCAATGTTTTTGGTAAAATGATAGTTGTAAACCTAAATGTAGAGTAAATAAAGTAGGAAGATTACATTTATATGAGACTAGTCAGAATTCAGCATGCAAATATTAGTAGATTATTTCATCTGTCACTGATCTATCACACCCCACTCCAAAGGAAAAAAAATGCTATATAATATAATAATTATAACCAAAAACACAAAAAGTCTAAAACTATCTATAAACATTGAATTTATAGCCGAAAAAGAGAATAGAAATAGAAAAAATAGATTTTAATACAGAAAAGGATCACAAAACCCACACACATTGCATAAGCACAATGCCTAGAGCCCCTATATTGAGTTTTGAGGCAAGTTTAATAGTTAATTCCTCAGTTAATCATATTGAGCCATCATGTCACTGTGAGGTCTCCATGAATAATGTGTGCACCCCCTTTATACATAATACTTTTCTTAGCATCATTACTGTGCATCATTAAACTTGCTGTTTAATAAATTGAGAGATTGTGTGGCATGTATATGGCTCAATGTTTGACATCCAAGTGTTATCATGTCTAATATTGTCTGAAGCTGTTTGATTCACAGCATGTTTGGTGTATGTGTGCTGTTTCCACTCTCTCATCAGGAAGACAGTGTTTAGGACTGTTCTGTACTGTACTTTATCATCTTCAGAAAAAGAATAAACTATTATTAATCAACTGTTGTCGATTCATTTATCTTTTTTTCCCTCGTCTTTATTATTTACAGTTTTCTATATTTGTCTCTCTTTCTACATACACACACACACACACAAACATAGATATGTTTATATATATTATTTGAAAGAGGTCTTCTGCTCACCATGGCTGCATTTATTTGATCAAAAATACACTTTATATACTTTGCCCTCTACTTCTATATAAAGATATGTTAATATATATATATATCTACATAAGAAATTTTAATAAAACCCTACACCAAAATACTATCAATAATGTTAGCCTTTTCCCTTTTTTACCACTGTGACATTTAATACGTCATTCCATACATAATAAATTGAAGAAAAAAAAGTAAGAAAGCTGAGTCACATGCTCTCAAATGTCAATCATCAAAGAGGCCTTTATTGCATTAATATTGCTTTGACAGTATTTCTTAATAAAAGTAGACCGTCCCCTCTGACATAAATAGAAACACCAGACAAATAAAATAGAGTAGAGCATCATAAAAAAGATAAACAACAGAGACTCATATTTAGAGATGTGTTTGCATGTATGTACTGTATGTTTTCAATATGTGATGAGATGTAGCAGCTCTATCCAGACTCTCTCTTGTAGTTTGGTAGCTTTATAACTAGTAGAAACAGACGTGTAAATGTGTGTACTGTAAATATACATCTAGCAGCTCTGCCCAGCCTCTTTCTGTAGTATGGCCTCCTCAGTTCGGAGTGGAAACATGTCAATGGTGGTTAAAATCTCTGCTGCTGTGATGGGGAAAGTGTAGCGCTGCTTATCCACTCCCTGTTTGTCCAGCAGCACCATGTTAAATGAGTTCTGAGACAGCTGTAGCAGCAACCTGTCCCACAAAAACAAAACACAGTTTACTATTGGGATAAATTCACTACAAGTTGATATACTGTACAAAGTAGTGTAGAATATCATTGTAAGTATTATCAGGGTCGTCCTTTGGGCGGTGCAGCTGGTGTGGTCGCGCCGGGCCCTGCGCTTTGAGGGGGTCGTGCGGTGAACGGACCGAGGGGGGCCCGCTCCCTACCTCACACCGGGCCCCACGTCAGCTAAGGACGGCCCTGAGTATTATCATTGTAAGTGTTGTAGTACTATATTTTCAGTGACTGAAATATAGTAATGAAGTACCTGAGTTGTACAGCCAGTCCTGGAGGGATGAGTCTGTGTCTGATGCGGCCGATCTGAGCTGGATAAACGCCCACCAACTCAATCACTGTCACATGTCTCAAGTCCAGACCACACTGGGCATGCTGAACCACACACACACAATACAGATCATTACAATTTAGTTGCTTATATATGTGCAATCTTACAAAGTATTGTAACATCATTCATCTTTCTCTCTCTCTCTCTCTCTGTGTGTGTATTTTTATAACAGATGAATCTTACAATCACTTCTATATTAAAATATAATCATATATCTTACTATTACCGTGCTGGCCAAAATAATCAGAACACTAGCATTTTCACCAGCTAAAATATGGTTTTAAGTAGTGTAGCTGTAGTGTGTCAGTTTGAAATATCAGTTTACATTTCCAAACATTCATTTTGCCATTAATTGTAATAATCCAGTGAGATTTTTGTTTGCACAAGGAGTCTGACAACAGCCAGTGCTCCACACAGAGATCTGATCTGATCATCATCCAGTCTGTCTGGAATGACACGAAAAAACTGAACAAACTGACACAGACTAAACATAACATAGATGCATTTAGGTAGATCAGGGGCACATTCCCTTCAAAAACAATCGTAATCCTCTACGTCTTCAGTGGCTCAGCGGCTCAGATGTCGGGAGTAAATGACGACTGCTATATTCGTTATTACATCCAACAACAAAGCACCTCAATTGCTTAATCTGAGACATATTGTCTTCCCCTGCAGTCGACACAATGGTGAACAGCTCAGCTCACTCAGGGCGGTTCTAATGTAAGCCAGTCTTGTCAATCAACTATCGTGGGAGTGGCCTGTACAGAACTACGTCATTCTGGCAGGGCTCTCAGAACAGCCTGATTTGAGAAAGGGGATTTTAAAACAGGGATTAAAAAAAAAAAAACACTGGGTGGATTTTTATCATTATAGGACCACACTTCCAACACACATTTATGTTCAAACAACTTGTAAAGTGAATTTTGCATCCGATGACCCCTTTAAGAAACCAACCTGCACAGCTACAGTAGGCTACTGATAAAAGTTTTAAGCACTTCTGTAAAAATGCTGTAAAATGAGGATTATGTCAAATATAATGTCATAAATAGATTTTCTTAATCAATTAACTTTTATGAACTAAATTAAATCAACATTTTGTGCATTTAAAGTAGCTTTTGCCCCTGGTGCACTTGCGCATAGTTTTTCAGGTAGCTTTGCAGGTAGGTTTCTTGAAGCATCTTAGAGACGTTGCCACAGTTCTTCTGGACGGACGGACGGACAGACAGACAAGACAGAGAGACAGACAGATAGCATGAATCTTACCATAATTTGTACAAGTTAATATTATATATTTACTAAAAATATATTACATTTGAATTGTAAATGAATTTTAAATTTCAATTTTAAAAATATATATATTGTTATTTTCATTTCTTAATTGTACAAATGATTGTAAGATTGATCAATATTGTCAATAAATTACTCAATAAATTAGATACTCAATAAATTAGAATGTCGTGGAAAAGTTCATTTATTACAATAATTCAACTCAAATTTGTGAAACTCATGTATTATATAAATTCAATTTGGTTCATACAGACTGAAGTAGTTTAAGTCTTTGGTTCTTTTAATTTGATGATTTTGGCTCACATTTAACAAAAACCCACCAATTCACTATTTTAACAAATTAGAATATGTGACTCTATTGGTAGGGGCTCATTTTGCTTTAATTACTGTATATGTACTCAATACTTGGTAGGGGCATGCTTTAATTACTGAGGTGATCAGTTTGTGGCACTGCTGAGGTGGTATGGAAGCCCAGGTTTCTTTGACAGTGGCCTTCAGCTCATCTGCATTTTTTGGTCTCTTGTTTCTCATTTTCCACAGATTCTCTATGGGGTTCAGGTCTGGTGAGTTTGCTGGCCAGTCAAGCACACCAACACCATGGTCATTTAACCAACTTTTTGTGCTTTTGGTAATGTGGGCATGTGCCAAATCCTGCTGGAAAATGAAATCAGCATCTTTAAAAAGCTGGTCAGCAGAAGGAAGCATGAAGTGCTCCAAAATGTCTTGGTAAACGGGTGCAGTGACGTTGGTTTTCAAAAAACACAATGGACCAACACCAGCAGATGACTTTGAACAGCCAGCTTCTTTGGCAATTAATGTTTGTTGCTTACCCTCCTTGTGAAGGGTGTCAATGATTGTCTTCTGGACAACTGTCAGATCAGCAGTCTTCCCCATGATTGTGTAGCCTAGTGAACCAAACTGAGAGACCATTTTGAAGGCTCAGGAAACCTTTGCAAGTGTTTTGAGTTGATTAGCTGATTGGCATGTCACATATTCTAATTTGTTGAGATAGTGAATTGGTGGGTTTTTGTTAAATGTGAGCAAAATATCACAATTAAAAGAACCAAAGACAAACTACTTAAGTCTGTGTGCATTGAATTTATTTAATACACGAGTTTCACAATTTGAGTTAAATTACAAATAAATGAACTCACAATAGAGATGCAGCTGTATATACACCCATCTTCAAGAAACGGCTAATCTCATCTTTATTTGACCCTGCACTCTCTATTCTAAATGTTTCTTCCATCTTTATTTGACCCTCTATCAATTGCACTCTCTATGCTACAATGAATGTTCTACTACTTATTTTCTCAAATGGCCTCCACTTGTAGTCACTTGCATGTCATCTCAATCCATTTGTAAGTAATGAGGCACCTTTGGAATGTGGGTGGAACTTGCTGAAGAAACCGATTCGATCTTGCTGATTGGATTTTCACGCACAACCATCAGGACAGAGAATGATGAAAAAGAGAAAATACAGCTGTTGTGTGGACAAAATGCCTTGCAACAAAACTGCATAACTCAAATAACCACTCGTTACAAACACGGTATGCAGACTACCATCTCTGAACGTACAACACGTCAACCCTGAAGCAGATGGGCTACAGCAGCAGAAGACCACACCGGGTGCCGCTCCTGTCCGCTAAGAACAGGAAACAGAGGCTACATTCGCACAGGCTCACCAAAATGGACAATAGAAGATTGAAAAAACGTGTCTGGTCTGATGAGTCATTTCTGCTGCACATTCAGATGGTTTTTGGCGAAAAGAACATGAAAGCATGGATCCATCCTGCCTTGACTCAACGAGGCTGCTGGTGGTGTACAGATATCAGAATTTCTTGGCAACTTTGTGCAGTCCATCATGACTCAACGCCACAGAGTTCACCTGAATTGTTTCTGACCATGGACTACAGTGGATGGTTACTTCCAGCAGGATAATGCACCATGTCACAAAGCTAAATAATCTATCATGTCACTTTATGGTGTACATAATAATGCCAGAGCACCTGGCCGATGAGTGTACCTATAAAGTGGCACATAATGGACACACACATAAATAATATATACAGAATACCTAAATAGGTGTATATATTGATAAAATAGGTATATATTTATCTTGTACCTGCAAATTAGTCATCTGGAATCTGTAGTAGTGATTGGCAGCTGAGGGGGCAGAGATGATCAGAATGCGGCGTTTCTCGTAGAACTGGTCCAGTAATGCAGCAGCAGATCGCACACCAACATTAATATTCATGGCTTTTAATAAAACAAATGATTACGATGTTATTCGCCAGAGGGCAGGACAGGAAGAGCAAAATCATGAATTTTACATGAATTCTGAGGTTTAATCTCAGAAGAATAACATAAATAATTTGTCATGAAAATTCTGCCATCGTTTAGTCTAAAAATCTGCCTTCAATATTAAATTTGAATATTTTACCTGAATCAGCAGCATCATTCTTTCAGGAATGCTATGTAATCTTACATATAAAGTAGTATAATGTATAATGCAAGGAAAGCTAACTGTAGGTGTTTGTGAGGTGTTAATGTGTTTTTTTACGTACGAGCACAGGAAGTCTCCAGGCCAGACCATTCCATGTTAAACTGGCAGACTCTGGCAGTGCTGCCCCTGAGGTCATAGCCACCCAGACAGCGGAATTCACACGTGGCCCCGTAATTATCACCAGCACTGTCACATTTCATCCAGCCATTGTCAGGGACAGAGAGAGGAGTACAGCGGCGCACTGCAACATGCACACAACACGCACGTTCTGTGTCAATGGCAGCATATTATGCAATGTTCTGCAACTAAATAAATAATGTGAGAGTAGTTTACTTGTTCTCAAAAAGTTGCCTACATTATATAATCTGATAGCTACACTATTGCTAAACATTTTTGGACTGGATTTTTAAAGAACTTTACATTCATTTAGCAAGGATGCATAAAACTGAAGTAAATCACAACACATTAAAATCAGAGTAAATACATTTACAATGTTACAAAAGATTTACATTTCAAATAAATGCTGTTCTCTTGAACTGTCTATTTTTCAAAGAATCTTGAAAATAATTTATCTCAGTTTCCACTAAAATATTAAGCCGCATAACTGTTTTCAAAATTGATACAAAGACGAAACGTTTTTTTTGTGCAGCAAATCAGCATATGAGAAACATTTCTGAAAAATCATGTTACACACAAGGCTGGAGTAATGACTGCTAAAAATTCAGCTCTGCCATCACAAGAATAAATTAAATTTTTAAATATATTAAAATAGAAACAGTTATTTTAAAGTGCAATATTTCAAAACATTACTGTTCAACTCAAACCAAGTGAAATAAAAAAGAGATTTCTTTCAAATCTTACCGACCACAAACATTTGAACGGAAGTGTATATTTAAATAGATGTTGCCAAATTTAAAAAAGCTTCAGCTAACAGTTTTGTAGCCAACATATCTTAGATGCTCATAGTTTAGCTAAGCACAAACATTTCTTGACTGATTCTGACTTCTTAAAACATGAGTAACTGGTAGCTTAGAAAGCTATAGTTTCAAAAGAACTCACCTCTCACTCGAACATTGAACCTGCAGGTGGCCTTGTTCTCAGCACGGTCAAACACAGTGTATGATAATTTATGATTCCCTTCAGGAAAGTGTGAGCCTGATGGCTTTCCTTTCAGTATAACACTACAACACAAACAAACAGTCTCATTCTCACAACAATAATCTGGATTAGATTTATTAGATTGGTTAGATTTAAATGTGAATTCAGCTAGAAATTACTCAATTCTCAATTGTGGCATTGAGCGGTCAAATATTTTAGCATAAAGACCTGAATTTGAACTAAATTTGCACATTGCCATGGTTACTTTCATATATGTTGAGGATAAAACTGCTCCACTGACTCTGTCAGGATGCCGTCTGCCATGTCTTTGCCCTCTGGTGTGTCCCACGTCACTTTGGCTGTGAGTTTTCCTGGCTCAGCGGTCTTCTCCTTTATATTAGGACACTTAATAACTGGGGGATCCACATCTGAAGCAGAAAACACCTTTACATGCCTCACAATCTAAATACTATGTCATGGATCCATATCTGTAAATAAATATTGAGTGTTCAATGACTATTTAACCCACCCATGCACACACTGTTGCCGCCTCTCCACGTTCTGCTGCTTTGGCAGGTGGCGCTGTGGTCTCCTCGAAGCGTATACCCTGGTGAGCAGAAAAACTGGCAGCGGGAATTGAAGTACGATCCGTCTGAACACTTAAAACCTCCATTAGATGGCATGGCCAGTTTAGGGCAGCGGACCTCTGTAAACATAATTCATGCCCTGGTGAAAATTGATTATTAATGGCCAATCACTGCTGTCAATCCAAATCAATCCATGTGTTATACAACTGCTGATTGACATGTGGCTGGTTGCGAGTAGTGCTAAGTTGTGTCTTGAGTTTGAAGGTCCAACTGTGACACTTTATATTAATTTGAGGAATTGATAAATTAAGAAATAAAAAACTAAAATCAACTGAGAATCAGTAAATGAATTGATAAAAATCAATAAAGCAATCAAATTTTCAGCACATGGCTAAACAAATTAATGAAACTGCAATTTGCTAATCAAAATAATCAATAACCAAAATGTATATAATAAAGCAAACAATTTTAAGTTTACCAATTACTAATATAGAAATCATAATAAATAAATAAAAATACACCACTGTCTCTTTTTAAGTATTACATTTTTTTTTAAATAAAATAATACTTTATTTAACAAGAATGCATTAAACTGATCAACAGTGAGAGTAAAGAAATGTAAAATAGTTGTATTCATTTGAACTTTCTATTCATCAAAGAATCCAGAAAATTCATCAAAGAATCACGGTTTCCACAAAAATATTATGCAACAGTAGTAACCAAATCAGCATATTAAAAATATTTCTGAAGGAGCTGGAGTAATGGCTGCTGCAAATTAGTTTTTGCCATCAAAAGAATCAATTACATTTTAAAATATATTCATAGAAAACTGTTATTTGAAATTTAATTATTTTAAATTCACAATTACTGTTTTTACAGTATATTAATCAAATAAATACAGCATTGGTGAGCATTAGAGACTTATTTTTAAAACATTAAAATATGTTACCAAGCCCAAACTTTTAAATGGTAGTGTAATTGAACAAACAATAAAAAGTAAATCAAAATCACAAAAAATGTGTGATTATGTAATGTTTGCAAAATGATTGCAATAAAATATAGAACTGAATATGCACTAATTCATCTTAATCATTGAAGTGAGTCAGCATTCATATGCAGTATGATCTTATAATTAAGCTATATGAATGTCAACGTCAGACCTCGGCAAGCGTAGTTTCCTGACCACTGTTTGCTGGCCATACAGAGGATCTCGCTGCCGCCGTGCATCTCATAGCCCGTCTTACAGCGGATCTTGCAACGAGTTCCCAGAACATTCTTATAACGTTCTCCACGTGGTGTCTGGCAGCTGATGTGACCATGTTTGACTTTCACTGGAGCACACCATGGAACGCCTAGAAAGAGACACACATTATCACACACGTACGCAAATACACTGAAGAAAGACACTGAGTCATACCAAAACACACATAAAACACGATCTTATAAACTTACCTTGATAACTGGCATCATCCAGACATGCATGGAGAAACATGAACACAGACAAAGTAGCACAGCCACAGAAGAAGAGGAAGCAATCAAAGGCCTGAGGCCTAAGCAGGCAGTCAGAGATGTAGTGTTGTGAATGTATGTGTTCTGACAGCAGCGCTCATGTGTTATGATGTGATAAGAGTGTTTTACTGAGAGAAGATGGGTTTAAGTTCAGTGTAATGGGTTTTTGAGATCAATATGTGCATTTAATGTAGTATGTCCTTGCGTGTGTTCACCTGTATATCGCACATCTTCATCATCAGTGTATGGCCAGTATCCAGAGCCTGCAAAACAGTTTAGGACAGCAAAAGCAAGAAAGAGTTGGCAGAATTTCAGATTCCGCTCAGCTAGAATCATTTGTATTGTGAGTGGATGCATTAGAACAAAGCAAACCACAGTTTGGTTTTTGTTGTAATATCTTTTTGTATTATTTTTAAGTTCAGTTTGCTAACATATGGAAACCTCAGAATATAAATGTGTAATTGTATACATTACCGTTCAAGAGGACTGTTTTCAGGATTTATAATAATAAGAAATATTATTTGAACACCAAATTAGCACATTATAATGATTTGTGAAGAATCATGTGAGAGTAATGGCTGCTGAAAATTCAGCTTTCCATCCCAGGAATAAATTACATTTTAAATAGAAAATAGTTAATTTAAATTGTAATAATATTTCACAATATTAATATTTTTCAGTAATATTTTAAAATATTTATTTTTATAGATTGCAATATTTCCTTAATCTTCAATCTCTAATTTGTATTTATTTTTATTTTTGTAACTTTATATCTCACTTCTCTTTTTAAACGTTATCTTTAGCAGTGTGGCCTTTTTAACTTTATAAATGTGACTATTTCCTTTCCAAAACTTTCCTGCAATTATATTTGTATTGGTATTATTTTATTGTTTTTACTCTGAGGCTTACATCGCTAACATCTGAAATCTGGGTTTGTTGCATTTATGGCATGGCATGAAATGCAACAATGACCCCTGCAGGTAATGTAGTGAATTACAGTGTGTCACAGGGCGATGCAGTGAAAATGGCAGCCACATAAAATAACATATAACACTATATTAAGATAACATGCTTTGCATGGAAGGACTAGATGAATAGATGTTGGCATGGCTTCATTCAACATTCAGACTAGTAGCTGCTAATTTTACATTGCTTATTTACTTTGAATGTCATGACAGAAGCTCTTTTACAACAGTCAACGTGTTATTTCAACTTCTATCAACCATGCTGCAGAAAAAAAACATGAATGTTCTCCAACAGAAATAGGTTCTATTTAGAAATCTAATTCTGTGACTTGTACTTACTGCAATCTGAAAGTAAGTGATCCAGAAACTTAAAACAAGGCCAGCTTAAAAAAACATGGAAAACTCAATTACCCACAGATCGCCCTCTTAGACTGGGATCAAACACAAAAAATAAGCCTGCATTCAGTGCATATAAATTTATTCGCTTTTTTTATTCCCTCTAGTTCTGTTCTTTTGTCTCTTGTGTGTGTGTAAGTGTGTGGATGGCGGATCACATAGCAAGTTAGATCAAAGCTCCCTCTGATGCAGTAACAAGAACTCAAGAGACTCAGCAGCGCACACACACACACACACACACACAATGTTAATGCAGAGCTAGAGGCGAATTGTGACAGGACCACAGTTTTCCAACTTCTATCATGGAAAACACGCCACAGGGATCATGTGTGTAGGTGTGTGTGTGTGTTTGCTCCATTTGGCAGATGAGTTTTCCTGTTCCATTCTGTTAAGCTCAGCAGAATGTTGTGTAACCCAGAATACTCACTGACTTGGCTCAGTTTTTCTCTCTCTCTTTCTCTCTCTCAACACACACACACACACACACACACACGTATAAATAGGGAGTTTCCACTTAAGAAAACTTTATAGTAACTAAACCATATAGCTTCTGATGCACCTTCTGTTTTACCACAGTCCTGAGAATCACAAAAGATTTCACAACTTCTACAATGTTTAGATTAAAAACGGCTCACTCTTGGATGGACGTTCTGCAGTCATTAGTCATCAGAAAGAAAGATCCCTCAGGCTCCCTATGTTCAGTGTGTGTCTGCAACAGTTCCAGTCTCACAGATTCACAACTCCTATGTGTGTGGACATTAACCTCATTCTACAGTCTGACAGTCAGGTACAGACTAATTATGTTCATATTCAACTATCAGCCACCACACAATGGGATATCAATCGTCCAGAACAACTTAGCACAATATCAGTTCCTTAGCAAACATCCAGATCAAAGTTTGTCTTGATGAACTTTCCTTTTCTATTTTGAAACGATTGTTTTACATCAAAATAAAGTCACAACAACAGGGTCAAATTCTAAACTTCTGATCTTTTTCTCTCATAAGCAACAAGCTAGTTCACTTAAGAGTTTTGTAAATTAGAGCTACTGATTTATCACGTTAGTCAAAACAATTTGTTCAGACTGTTTGAATAGTTCACATTTGAGTATGTGGGTATTTTACAACTACATAAATGCCCATGAAATTCACTGATATTAGTTCTCAAGTCAGGACAGTGTCTTAATCTTGTAACATGTTTTGTTAGCCAGCATGAGTCTGTGTTTGTGTTCACAAGGCCATAAAATACACAAACACAAATAGCCGCCCAGTCTTTTTGAATAAACAATGTACAGCATTTGAGGTAATTCACCGAAATCTTGTAAAATGTCATTTATTTTACTGACATTTATTTACATGCAAATAAAGCCAATATGTGAATCTGACGATCTGTTGTACTCGTAAATTGGACCTCCAGTGCATTTACAAATTGACGTCTGGACCACAACCACAACCCAAAACCCAATGACATGAGCCACAACCTCACACAGCCAACATTTTACTGAATTACATTTCCAGTCGTGATTAACTCTAACGGTCCTCAAAATGAAGAAGAATTGGTAATTTATCAATTAGTTCTACCACCACAACACATGCATCTCTGCAGCTTCTTGAATTGTGTTTCCAGCAGTACAGGAAATGCACATATCTGAGCGAGTCCAAGCAAGGCTCTTTGCTTTTTTAATTAATTCTCTAAACAAAAAAATCTTGGACAGAGAAACCAAGGTTTGAAGGGATTTGTCCATGCTTCTGCTGGAATATAAACAATGTTTTCTGGAAGCAAAGTGTACTTTTTGTTCTTACTAATATATACAAAATACTCCAAAAAGAGCCCCCTTACCAGCCAACCAGCCTAATACAAACATAAACCAGATTAAAATGCTACAAACACCTAAAAAGATCGTATGATTTAGCTGAATATGTTACACGAGGCTGCATACACATCAGGCATCAAGCAACCATATCTAGCAATGGAAATGTGGACAGAGCCTCCAGCTCTGAAATATGTTTTTTTTTCCCTAAAATGTCAAAAATATCATAACATCATAGTAATATTTCCAAAAATATTATCCAGACCCCATGCTAACTGAAGATGAAAAAATGTAAATCATTCTGGCAGAGGTAGACACAGCTATGTAGCAGTGTGTCAAAGCCTGAGGGACAGCACAACACCAGCATATTAATACATGCCTGATGATTTATTATTATTTGATCCAGATTTTGCATGCA
Organism: Ptychobarbus kaznakovi; assembly: GCA_027422405.1. Taxonomy (NCBI): domain Eukaryota; kingdom Metazoa; phylum Chordata; class Actinopteri; order Cypriniformes; family Cyprinidae; genus Ptychobarbus; species Ptychobarbus kaznakovi. The sequence continues at coordinate 14,157,158 of CM049804.1, read as the reverse complement.
GAATTTCTGTAATGTAAATCCAATGTCACTGTATCAAATTTTGATGATTAATATTTTATTCTGTTGACTTGGTACTTAAGTAAGAAATTTATTTGAGATGTGAGATTTGACTTGGCCTCCAAATGACTCAACAACACAATCAAGAAGAAATATTATCCTCTTGAATAGGCATTTCAAAATTATTAGTTGTACAGTCCATAGCTAACTTAGAGGATAATGAGGAAACATAATATATGATAAAAAATTATAATTTATGAATGTGTAAGGTATTAAAGATCAAGATTATCTAAATGAGAGTTTAATTAATAAACTGTTAATTTTAAATGTGCATGGTGTTAAAGATCAAAATTATCTAAATGATTAAAATATCACATAATAATAGCTATATATAATTTAGTGTGTGTGTAGAGCGAGTAATCATATATATATATATATATATATATATATATATATATATATATACACACACACACACACATACACAATTAATTGTCCAAATTACAAGCCCAAAAAGACTGAACATGTCTGCTTCTTTGGAAATATTGCAAATTCTGACAGTCATCCCAGCGCTTTGATGACTCTGTAGACACACTGCTGACCCTCTTCCAGAAGATGTTACATTATTTATGTCACTAATCACAGACACTTTAAAGACTATGCATTCAAAAGATGTGTCAGGCTCGTCAATATTGAGCAGATCGTCCGGGAGCGCAGTGTCCTAGTGGTGACAAGTCATCAGTGCCTTTTCATATGAAAGAGTTCAGTGTATTTTCCCTGGATTTAGGGAATTTACCCCCTTCTTTCCCCCCCAAACAGACCCAAAAGCGTCCACGTAAACACTCTGAGCTCTGTTGTAATATACTGTGCCTAATACAGGAAAGCCAGCAGAAACAGCACGGGAAAACTCATAGACGCACAAACAATTTATTCGTTCTGATGTTTGCTTAAATTTGCATTAGTTTAATCAGTCTTGCTCAACAAACACATTTTGACTTATCAAAGCTTACAGCGCGGGACTCAACATGAACCGTTTGGATATTCTCTTACCATCATACGCGAAACTCCCGGACAGCTGAAGTCCCACTATCATATACACACACATCCAGGTGTCCATCTTTAGGAAGTCCAGGAGCTGCTGGGACACCTCGGGTGCATTCCTAGGCGAGAATCAAGAGCACAAGCCCGATCCCGCCTCCTCTCCAGAAATACGAGAGCTCTTTATCCAGGGCGAGCGCGCGCACGGAGCGGCGCGTGGACAGTTGGCTGTATATGGATAAACTGTGTATGGCACTGTTATGAGTGTTTATTACAGCGACACCAAAAAGTAGGCTAAAAGTGAGACACTTGAGTCATAGATAAATTGCCTTTTTATTATTCATGATTCATTATTGGAGATCAATTCGGAATTCTTCTTGTATGATTTTTTTTTTTTTTTGGTTCAAGTTATTACAGAAATTCAAAAAGGATTTCTTTAGAATTTGAGATTATGGTAGTGTGTAGTAGGTTTAATTCATGTAAAAGACTTGTATACAGCTAAATACCTCAAAATTCAGAGTGAGAGAACATTTGTTGTGTCTTTACTCTTTTTAACAGACCACACTCTATCCAGTGTATCACTCTTAACTTCACTTTATTCTTCTTCATCGCATTACTTAACACACTTTACCACTAAAGCCCCTAGTGGTGCAGTTTCACATTACATGTATTATAAGCAATTTCAATGAATTTAACATCAAATATTGTATACTTCTCAACACATTTCCCCCTTACTCAAAGGAATTAAATCCCTTAAAAGATAATTATCATACGCAAGTCTTATTTACTCAAACAAAACTTATCTCAAATAGCATATTCAAATGAACTCTTATGTATTCAAACAAGTCTATCTCAAATAGACATTTCAAAGGAACATAATGAAATCTTCTAGCACCTTTATCTTTTATAACATAACACAGAATAACATGTACCGAACATTTCAGGATTCAGTGTACATTTAAGTTGTTTTTTTTATAGATAGGGCAGCGATCCGCCTACACCCTTTACATATCTTCTTGGTCTGATTTATTTGTCTCTTATCAGACACATTATTCCATCACATAGTCTTGAGTCCATCCAGGTGGGCGTCTCTGTCTTAAGCCCCTATTCAGACTCAAGGCAGTGTCCTCCATTGCACAGCCTCTTTCAGGTATTTCAGCCTGTGCAGGATTTTCCTCTCTCTCTCTGCATAGTGATAGACGTGCTGAATTCCATCTCTTCCCATCACTTAAGATGAAAGTACTTGGTCCTGTTTGTTGTTGTACTGACAGTGGTTCAGTGAACCGGGCTTCTCCTTTTTTCACGCGAAAAGGCTTTCTCACTCTCACCTTGTCTCCAACTGCAATTTTAAGGAACTTAGATCCTCTCTTACGATCGGTGTATTGTTTACTTTTGTTCTGTCGTTGTTTCACACGAGCTCTGACTTGAATGAATTGATCCGGGCTATCCTCAGGAAGAAGAACATTCAACTTTGTTCTCATAGGTCGGCCTCTCAAGAGCAGAAAAGGGGTCTCACCCGTAGTAGCATGGGGTGTCGCTCGATAGCTCTTCAACATGGTCAGGACTGCAGATTTCCATGGTTTATGAGCCACCTCAGCTGCCTGAAGACATTCTTTAAGCACCCTGTTGAACCGTTCAATGGCCCCATTAGCCTGAGGGTGATAAACACTTGTCTTTATGTGCTTTATTCCCTGCGTTTTCACAAAATCAGCAAATTCAAATGAAGTGAACTGCGGTCCATTATCTGTTGTGATGGTGCAGGGGTTTCCTTCTCGAGCAAAGATCGTGGTCAGAAATTTCAGGACAGTCTCTGTTGTTACTGATGACGCAAAACCCACTTCTGGCCATTTGCTGAAATAGTCAATCAAGGTTATTGCAAACTTACAGTCAGTAACTCCCTTCTCAAATGGTCCTACTATATCAATAGCAACATGTTGAAATGGGCCTTTCGGAAACTCCACCGGCTGCATTGGTGCTGTGAAAGTTTTTGCCAATTTATCGCTGGCCTGGCAGGTCACACACGCAGATAGGATTGTGTGAACAAGATCATCCATTCGTGGCCACCAATAAAGTTCTCTCAGACGCTGTTTGGTTCGCACCAGCCCTTGATGTCCCTCGTGTGCCAAGTGAATGAGGCGTTCCCGCAGAGCAACAGGAACAATCAAACGATTTCCTCTGAAAATCAATGGAGATTCAACAGCCAGTTCATGTCTAACAGGGAAGTATAGACGCAAGTCACTGGAGACAAACTTTTGCAGTTTAGGCCAACCTGACTGAATTGTCTGTCGTAACTGTGACAGTTCTGGACAGTCCTCACATTCAACTTTAAAGTCCACCAGAGGCAACGCTGTCAGAAACGGCTGAATTTCTGCGATTTCAGAAATTAAGTCCTGTTCAGTGGATGCAGTGGTGTCTGTATGGCTCAACGGCATTCGTGAGAGGCAATCTGCCACACAATTTTGTTTACCTGGTCGGTACTGAACATCATACTGGAAGCACAGGAGCCTCGCAGACCAACGAGCTACCCTCATACCTGCTCTATCCATGCCCCTTGTGGAGAGAAGAGTGGTAAGGGCCTGATGATCAGTTCTTAAGGTGAAACGATGTCCCCACACATACGTTCTCCACTTTTCTACCGCCCAAACACACGCAAGGGCCTCCTTCTCCACAGCAGAGTATTTCCTTTCAGACGTCGATAGTGTCCTGGATGCAAAAGCTATCACCCTTTCAACCCCATCAGGATGTAGCTGTGTCAGAACAGCGCCAAGGCCGTAATCAGAGGCGTCTGTACTAATAAATGTGGGCAGGGAAGGGTCATAAATAGCAAGAACAGGGCTCTGCATCAGCATTCTCTTAAGTGTATCAAAGCTTTCAACAGTTTCTTTACTCCACTGTAGTGGTGTTTGTGCATTAGCTCTGAGCATCTGCCTCAGTGGTTCAACCACAGTAGCATAGTTCGGAAGAAATTTGTTGAACCATGAAGTGAGCCCTAGGAACGAACGTAAAGCTACCATGTCTGTAGGTCGAGGTGCCTCCGCAATGGCAATCAGGTGATCTGGGCTGGGACGTAGTCCTTCTTTGGAAATAACATGGCCCAGAAACGGAATGCTCGCTTGGTTGAAGGAGCTTTTGTCAAAGTTAATCTGCAAGTCAACCTCCTCTAGCCTTTGACGAACAGCTTGGAGGTGCTTATCATGTGTCTCCTGAGAATTACCATACACTATGATGTCATCTAAGTAATTCTTTACACCATCCAACTTCCTTAGGACTGTTTGCATCATTTTTTGGAATGCTGACGGCGCTGAAGCCAGTCCAAACGGAACCCGAGTGAAACGGAAAAGGCCTTTGTGCGTTATGAACGCAGTCAGATTACGACTGTCAGGATGGAGAGGCAGCTGGTGGTAAGCAGAACTGAGATCAATTTGACTGTAATGTGAGGCACCTGCAAGTTCTGTAAACAAATCCTCCATGTGAGGTAATGGGTAGCAATCCATAATCACAGACTTGTTGGGTTCACGGAGATCTACGCAAAGTCTAATTTTTCCATCACGCTTACGTACCACCACCAATGGACTAACCCATTCCGAAGCATCAATTGGTTCAATTATGCCCGCTGTAAGGAGACGATTAAGCTCCGTGGATACCTCCTTGCGGATGCTGAGAGGCAAGCGTCTCAATTTTTGACGTACTGGTGTCACCGTTGAATTAACTTGCACTTTGTGGATGAATCCTTTCACACATCCGAGTTGAGTAGCAGATACAGGCGACACTGCGTGCACAGGACTTGTGAAATGCTCAGTCGTCTGAAGAGGTGCGATTTCACCTTCATGGTCTATCTGCTTTACCTTTCCACTCACAATGTCCAGGTTCAGCAGTCTAATTAAGTCTAACCCTAGCAATGGAGATCCTGCAGTCACTACATAAAAAGTAGTAGGAACTACATTGTCATTTGCTGATACACTTGCTAAGGCTGATAAGCAACCAATAACTGGTAAGTCCTCTTTTGCATACGTGACAAGTTTTATTTTGGGCTTAGTCAATGTGCATTGTGAAAAGTGTTTTTTATACACAGCTTCTGGAAGTATAGAAACTGATGCGCCCGTATCCACAACCAGTTGTAACGTATGTTTATTACCTCCTGGTGCTTCAATATGCACTTTACATGTGATTTTATCATTGGCTGCAACAGATTGTTGAATGTTATCCACGCAGAGCACAGTCACATCTGGAACTTCCACTTCTCTTACTTCACTTGCAGCTTTACACACTCTAGCAAAGTGACCTTTTTCCCCACAGAGTCTGCAAGTTACTTTAGCAGCAGGACAGCTTTTATCATTTGCTAGATGCTTATCCGATCCACATCTGAAGCATTGCCGACGTTGCTGGCCGGTTGCTGTCAGTTTTCGATCCTCCGATCGGCTCTGAGCAGAATGTGACTGCTTAGTTGAGCGTGCGCTCTTTCCTCGTCTGTCGTACTTAGTATCCATACTTATGGCTTGTACAGACTTCATAGCAGTGGAATGACAGAGTAATGACGAATTTTTAACTGCAGCTTCTACTTGACATGCGATTGTAATCGCTTTCTCTAGAGTGAGGTCCTCCTCTAGTAGTAATTTGTCCTTCACTGCAGTCAACGACACATTTGCGATCAACTGATCACGGAGCATTTCACCCTCCATTTGCCCGAACGCACATGGAGCCGCTAACGCTCTTAAAGCAGCAATGTATTGTGTAATAGTCTCGTCCGCTCTTTGCACCCGTTGCCTGAACGTGTGTCGGCACGCTACCACGTTAACTTTAGGCACAAAGTGTTTCTGAAGTGCAGTCATTGCTTCGTCAAAAGTAGTACCTGTGTCTGGCAGAGTATAAAACAGGCGCTGGCCTTCCGTCCCCAAGCAATGCAGTAAGACCGCTCGTCTGCGCGCCTCCGGCCATGCATCTCCAGTAGCCTGGATAAATATCATGTAATTCTGAAAGATTTTCTGCCACGTTTCAAATGGAAGCGGTGGCTCCCCACTGCCAGAAAGAAACGGGGGCGGGCTCGGCACTGAAGCGCTCATCCTCGTCGCCAATTTGTTGTGTCTTTACTCTTTTTAACAGACCACACTCTATCCAGTGTATCACTCTTAACTTCACTTTATTCTTCTTCATCGCATTACTTAACACACTTTACCACTAGAGCCCCTAGTGGTGCAGTTTCACATTACATGTATTATAGTAAGCAATTACTATGAATTGAACATCAAATATTGTATACTTCTCAACACAACAACATTGTAATTCATAATTTCGGCACTAAAGAAACCAACAAACTTTTTTTTTCTTTAGTGTAGTGTTCTCGTGCAGTGTGTTGAAACTCTGACTAAACACCAAGTTAAACCGTAGCCAATGAAGACAGAGTCGTAGTAAGGTTTCACATTTAGCAACAGCTCTTGAGAGCAAAATCGTATTAACTTTACAGTTAAATCATAGTATGTAGGTGCGTGACTGTCTGTTCTCTTTTTAAATTGCAGTAATCATTTACAGTAAGTCTGGTATGCTGTTAATGACAGACCAGGTCTTGGAAAAGGAATGTCAATAGAACAGTAACATAAAAAAAATTCACCAAAGCAGTGGTTTATTTTACTCTGTGTACACAGAAATAAATACTTAATGCATTTGCGCTTGAAAATTAACCTTCATATAAACACTATGACAAAATATAACTGAATATGATTGGAATAATTTCAGTCAAGGCACTTGCTATTCAAGAATCCCCATAAAGACGTAAGTAACAACCAGCCCTTTAAGGGATGTTTATTATACTAAATCAAAATACACACCATAATACGTTAACTTCTCCAACATCCATCAACCACATTTTATGTTTCCCTGTTTAAATAACTGATCCACAACACTTTTAAAATGTCAAGCCCTTTGAACTCTCTATGTTCAGTGTGGTCTCTGTGTTTGTAGTGAACTGCACACTTTGGGTTCATTTAAGGTTTAGATACTGTGGTAGGACTTTGTTCCAGAATTGAGGGTCCTGAGCACCACTATCTGTTTGCTTCTTCCCTTTAACATTCTGTTGATGTCTTTGTCTAGTCTTCTGTCTGTCTCTCTGTGTATTTGTCTGTCTGCGCGGAGGTAACACATCTAGTTTGGCTCTCTGCTTTGGTACTTTGGTCTTTTCTTCCTCCTCCTCTTCTTCCTCACCTTCTTCTTCCTCTTCTTGTTCTTCCCCTTCCTCCTCAGTCTCTTCTTCCTGTTCGTTCTCCTCTTCACTGGTTTCTCTCCGTTTCATCTCATTTTCCTCGGCTCTCTGCTTTGGTACGTTGGTCTTTTCATCCTCTTCCTCTTCTTCCTCACACTCTTCTTCCTCATCGCTTCCATGTTTATCTTTTTTAGTATTCTTTTCTTTATGCTCTGTTTCTTCCTCTTGCTCTTCATCTTCCTCTTCATCACATTCACTCTGTTCTTCTTCCTCTTCACTAGTTTCTATTTTTATATTATTTTCTTTCTGCTCTATTTCCTCTTCCTGTTCCTCAGTCTCTTCTTCCTGTTCTTCCTCTTCTTCACTAGATTCTCTCGGTTTCCTCCTGTTTTTCTCTGTTTTTATATTATTTTCTTCCTGCTCAGTTTCTTCCTCCTTTTCCTCACTCTCTTCTTCTTGTTCTTCTTCCACCTCACTAGTTTCTCTCTGTTTCCTCTGACTTCTCTCTGTTGTTTTATTCTCTTCCTTCTGGTCTATTTCTTCCTCTTCTGATTCTTCCTCATGTCTACTTTCTTCCTCATTATTTTCTTCCTCCATTTCATTCAGTTTGTCTGTCTCATAATCTTCATCTCCTCTCTCTGTTTCCTGTTTCTCTAAAATGTCAAGATTCTCTCCTTCTCTAAACTTCTCTTCACCTGAATCCATTTCCCCTTCTTTTTTGTCCTCTTCCTCAACCTGTTCTTTCCCTTCTTGTTTTTCTCTGTCTTCATCTCCATCTGTCTCTGACATTTTTTCCTCATCTTCAGCTTCCACCTCATTCTCTTCTTTTTCTCTCACACTCTCCTCTTCTTCACTCTTGTTTCTGACCCAATCTTTCTTGTCTTTCAGTTCTTCGTTATTTTCCTCTTCATCCACCTCATCTTCCTTGTCTTCTTCACCCTCTTCCTCTTCATTATTCTCTTCTTCCTCTTCTTTTGTCTGATCTCTGCTTTCCTCCTCTTCATGATAACTCTCTTCTTCTTGATTTTCCTCCTCGTCTTCATTTTCTACCTCATCCTCTTCCTCCCTCTCTTCCTCCTCTTCCTCAATCTCATCATTTTCTTCACTCTCTCCTTCTTCTTCATCTGATCGCTCATTATTTTTATCATTGTCGCTTTCAGATTGTTCATTTATTTTCTCATCCTTACTGCTCTCTCCTTCCTGCTCCTCTTCGGCATCTGTTTTCTCCTCGTCTTCCACCTCACTCTCCCTCTCTTCTTCCTTTGTCTTCACCACCACTTTCTTTATCTTCTTCATCCTTTTCATCAGTTTCTCCTTCCTCACTTTCCTCGTTCTCTTGTCCCTCACTATGCTCCGCCTCTTCTCTTTCAGTCTCATCTCCACTTTCTTCTCCTTTAGTAAACTCTCCCTCACTTTTGCTGCTCTGTCCGCTATTGCTGTCATCCTCTTCCTCTCCAGCTGCCTCACTTCCCTCTTCTTCTGCCTCCTCTCCCTGTTGAGCACTCTCTCCTCTATCTTCATAATTCTCGCCCTCTTTTTCTTCTTCATCTTCAATAGCACTGTTCTCCTCCTCCTGCCCAACCCCATCAAGTTCATATTCTTCCTCAGCGAGACTCTCTTCTTCACCTCCCTCTTCCTTTCTCTCTATCTCACTTTCCTTCATATGTTCCTCTTCCTCTATTTTTCCATCACCACTCACCCACATTTTGTTTTCTTTTGAAACTAGCTCATTTTGTTCATCTTGTACAATCTGCTGTTTGATCGTGCTCTCATCCATTTCCTCGATTGCTGATAAATCCTGAACAGTGCTGTCCTGGTCCACTTCCTGTTCTAGCAGAATATTGCTTTCTGTTGTTTCCTTGGACACTGATGGATGTGTGGACATCTCAATATTTGGTTCTGGTTGGGTTTCAGAAAGAACTTCAGCGGCTTTTATCAGTAGTGGTGCAGCACTTGCTATAGCCATGGCTGGTAGGGATGAAACTACACTACCCATAATGCTCTGCTCAGCCTGTGGCTTTCTGTCTCGCTCTTCAGGTTCAACAGTTTTTCTGCCAAATGTATTTTCTTTTAGTGGTGACTGCTTGTATTGTAGGGATGAACTTGATGGACTTAATAATTTACCAGATGATGATTTGATTTCTTTGGTGGCAGAAGATTTATTGGTTGCTGATCGGTTATTGGACCATAAACTGGAAACTGAGTGGCCTCTTTCTGGAGCTAAGCTTTTAATAGATGGAAATTCATGTTTCTGACTATTTTTTTGATCGGACTGCAAGTTAGAAGCTGATTGGCTTTTTTCTGTAGTTCCTCCTGATTTTTGGTTCTTTATTGGGGGAAATGATATATCAGAGTTCTGAGGTATTTTACTATAATTTTCCCTTTTGATTTCTACTTTTTCTTGTGCTGGCATTGCATGTTTAAGCTGGAAGTTTGAGATCTTAGTTTCCATAGGTTTTCCCTTTTTTGCTTTAGATAATCGTGTGGGTATAGAAACTGATAGAGGACTGGGTGTTTTGGGTGCTGTTTCTGACATCGGGGCTCTTTCCACATCTGATCTCTTCTTTTTTGCTTTCTTTGGTGTACGTTCACTTGGGCTTTCTTCTATGTCAACATCATTCTTTTCTTTTCCTTTTTTTGGGGAGCTTTGCATTTTAGCTGGAATCTTGACTGGTGTTGAGTTTCCCTGTTCTTGTGTGTTGATCAGTGTTGATCTTACCTCTTGAGTATTTCTAAGGAATGGCTTGATGTCTCTTTGAGCATCTGCCTGAGGTGTTGATTCAACTTTGCTAACCTCTATGGCACCGGAGGGCGCATTTTGAACCTTGACTGGCGACTTGACCCTTTTTGTAGCTCCTACTGGAATACCCATCTCTTTGATTTTGGGAGATTTCACCTCTTGAACTTTTGTGGGTGTTGTTCTAACTTGTTCAACCTCCTGAACTGAAGAACTTCTGGAGAAAGTCTTTTGAATTTTAATTGGACTTGATTTGGTCTCCTTCTCTATCTCAGCAAGAGCAATGACCTCTTGACTTCTGGAATCTGCATGTTGAACTTTACTATATTTGTCTGCTTTTGAAATTTTGTCCCTTGGATCAATATTAGTATTGCGTGTTTCACTGCTTCCCTCCTTTTCCTTAGCTGAAATTCTATCTGAAGATAATTTGACCTCTACTGCTTGAGTTTTAGATTTATTCCTTGTACTCTGGATAGGTTTTTTGTATGTTTTGGAATGCATTTTGCTTCGTGATGCTGTAACAGAAGAATGTTTCTCTGCCATGCCAGGGTGCTTTGGATCTCCGGACCTGGGCTTCTTGTTTTTTAGGTTGCTTGATGGTGAAGATTCTGTCACTGGTGAATGATAAAAAGAACCAGCCTGTACTTTGGTGGGTGGAGCCTGTTGAGGTATATTCTCCACTTTCCCAGAATGCTTATTCTCTTCATGTGTCTGTCAAATCAAACATTACACCATTTAATTATACAATATACATTAAACTCAATTATACATATTATAAACAGTTTTTCAAAAATGAATTTTGTCATCTTGAGCACAGTGTCACAGCTTTTGTGCACCTTGTCTGAAATGCTGTTTTCAGATGTTCCAACACTATGGCAGTCCTCTTCATTCTTTGTGATCTGTGTGACTGTATTCACAAGAAAGACAGCTGGCCATTACTGACAATTATGTTTTTTACTGGTGTTCACAGTTTTGGGTAATTTACATCTATATTTATTGAATACATAACTGCGGTAAGCAATACGTGAATCATAGATAGATAATAAATGGATAAAGAGAAGTCTTGGGAGAACATAGAAAATTGGAAAATAAGAAAATATTTACTTGGTGTTGTCCTGGCAGGCAGTGTGATTGAGGTAGAAGCAGATTCCACAAAGGCTTCAGTTTTGACGCGTTTAGGAGTGTCTGTTGAAGATCTGGGTTGTAAGATGTTGCCTGTCAGAGCTAGTGCAGTAAAGCCAGTTGTAGGAGGAGGAAGACTGCAAAATTCTGGACCAAACTGTGCAGATGAGCTCTCCTGAAACACACACACACACATGTGTTCCTGTGTGGCTCAGTGGTAGAGCATTGCATCAGCAGCGCAAAAGGTTGTGGGTTCGATTCCCAGGGAACACACATACTAATGAAAATGTATAACCTGAATGCAATTGTAAGTCGCTTTGGATAAAAGCATCTGATAAATGCATAAATGTATATTCACACTCGCATTAGTTAATTTACTATTCAGAATGTCACACCCAATTATATAATATTTTCATACTTTAGCACAAATAATTTAAATATACAGCTTGATTTGAAATGACACATAAAAGTGTTCCGTATTTACCTTGATGTTTCTTTGTTTTCATTACACATCACATGTCTCATTTCATCATGCTCCTTGGTAAAGTAGTACACTAACTATATTAAAATAACTTTATTTTCAACTTTATATCTATTTTATATCTATAAAAAAATACACACACACCATTTTCACACAATAAAATGTTACATTTATGTTATTTCACTCTTTGTTTAGATGATCATACTTTGAAAATTTTTTTTTACAATAATATAATTTTATATTAATTTATTTTTATGATGGATTTTTCTTATTTTAAGATTGAAAATCTGGGTCAGGGAAAGGATAAAATAATAAAATATATTCATGAATGGCATAGAAAGTTTCCAAGCGAGTTTTAATGTGACCCTCATACAACAAAGAGAGAGTGTAGAGATCTGTTAATTTTAGTAATAATCAACACGTTACATGTCCAAAGCTAAATAAATGCACTTATAAGTCTCCATTTTGCAGTGTATAGATGGCCATATAACCTACATAGAACACAAGAAGTCTAACACCTAACTTGTTTAACTTAAGTGGTCAATTCCTTACTCTCTGTCTTCGTCTGGCACGTGTTGATAGGCTCCAGCGGTGAGAAGTTGGAAGAGATGAGCGGAGAAAGGTCTGTGGCGAGACTAAAGCAGGTGCTGGGTCTGGAATATGCTCTAAAGGTTGCCCCTGTAACATCGAGGTGTAACACCTGTCCAGGTAAGAGTAGGTAACATCGTCATCCTCTAAACAAACTTCTTCACTTTCCTGTTGCCGTGGCCTTGCGAACACCAGCATGTGACTGGAACCACATGCCACCTACAGCACATATGCACAAATATGATAAGCACAGCACTTAGTAACTACAAAAATACACAGTTCCGTGTGATAATTATAATGTAATAATGTAATGTAAATGATAAATCCTTAGGTCAACATAGGAAACATGAACATGATAAGGAAGTATCAGAGAACTTACAATCATGACAGAGTAATCAAAGAACCTCTGGCATACAGTTGGACTGAACTGATTGATGAAGTTCTCATCTCCAAGGCCCAACTTCCCATGACGGCCATCTCCAAATGTGTAGAGAAGACCACTGTCTTAAGCAAAAAACAGAGAATGTGTGCATTTAAATACTATATAACTATATAACCCATAAATGTATATATAAACTATATGTTCATTTTTTTGGAACTGTTAAATGTGAACTAAAATAATGGAATGTGTATGAAATGACTACAAAAGGAGGAAAGGGGATGAAAGGGGGAGCTGGGGATGGAGAAGGGTAATTTGCTCCTAAGAAAGCATAAAGCTGCTGAATAATACTGAATAGACCTTATATAGGAATGTCATGATAGGCCTTGTGGGTCAGTTGAGAGTCAGTCGATGCTTGACTCACGTGACCAGCCGGAACTAGCACTATGCTTGATTTACTGCATTTGCATACCACTTACACTTACCCCGTACCACTTAAATTAAAAACTGATTGCACCACATTTTAAAATGTATGACAATATATTTAGATGCAACTTTCAGTAAATAATATACCTTAGGAGGTTAATCCCTTCAACAAAAAAATTAACTGATAATCACAGTTAATTATTTTAATCCTCTGACAGCTCTAATTTAACAGTGTGCATATTTTACCTGTTATTAGTGCACTGTGGTTTTCACCACATGTGACATGAGTGACCCTGCCTTTCCTGAAGTGGCCAACAGCAACAGGTGTGTCTGCTAAAAACAGAAGTGTCCCCAATCCCAATTGCCCAAACTCCCCACGACCAAAAGAATATAACTCACCCTCTACAGGAAAGAGAGTTAAAAACATAATTAACATAAAAACAAACAATGAGAGAAAAAAGGGAAAGAAATGCAATTTTAAGTATATGATATCATATGGTGTGCATTCAGTGCCCTCAATAAGTATTTGGAAACTTATTTGCATTTGCCACTGCATTAGATAACAATATATCAAGGTTTTGATTTCAGTTTTAAATTCCACTTGGTTTTATATTTTATTATCTAGTGGATAATAAAATGTATTTAATGGATTGAAATTCATGCAGTTGAAGTGTCCAAATGGTTGTAGGACACTGTTGTGTATATTTCCATCACCTGTAAGGGCTAGTGTGTGCTTGCCTCCACATGCCACCTGCAGAACCCCGTGCAGAGATTCAACTCGCTGAGGGTGACTGTGGTTGGCCAGCTGATGAGCAGAAAGACCCAGTCGTCCATCTGCGCTCTCCCCAAAAGTGAAAACATCCCCATTATCTGAAACATTCCAAATTCCCCACAATTTATTTATCCAGGTGCTAAAGTACTTCCTCAAAAATGAATAACAGCATGGTTTTCATGTTTGTGAATAGTGTTGATTGACAAGCGCTCACCTGTGACCAGAGCTGAGTGTCTATATCCACATGAGACCCACTGAATGGACTGTCCCAGTTTCATCTCTTTTGGCAATAAGGCATGACTGTCATTCCCGAAACCAAGTTGACCAACAGAGTTATCACCCCACAGAAACAGCCTGCCATCCTCTTAAAATGTACAGATGTATTATTTAAATCCATATCGATTATCAATGCATTTGTATTTGCAATAGTAGGTTTATATCTAGTATAGAAAATAATCAGTTACATATCAATGTTACCTGTAAGTGCAGCAGAGGTGTGGCCACCTGCAGAGAGCAATTTGATTGGAGCATTGTCACAAAAGGGATGGAGCCGTTGGAAAGAAATGCTGCCATTACAGTGGCCCAATCCCAGCTGTCCATCATGGTTTCCTCCAGCTGCAAAAATGTCCCCTTGTGCTGAGGAAACCGTACAGATATATTCACTTACCTATTTCATCTTACTCACAGTTCTGTGATAAACTGCTATTATTCAAACGATAGGGGTCAGTAAGACTTTATTTTAGAAATTAATAATTTTATTAGCACTTATTAAATTGATTAAAAGTGACAGAAAATACATTTAGAATGTTACAAAATTGTTGTACTCCAGTTTGCCTCTGAATAAAAAGCTTTACATACAGGTGCTTATGAGTGTGTGATCAGTCCCGCAGGCAACAAACTGAGCTCTCTCCTCTTTAAGAACTGTGTAGACAAATAAAAAGGTGAATAAGAAAACCAAGTGTGATCTTTATAAAACAGCACGCATGCATGTCTGTGTCTCACCTTTAACACAGGTCGGTTTATTCACCGGTCCTTTGATTTGAAGACCAAGCTGACCTCTGTTATTATTTCCAAACACAAACAAACGGCCCTGCCCTGAAAAGAGATAATTAAAGAGACTTTTATTACAAAATATAGCTACAGTTACAAAATTACAAGGTGAATGAAGAGAGATTACAACCTGTTACAAGGGCAGAGTGTGACTGTCCACATGAGATGTGCACAGGTAGATCATTCTTTATCCATAACCTGCTGGGTACATTGTTCGCTATTTTACTCTTTCCAAAGGTGAATACAGCACCTGTTTCTGCAATAAGGAAACATAGAAGTTCAGTACAACATATGCCCTCAGTAACAGTTTTTCACATGATGGAGCAAAGAGCAAACCTCCATATGCTCAGCAAGATGGTCCGTTTAAATCCTTAGAAAGCTTCCAGCTTCCCAGAATAGCCTGTGTGGGTAATACTCTAGGAGCTCAAAGACATGATCATAGTGTCACATACTAAGTCTTACAAGCACGTGCTTGTAAAATACACATACCTACATAGACACAGACACACAGACAGACAGACAGACAGACAGACAGACAGACAGACAGACAGACAGACAGACAGACAGACAGACAGACAGACAGACAGACAGACAGACAGACAGACAGACAGATAGATAGATAGATAGATAGATAGATAGATAGATAGATAGATAGATAGATAGATAGATAGATAGATAGATAGATAGATAGATAGATAGATAGATAGATAGATAGATAGATAGATAGATAGATAGATAGATAGATAGATCACTATAAAGGTGGAGTTTACCTGGTATTTCTGTGTCTGTGTCTGTTTCTCCTGTCATCACCTCCTACACCTCTGTTTTACAGATGACATTCCGGAACTGTCAGCTGTTCCCTGCTGAAGAGTTACAGTTGAACCGGAAGTATACGTCACCCTGGCAACCGAAAAAAGAAAGAAAATCCTAATCAGGATTTGCTCTTTGTTGCAACTTTAGAGTTATTTGATTAATGAAGAAAAGAAACATATATTATATTAATGGAATATTTTAAAGAAGGTGTAGAGAGAGAGAGAGAGAGAGAGAGAGAGAGAGAGAGAGAGAGAGAGAGTTTTTTCACACAATGACAGGGTCTGTGGAAGTGCACAAGAGCTGTCACTCATCACGCACACTTACTTGTCCCGCCCCCTTTCCGTCCCGTTAGCCACGCCCCTAATTCTGCATGGCAGGGAGAGCGTGGGGACGATTTGGTTTGGCTGTGCCACTTTGAGCTCTCTATGTATGTCAGTAAAATGTTTGCTTTCAAAAACAAAATATATTTTAGTCTGAAATCTGCAAAATGTTGCCAAAGCAGGAATTTTAGGTGAGTCAGTAATTTTGCTGCTGTCTAAAATTTTGAGTGACATTGTATACTAACATTCAATATTCATGTTAATTATTAAATTGCATATTGCTTAACAGAGAATTAATTAATTACACAGGCATGGATGTAATGAAAGTTACAAGCTGATCGGTTAAGAATAAAAAAAAATGTAATGATAAGAGTTGGCTAATGACATGGCTTTTTTAAATACATATCATGTATTCTTTCGACTTTTTTTTTTTTTTAATTACCCATTTAAGTTTTTTAACCATTTTAAATATCTTTGTGCTTGGAAAATATTTTTGAATATATAAATAAACAATTCAATTTATGAAGTCATAAAATCTGCTTTTATAAGATTTAAAAAAATATTGTTTAATAGGTTATTTTATTGACTATTTGTATAAAGTATATTTGAGTTGTCTTTTTATGCTCAAGTAATTTTCATCTGTATCATGTGTATTTCATGTCCACAGAGTGGGAAAAGCAGCTCTGGACAGTGTTAACCTGAAGGGTCACAGCTTTCTAACACTGAAGGATTTTAATGCAGAGGAAATTAAACATATCCTGTGGGTTTCCGCTGACCTTAAACATAGAATAAAACACAGGGGCGAGGTACTGCAAAATATACTGCAACTATTAAAGTTACTGATCAATAATATTCCCATTCTCAGGACTGATATAATAAACAATGTTCATTTATTCATTTTTTTTACGTATAGTATGTCCCATTACTTCAAGGCAAATCTATTGCCATGATATTTGAGAAGAGGAGCACTAGGACCCGCATGTCCACTGAAACAGGTACCGTTCAAAGTTTGAGCCTGTGAAAGGGCTTACATTTATTAGTGCGGTCTCTGAACAAAATGAATGAATAGGGACGAGTACAGAACAAAAGATTTGACACATAGACAGTTTCTCTCTCTATCTATCTTTCTCTCTTAGGGTTTTCTCTGTTGGGTGGCCATCCATGTTTTCTCACACCCCAGGATATTCATCTAGGAGTCAATGAGAGCACCACAGACACAGCCAGGTCTGAATTCACACACATTGTAGACACTATGTAGACACAATTCGCGGAGGCCTTAACATGGTCTGATATGTGGGTGTGTTTGTATGGCAGGGTGTTCTCTGG
This sequence comes from Ptychobarbus kaznakovi, assembly GCA_027422405.1. NCBI lineage: Eukaryota > Metazoa > Chordata > Actinopteri > Cypriniformes > Cyprinidae > Ptychobarbus > Ptychobarbus kaznakovi. The sequence continues at coordinate 14,139,916 of CM049804.1, read as the reverse complement.
TTTGGCAGATGTTGTGTTAGCTCGGGTGTATAGTCACACATCTCTAGAGCACCTGGATAAAGATGCTTCTATACCAATCATCAATGGCCTATCTGACCTCTACCACCCTATACAGGTTCTGGCTGACCTATTGACACTACAGGTACTCACTCACTGATACATACACATACATTAATTTAAGTACATGCACTCACATGTTCTTTTTCACTCTTACAGGAGCACTACGGCTCATTAAAAGGCCTCACTTTGGCTTGGATAGGTGATGGAAACAATGTTCTTCATTCCTTTATGATGTCATTGGCTAAACTAGGTGTCAATCTAAAAGTGGCCACACCCGAGGTCAGCCTTCTTCAGATCTGTTTTATACATGCATATACAACCATTCAAAAGTTATTTTTTTTTATATAACACTTTTAATTAACCTTTTGTCTTTAGGGTTATGAGCCAGATGCTAACGTCACTCAAGAGGCTCAGCTTCTGTCTAAGCAGGTATAGACTGAGAAGTCATGATCAACTTTACTCATAAGATATACAATGTAATTAAGCATATTTTTTATAATGTTTGCTTTATCTACCATGCATTTGAATTATTTGTTTGACTGTGTATGTGAAATGATTATTTGTCTTTAATAATTATCTTCAAAAACACAATAAATCTTGATATTGTATGATGTTTTTTTATGATCCCTAGCTCATTTACAGAATGCAATTACAGTACGTTTACCTAATTGTGATATTCATGCTGTAGTTTGGTACCAAGTTGCGATTCCTGAGTGATCCAATGGAGGCAGCACGGGACAGTAGTGTGCTGGTTACTGACACTTGGGTGAGCATGGGCCAAGAGGAGGAGAAGAAGAAGAGACTAAAAGATTTCCATGGTTACCAGATTACCATGCAGGTAGAGAAATGTCCATCAACTTTATCTGGTCTGATTTAGTCTATTTTTGTAAATAGACAGACTTTTAATTCCATTATGGTAGTTTTTATGTTTCTGTTGATTGGTTGACAGACAGGGAGTGTGGCTGCACCAGACTGGACATTTCTGCACTGTCTCCCACGTAAAGCAGAGGAAGTAGACGATGCAGTTTTCTACTCACCACGTTCCCTTGTGTTCAGAGAGGCTGAGAACCGCAAGTGGACCATTATGGTAAATTGTATATGTATAATGTGAGTATTATTTATGTATTTACAGGTGCATCTCAATAAATTAGAATGTCGTGGAAAAGTTCCTTTATTTCAGTAATTAAACTCAAATTGTGAAACTCGTGTATTAAATAAATTCAATGCACACAGACTGAAGTAGTATAAGTCTTTGGTTCTTTTAATTGTGATTATTTTGGCTCACATTTAACAAAAACCCACCAATTCACTGTCTCAACAAAATTAGAATACTTCATAAGACCAATAAAAAAAATTGTGAATTGTTGGCCTTCTGGAAAGTATGTTAATTTACTTTATATGTACTCAATACTTGGTAGGGGCTTCTTTTGCTTTAATTACTGCCTCAATTCAGCATGGCAGGAAGGTGATCAGTTTGTGGCACAGCTGAGGTGGTATGGAAGCCCAGGTTTCTTTGACAGTGGCTTTCAGCTCATCTGCATTTTTTGGTCTCTTGTTTCTCATTTTCTTCTTGACAATACCCCATAGATTCTCTATGGGGTTCAGGTCTAGTGAGTTTGCTGGCCAGTCAAGTACACCAACACCATGGTCATTTAACCAACTTTTGGTGCATTTGGCAGTGTGGGCAGGTGCCAAATCCTGCTGGAAAATGAAATCAGCATATTTAAAAAGCTGGTCAGCAGAAGGAAGCATAAAGTGCTCCAAAATTTCTTGGTAAACGGGTGCAGTGACGTTGTGTCAGGAAGAAGAGGGAGGATTCAGAAGCGGGTACAGCGGAGGTTTTATTGGACAGCAAATGAACAAGACAGGTGAAGAGTGCTTCCACGGGCAGTTAGAGTGGAGCAGAATCCTCTGTCACGAGAGGTGAGTAATACAGTCAGTGCAAGCGGAAAAAACCACAACAGTCTGACAAAAGATAGAGAAACACAGGGAGCTATAAAGGGAAGCTAAGGAGATAATGAGAACTAGGTGTGGAACGAGATGAGCTAACGAGCAGAGAACAAGGAGGGCGGGGAAACAATAAAGTAGACAACGCACATGGCGAGCTGTCAAAACAAACCACACACATGACACCACAACACAGAGACAGCAAAAACAGGTGATCAGACCCGAGACCCGACACGTTGGTTTTAAAAAAAACACAATGGACCAACACCAGCAGATGACAGTGCACCCCAAATCATCACAGACTGTGGAAACTTAACACTGGACTTCAAACAACTTGGGCTATGAGCTTCTCCACCCTTCCTCCAGACACTAGGACCTTGGTTTCCAAATGAAATACAAAACTTGCTCTCATCTGAAAAGAGGACTTTGGACCACTGGGCAACAGTCCAGTTCTTCTTCTCCTTAGCCCAGGGAAGACGCCTCTGACAACAACTGCAGCCAAATTCCTTGACACGTCTGTGTGTGGTGGCTCTTGATGCCTTGACCCCAGCCTCAGTCCATTCCTTGTGAAGTTCACCCAAATTCTTGAATCGATTTTGCTTGACAATCCTCATACGGCTGCGGTTCTCTCGGTTGGTTGTTCATCTTTTTATTCCACACTTTTTCCTTCCACTCAACTTTCTGTTAACATGCTTGGATACAGCACTCTGTGAACAGCCAGCTTCTTTGGCAATGAATGTTTGTGGCTTACCCTCCTTGTGAAGTGTGTCAATGATTGTCTTTTGGACAACTGTCAGATCAGCAGTCTTCCCCGTGATTGTGTAGCCTAGTGAACCAAACTGAGAGACCATTTTGAAGGCTCAGGAAACCTTTGCAAGTGTTTTGAGTTGATTAGCTGATTGGCATGTCACCATATTCTAATTTGTTGAGATAGTGAATTTGTGGGTTTTTGTTAAATGTGAGCCAAAATTATCACAATTAAAAGAACCAAAGACTTAGGGTGAATCCCATTTCTCTGTCTTTCCCCTTCCCCTTCGTCTTACGGTGAAAACATACCCCTATGAAATGAGACGCCACTTGGTTAGTGTTACGTCATAATACATCGTCGCTAGCTGGCTGCTACGTCACCAGAGGCGACAAGTGTTGATCGCAAACTTTCCGTCTAAAAGTGTGTGTATGTCGATTGCGTGGGTTTAAGTGATGTTTTCTCTATTCAGAGAAACGCGGGACTGTTGTGCAAATCAGCAATGTAACGTTAGCGTGGAAAAATAGTGATTTTTTAAAACGTTTCAATTAAGAGCATGGTTGCAAATATATATGTAAGTTACAGGACTGTGTAGAGCACAAAACAAGACTGTTGTAATTAAAAAAAAATATTTAAGCCGAAAATACTTACATTTATGGGACTCTCTGGATGATCTGGCCGCAGTGTGTTCTGGGTACCCCTTGGTTTCAAGTAAGCTCGCGAAAATTCTTGGTTTTAAGGGGTATCTACCCCTTCCCCTTACCCCTACCCCTCGATCAAAACGAGAATTGGGACAGCCCTTACTCTCATGTGAACGCGCAAAACTAAGGGGAAGGGGTAAGGGGAAGGGGTAAGACAGAGAATTGGGATTCACCCTTAAACTACTTCTGTCTGTGTGCATTGAATTTATTTAATACACAAGTTTCACAATTTGAGTTGAATTACTGAAATAAATGAACTTTTCCACAACATTCTAATTTATTGAGATGCACCTGTATGTATAAAAGTAATAGTTTATGTATGTTTTTTTTGCAGGGGTTGATGGTGTGCATCCTGACAGACTATACTCCACAAATTCCCAAACTAAAATTTTAAAATATCTAATTTTAACACAAAAAATACCTTCTTGTCATTTGTAATTGTAAATTATAATATTTATGATTCTTGGCCAATGGGGGTTTAAGAAAGAAAGAAGAAATTAAGAAATAAACTATTGTTTTAAATTATTAAATCCTTTTATTTAATGTGTGAAAAATACTTTTTACAAGATTAAATTATTTAAATATTTCAGTGTTACAAATACCTTTAAGACCCATAGAGGGTGCTGTGACATTGTGATAAATACTGTGTTATTACATTTGATATATTCAGATTTCTTTAAATTACTAGGGGTTGGATGGACACTGCAATTAACTTCTTTTTTTTACAACGGAAAGGGGTTGCAAAATGCAATGAGCTAAAAACAGTAATACAATTCATAGTCAGTCTCTATAAGACTTTCATTGTGTCTATTTAGGCTTCTATGTAATTGTGGGATTTGGCCTATATGCCACCTTAAATCGCTTAGAAACATTTTACATTACAGATACACTCTTTTAGGTCATCCCTCGCATGTCTAACTCTGCAGGGCAAAAATAGAGTCCAGCAGTGCAACGTGATTTAAAGTGAATAGGTGGTTATGTGTGGGCATGCATTTAAAGCCATGTATGACTGCTACTGATCATTTCATAATAAGATATGCATGTGTTTTAGCATGAATGTCAGCATGCTTAAATTTTTTAGTTTCACTGTGACCTTGCACTATCTTGACTGCTGCCTTGGCTTGTAAGCGGTATCAGGTCATTGTGAGATCAGATTGATATGCATTACAAGCAAAGGATGTTTAGGCTATAAGTTTTTAGACTGTGAGTCAAACTCTCAACAATTGAATTAGGTGAAAGCTCACTGCAAGAAAAAGAGTCAATGTTATTGTACTAAGAAATCACTTCTGCAATGCGTACATTTAAATGGTAAAAATGAGTAAGTGATTCTCAGGGTGAGGCAGAAAAGAACCTAAAACAAGGGTGTAGATTAGAGGCAGAGCAGAAGAACAGGTTTCTAAATCTTCCGAGACATTCTCGTCATTGCAAAGGTGTTTCAGCTTCCATTTCAATGACTTGGTATGTACAATTATTTAAACTGAAACCTTGCTGTGATCTTATCTCATCTAAACATTATCTGACCCTCTTCAACTGTGGCCTTAATAAGCCTGTGTATGTTTAATTTTTTTACATACTGAATTGGGTTTCAGACATGACTGCAAGATAGAAAGACAAATAAGAAATAAAACATTGTTATTTGTTTTAACTATCACATTAACAGTAGATAATTGGGGTCCTAGATGTTTGACATTTGCATCTGAATACTTATTAGTGTCCTCTTTTGTTAATTTGTAGAATTGGACAACAAATAAATCCCCTATGGCATTCAGATTAATTCAACAAGCCAGAAGGGACCATTTCAGAGAATTTTACATAAGTATTTTAAAAGATTTGAGTAATTTGAGTAAGTCCATTAAAGAGATGAGAGAGACATGGCCCTAAAACCTATTTTAAGGAACAAATAGACATTTAGTCAAATGTTTTCAACTGTTTAATTTTGCACATAAGTTTGACCCTCAGACCACTGAGTTAATAAAAAGAGATTTTTCAAGAGGAATTGTCTTTTTTTACAGGAGACTTAATTGAGTTCTCAGTTAAGTTCCTGTTACAATTATTTTAAGTATCAGCTTTTAAATGTTTCTTCTTAAACGTATGAAGCAATATTTGACAGAAAGAGAGCATAACAATATAAAATGTATGTGGATTGTGTCATAGCTCTGGAAAATCAGATGGGAAATGTTTGAAAAGTTAATTCTGAAATCTTTTCATGTTTAGACTTCAGATTATCTGAGCAAAGCTTGATGTTAGTCTTCATCAGGAGAAAACTGTAACAAGCATAGAGTTAAACAAAGGTCTATTTTTTCTCTCTATTTGATCTCATTTTCACCTGGAACAAACAACTGTGATATAATCTCATATCTCATTTGTCTTTCCTGTTGGGTTCATACATATTTTGCTTATGTGGCATGATAATGACTTTAAACATTAATAGGCCTATTCATAACTCAAGCATGTAACGTTTGGCCTCAATTTTACTAATCAGCTAAGCATTTAAAGATTTTTTTCAGTCATTCTTGAGACATGAGACACAAATTGTAACTGTTATCAGGTTTAAAAATGTTTAATATTTTTTTCAATTGTACATTTTATCAGGATTAATAATAGAATGTATTTAACACAATTATCCCCTTCAATTTAATTGTATAATTATTATGTGAAATCTATTACACTTATTGTCTTCTCACTACATATAAAACAGTGTGTCCACAGAGAAGGGTTTAATCAGTCATATTCTATAACATGGAAAAAAATGTATTATCAAAAGTAACACTTAATAATATCTCATATTAAAGCAAGGTTGTTTTTCAGTGACACGTGCATGTTTCATAAGGTTTCAAAGTTGTGTCCCCGCTTTTTGTCACCACCGTCAGATTTTGAGTTCCAATAATATATCAAAATACTTAAATGGTTCTCTTGAATAAAAGCTTTATAAACAATAACATATTCACTGTTTGTTGTGTTTGTTTTAATACAGTAATTGATTGATTCAGTGTATTTGATAGTTAAAAATACTATAAATTCAGGTTTTTATCACCACCGTCAGATGTGTCAACTCCTCCATCAGAGGAATATTTTGATCATATTTAATTATGATATTTTATATTTGTTGAGGAATTGTAGGTCACATGTGAAAGTGTAATCTATCTCCTAACATGAGAATGTGTTTTTAAATGTTAAAAACATCTTGAATGCTGTTAAAAATAAAGTTGAAATTATATTACTGTCAGACTTTGTCTCCCTCTGCCTTGTGTTTCCTTACCCTTGTGTTATGTGCCCTTGTTTGGTCCTTCCTGTTTCCTGTCATCATTAGTTTATTAGTCCACGTCTGTGTCTTGATTTAGTTCCAGGTGTGTCTTGTTAAGTCTCCCTATTTATAGTCTGCTCTGCCAGAATGACAGAATAACCGACCCTAAAGATGAACAGATCCTCCTTCACGGCGATGGAGTTCGCCCCTGCGCCTTCGCCCTTAGCCGGCGGAATCTCCCCTTCGTGGAGTTCGCCGGGGAATTCTGCGGGCTCGCCGCGGTGATGGAGCTCCACGACGCGGCAATCCTCCATCTGTTTCGGCTCGGGGCAAATTACCAGCGCCCTATGGATCTCCCAGACACCACAGGATTGTGTTGGAGAGAGGGGATCTACCGGTGTCTGGGAAGTTACCGGTCCCGAGTCGAAACCAGCCCACTAGCGTCTCCGCTGGCCCCGCCCAGCTCATCTTCGTCTCCGCTGGTCCCGTCCAGCTCATCTTCATCTCCGCTGGTCCCGTCCAGCTCATCATTGTCTCCGCTGGTCCTGCCCAGCTCATCTTCGCTGGTCCCGCCCAGCTCGTCTTCATCTCCGCTGGTTCCGGCCAGTTCCGCGCTACCCGAGCGCCCCCCTGGTACCCCTGGGGTTGTTAGTGGATTATGAGGGGATGGTTTGGAGCCCAGCCCCAGAGCCTGCTCCTCACCAGCGCCCTCCAGTGCCTGCTCCTCGCCAGCGCCCTCCGTGTGCCCTCTCCGCCAGTCTCCGGAGCCGACTCCTCGCAAGTGCTCTCAAGTTCCTCCGCTGGTCCTGCCCAGCTCATCTTCGTCTCCGCTGGTTCCGTCCAGCTTTCCAGAGCACCCACGAGAGTCAGAGCCGCCCGAGCGCCCACGAGAGTCAGAGCCGCCCGCCCACGAGAGTCAGAGCCGCCTGAGCGCCCACGAGAGTCAGAGCCACCCGAGCGCCCCCAAGAGTTGGTCCTGTCCAGCTCACCTTGGCCTCCGCTGGTCCTGTCCAGCTCGCCTTCTGCGCTTCCCTATACGCAGCCCCCGAGACTCAGCGTTTTGTAATTTGGCTACCCGAGCGCCCTTTCTACTCAGTGCTACCCGAGCGCAGCTCACCTTCCACTCAGCGCCAGAATCAGAGTCCGAGCGCCTCCGCTGGTCCCGTCCAGCTCACCTTGCCTCCGCTGGTCCCGTCCAGCTCACCTTTGCCTCCGCTGGTCCCGTCCAGCTCACCTTCGCCTCCGCTGGTCCCGTCCAGCTCACCTTGGCCTCCGCTGGCCCTGTCCAGCTCGCCTTCCACGCCTCCAGAGCGCAATTTGGGGGGGGGGGCTACCCTCCATGGCCGCCTGAGTCCCCGGATCCGCCATGGCCGCCTGAGTCCCCGGATCCGCCATGGCCGCCGGAATCCCATGATCCGCCATGGCCGCCTGAGTCCCCTGATCCGCCATGGCCGCCTGGGTCCCGGAATGGGCACCGCCCTGGAGGCCACCTGCCCTGTCTCCAGGTCCCTTGAGGCCACCAGAGCGCCCATGTCAGGTGATGTCAGACTTTGTCTCCCTCTGCCTTGTGTTTCCTTACCCTTGTGTTATGTGCCCTTATTTGGTCCTTCCTGTTTCCTGTCATCATTAGTTTATTAGTCCCCGTCTGTGTCTTGATTTAGTTCCAGGTGTGTCTTGTTAAGTCTCCCTATTTATAGTCTGCTCTGCCCCATGTTTCCTGTCGGTTATTGTATATGTCTACGCTGATGTTAATGTCCTTCCCAGTGTTCCTGTATCTCCTCCGTTCTTCATCCATTAAAACCCCTGTTTGTTGTAATCCTCGTCTCCTGTTCCTGCTCCCCGTGCAGCAACGTGACAATTACACAGTCCAAGGTAAAATGCACATTTTGTTAAAAAAGGAGAAAAGTTGGGAGCAGTGTTAAGTTACCTTTAAAAGTAATGCATTACAATATTGCGTTACTCCATAAAAAAGTAACTGATTACGTTACTTAGTTAGTTTTTATGGAAAGTAATGTGTTGCTTTACTTTTTAAATATGAGCAGGGCTTGATTGTTTTTTTTAATACAAGAAGTACATAGCAAATGTAAAATCCCTTTCACACCAAAAATTTTAATGAATAAACCTCAGGCTGAAGGAAGAGTAAATTCCATCTGTACAGTAGAATGCAGGAGAAGAAGTTCAACACTCTTCAGCAATAAAAAAACAATGAAGCACAATTGTTAGTTTATCTAAAGTCATTTTAGCTTATATATGGTTGAACTGGATCATCAAAGGTCAGCAGCAAAGACATTGGTTAATAAAATGGGATTAGATATATTTGTGTTGTTTAACATATTTAATTATTGCAGGTTTGCTTCATATTCTGAGTTTGCATTTCACTTTTAATAATACTGAATCTGTATTTTGCGAGTGGGATGAATTAATGCATATTCACATTTAGTCTGGAACTACAATAAGATCATGTTCACAGCGCACTGTCAGTCAATAAATGGGAAAACGTAACTGGCGTTACTTTTTTGAAAAAGTAACTCAGATATTTTCTAGTAAATTAAAAAGTAATGCGTTACTTTACTAGTTACTTGAAAAAAGTTATATTATTACATAACTCGCGTTACTTGTAATGCGTTACCCCAACACTGGTTGGGAGGTTGTATCAAATAGCTCAGTAGCTCAGTATGCCTACATATAGGCTAAGATACATAAATGTTGTTTAATTTGTCTGAATACAAGGTTTTATTTTTTCAATTTTGCACCCTGTTTTGTCCCACTTCTAAAGAATGACTGATTTACTTAAGTCAAAATAATTTACCCTTTTAACCCTTATTAATATTGTTAGCCTTTGATCTACACTTAATTTAGCTACATAGCCATAACACATCTATGCCTATAAGCAGTATCTATTATTTTTTCGTCATGTGTGGAAATAATTGAAAAATCAAAGTGGTATGTGATGCTTTTCACATGTTTTCAGTTTTTTTTTCAAGTTTCTATGTAATGTAAATTATTATGCAACCAATCGATCGATGCACTTTCGTGCCGCTCCCTGTGTGTCTATGGACCGTGCGGAGTGTCTTGTAGTTGGAATCTGGTTTTGGCCGATCCGACATTCCAGACCGGACCAACAAGTTTCGGTGACGCCCAGGAGCAAAAACAGTCAGGTATAAATTAAACGTAAGGTATGCAGACCTTCAGAAACAACTAAGCGCACGAGAGACTAACATACTACTCTCGAATTAATCCTCATAAACCAGCAAAATGCAGATGTCCGAGCCGCTCAGCAAGAAGAACCCTCTGTTCACGGCCATGAACCGCTTCATCGGCGCCGTCAACAACATGGATCAGACGGTCATGGTGCCGAGTCTGCTGAGAGATGTGCCGCTGGACCAAGAGAAAGAGCAGCAGAAGTTAACCATCGACCCAGGTAGCTTTCTGCGGGGTGCTGAGGTCGACATGTACAGCTATTACAGCCAGCTCAAGTCCATCCGGAACAAGATCGAGTGGGGCGTCATGCGCGCAGAGGAGCAGAGGCGCAAGAAAGACACCACAGCGCCGGAGCCAGTGCGCACAGAGCCGGAGAGCGACGTGGATCTGGAGCAGCTCCTGCAGTACCATCTGAGGGGCTTGCATGGGGTGCTGTCCAAACTTACAAGCCAAGCCAACAACCTGACCAACCGATACAAGCAGGAGATTGGCATCGCTGGCTGGGGACAGTGAACAGCGAACTCCATCGTGATCTATTGGGAGATGATGAACTATTCTGATCTAATAGGATCTATTTTGCCTTTGTGGAAGAGCCCGCCAAAAGGACTGCCCAAACAGAAGTTAAACTGTCAAAAGTTAAAATGCAAGGCAAACCGAGAGGGGAAAGTAGGTTTGTTGTAGTATTGGTTTTGGTGTTGATCACTGACGTATTGTAAGGGTTGCTTCTTGTCTTATGACATTTTATTTGCACTGACAGTTTCCCCTTTTTAAAAACAACAAAGTCTCCGTTCAAATCGCATGGTTGCCCTGCCTTATCTTGATATTTAAATCTATTTATGTGTTATGTAAAATTGAAAGCTTTTTTTCCCCATTCTTTTTCATTTTTTGAGAGGAAGGTTGATGTCCTATGAAGTTACCGTGTGTTCCAGAGGACTGATGACTTGAATAACTGAGAGTATGATAGTTTTTATAGTGAGAACTCCTATTGATGAAGCAGAAACCCTGTAGAAAATCCTTGGGAACGTTCCCTGCTAATGACCTGAAACTATCCCTGAATTATCCCGTGAGTCAATGACGTGGATGGCTCTGAAAATCACTATGTGTGTGTCATGATGAGCTCCATGAGATTCCGTGTTAAATTGTGCCGAAAGGCCTGTATGATTGTTAAAAACATTTGCTGTATTTTGTACTGAATTGTTTTTACTACAAAATAAACTTTTGTAATTTGAAAACATCTAATGTGTGGTTGCTTATTCGTAATCATGCTCAACAATGCATAATCAATAGGCTTAGACACAGCCTGTGCCTGTTTTACAAATTAGCCTCACAAATACTCTTCATTCCTTAGTGCTTATAAAAGTTCATAATTTAAAATACCTTTCATTTCTGAGACTGCTGATAATATTAATCAGTTATAATCAAATCTAATCTAACAGTCTGTAATCTATTAAATTCCCATGTATCCATTATCCTATTTAGTATGTGCATTCAAGTAAGTGAGACAATGAAACAGATCTCTTTTCTTTTATACACAAAGGTTGTTTATTTTTAGAATAAAAATATACAAAGGGGCCATGAATAGGCTTACTTGTGCCCATGCAAACACACATGAGAAAAAACAAATACGGTTATTTTAACAATTAGGCCTACAATATAAATTGTTTTTGTGGCAGTTTGCCATAAAATGTGGGGTTTTAATCTGTGAAAGATGCCAGTCCATTGGAGTCTCCAAATTTAGACGTGTGAATGAAAGTGATCAAAACTTATTTCCAAAACACAATCATTGGAAAATATAAATAATATTTATATTCATATTTATATAAACAATATAGCCTATATTATTATTGCACAATGCCTTGTAGGATACCACAGATTATTCTTTTTTGGACCTAAACCTATAAATAAACATTTTGACAAAAGGCGTGAACGGTCACATCATGTTCCTTGAAGGAATCTAAACCACCTCGCCTTCATGTTTCTTACCATATTGTGAAAACTCAAGGAACACATAACACTACATAAAAATAAATTGAAAATCTGTAAACACATCAGAATATGCTTGATCAAATAATGCTGAGCAGTTTCATCCGTTCATTTTAATTCAAATAAAATCTGATTTAAAGTAATATTTACTCAATTATCTCAGAACAATATAAAATGAAAAAAATACAGAGTATTGATGTCATTTTTATTATGATCTCACCGTATAAACAACAGCTTAGTCTGTAGAGATAATAACGTTCTGTATCCTAAAATATTTGCAATGAGTTTCGTGAATTGTGAAGCGGAAACGCTACCGCGTTTCGTCTCGGTGTGTTGTTTGTCCCTCTGCGCACTCCTTACGTGTCAATGCGGCTGTTTTGTTCCCATGATGTGTGCACTCCACATCAAAACATTAGTTAGTAAAAAGAAAGAATAATTATGGGAGATGAGCATCCACTCCAGGTTAACAACACTAGCAGCTACCGCTGTACATCTTTCAACGCAGTGCCCGATGACTATCGATGTGTAAGTATAAACTTGTTTAAAAACTACTGGAATGCTACCTTGTTAGCCCTCATGCTAATCACAACATGACATCATCCTTTCCAGGCATGATGATGTTCACTAATACTTTTACTGAAAGAAAGACATGAAAGTAAGAGAGTATAGGGTAATTTATGACAACTTAATTTGAGTTAAAAATGTAAACATTTTTGTGGGAAATTCGTAAAAAGAATCACGGTGAGATAAGTTAAGTAGGAAATGAATCATTCATTGATCTGTGAGTGTGAGGGGACCCAACACACGAGGAGCAGGAAATCACCTGACTGCTTACATTTATTTGACGAATAGTCAAAGAGTGTCTGAAAGTGTAAATCAGTGTAGTGTTAGAAAACAAAATGTAATGAACCAAGGCGTTTATTTAAAACATAATAGAAGAATATGTGAAAGTGCTACTCAAAGGGTTATTGAATTAAAAAAACAAGCTGATTGCATTAAATGTTATTATTGTCTTCTTGGAATTAAAGTCATAGCGCCTTTTCCTTCTTGATTTTTTTTCATCAGCTTTAGTATGTGTTTTAATTCACAGGATGTGATTCTTGTAGTGAAAAGAGCCACAGGGACATTTTCATTAGTGGCATGGTGAGTCAAATCATATTGCACTTTGCTTTTTTGTTTAAAAAGAGACTTTCAGCATTCTTAACTTAATTAAAATTTTCTCTACGTAGCCTTTTCATGCTGTTTGCGATATGGCTGCTCCGCCGATGTAACTCTTTGGCTCAGGTACAGTGTGTGTGTGTTAGGTTTCAAATGTTTTTTGTTTTTTTTAAATAAATTAGTAATTTTATCCAGCAAGGGTGATTTAAATATTTTAAAAGTGACAATAAAAATGTTCACACTGTTACACACAACCAAAAGGATCAATAAAATATTTCAATAAAATGCTTTAAGAAAATAGATTTCATTTACATAAAATAATTCGGAAAAAATAATATTAGGCAGCAAAACTCAAAATTGATAATAATGAGAAACGTTTCTTAAACAAATCAGCATATTAGAGTGATTTCTGAAAGATCATGTGACACTGACAAGTTAATTCAAGGGAAATATGAATAAATTACATGATAACAAATATTAAAACAATTTACATTGAAATAATATTTATACTAAATAATTATTTAAATCGCAATAGTAATAATTTCACTACATTACTGCTCTTATTGTATTTTTGATCAAATAAATTAGGGATGAACCGATATGAAAATTTTGGCCGATAACCGATAATTCTTTATATTTGAAAGCAGATAACCGATATGTTGGCTGATAAATCTATATCCAAATTGTATATACTTTTTGAGAGCCTGATTAAAAAAAAAGGTCTCATCATTAAAAGCCACATCCCAAACACTTCAACATAAGCAGCCTAGTTTGAACAGTGTAAGTTTAAAATTTTTTTTTACCAATTTTACCCATTACCAAATTTTGTAAATAAAATAAAATAAAATAATGCATAAATAATGCAAAGAAGTCATTGGACATCATTACATGTGTAAAGAATCAAAATGCATGTGCCATGGATGAATAAAACGGAAGAGCCATCTGCATGGACAATAATTCAATTATATGAATTACTAGACCATATTGTTGATGAAAATAATAAGAGAAAATAAAAGTGGTGGTTATTATTATGAATAATGCTTCAGTGATTTTGAAAAATTAACAGGCTACCACTGTTTTAAATAGCAGCTGTTTGAGCTGCATGCGCTGTATGAAGCTGAATGAACACCGGTAAACTGAAGCGCTTGTTATAGCGGGTTAATTAGGCTACATGAGAATCAGATATTTATAGAACATAAACATAATATTACAACTTATATATGCACAAAAATACGGAAATGCACAAGTTATTTTGAACTAAGTTATGCGCTAGTCAGATGTGTAACTCATGGACGCGCACTTGGCTTCCCGTAACAACGCGCTGAAACACGGCAACTAAATCCAAAGAATTCACGTTTTATTATAATAATGTTCTCATTAGAATGTTATATACACGACAGTCCCAATTATAGTTATTAGTTGTGCGCTGCTGTTTGAGCTGTGTGCGCTGAGTTAAAGATGATCACCGGCAAACTGAAGCGCTCTAATAACGCTCTATTAACTTAACCAAAATGCATTCTATATGAGATAAAGCAGATATACATAAAATAAACACAATATTACTACGTACAATTGCACAAAAGGCTGCAAATGCACAAGCGAACTTAACTGTCATGGAGGTGTAGCTCCGTTGTGGACGCGCTCAACGCACGCACAAAACACAGCGCACAAAGATTCCACAACGTCATTTACAGTAATGTTATTATAATTGTATGTAGCCTTTATGACAGACTTGCTCTGCACATGTTGCACATAAGTGTATTGTCCTTTTCAAAGTGATTACAATCATATTTCAAGCATTTCAAAACCATCATGGCGAACAGCGCACATCTGAAGTGTCTCTGAAGGAAATAATGCATTATTTATCGGCTTAAAGATATCGGCCAAATTTTCTTATCGGGCCGATACCGATAACAGAAAAAATGAGCATTTATCGGCTGATACCGATATGGTGGCCGATATATCGTCCATCCCTAAAATAAATGCTGCCTTGGTCGGTGAACATAATATTAGCAAAAATGATATAGACCCCAAACTAGTAGTTTAATTTATGTAATTCCAACCAGTAATTGTCATATTCAGTGATATTGTTGATTATTATGAATTATTTTGAATAATATTACATCTTTTTATCTGTATTTCATACGTGTATCTCTTTTTTCCTTTGTCCTTCAGAAAATGATATTCAGTCTGACAGTAGCTGCAACTTTTGACAGTGTTGCGTATGTTATGGTGAGTTCCACTGATTCATTTGTGTGTGAGAGAGGCATGTTTAGAGAGTAATTATTCAAACTAATGTATGTTGGAGAAAGGGAAATATTTTCTCCCTTTTTAATAACTTTATTTCATCGCACCTGTTGCTTTCTTCTCAATCTACAGGGAGAATCTCATCCAGAGGGGTCTGTGTGTAATTTTCAAGCCTGGTGGCTCACTTATTTTGGTAAATTTGGCAACTGATTTAAAGATGTGTGTTCATACATATGTGCACTGTTGTTTATATGTAAAGTAAACGATAATCAGTTCTGAAATAGTAAGAGCATTTATTTTTGGCTTTGATGTAACTAGCAGAAGACATTTGAATACATAAAATTCACAACATAAAAAAACACATGCAGTATGACACTTCTGAATAAAGTAATTTAAGTGGAAAGGAAGTAACTTTCGTTCATCAAAATACAAAAGATGACATCCTGTATTGACACGGTCATAATAAACTGCTGTTTCTATAGTTGTTATAGTTTTCGACTGTTTGTTTCAGACTGGACCGCACTGATGTGGGTTTGTCTTATTACGTTTAATCTGTACCTGAACCTGGTGAGAGAAATCAGAACTGAACATTATGAAATGTGAGTCACACACACAAATAAACACGTTTAGTTGTGTATACATACAGATAGTGTTCCTAACCTCTGCATGTGTTTCTCAGACCGTATCATTTGGTGGCATGGGGGGTTCCTCTGCTCATGTCCACCCTCCCTCTGATGGCTGGATACTACGGTCCCGCCGGAGCCTGGTGGTGAGTGACCTTTGACTTTTGATATATTCTTAATCGCAATCATATCACTGCAGTCATCATCAGTCTTTTGTGTCTCATTGTTTTCCTGCAGTTGGATCACAGATAATCATGTCAGGTGGAGGTTTGGGATGTAAGTTTGCAATGTTCAGTATATGCATGTGAGTGTTTGCGGAAATGCATGTTGTTGCTAGGAATGAATCTATGAGTTGCATAATAGGCTCACATAGCTCATGCTATTTGAATGTCAGGAATTTCCGTTCCCATTCAGACAGGTTATTGTACATGCTGGAGTTTTGTGCAGTTATGCTGTGTTAAGGATTGTTCACACTGGCAACAAGTATATTTGGACACCTAAAATGCATGAATGCTGTATAATATTTATATGTATGCACAAGATACCTGTACTGTATCGGTTATCGGACCATATTAAATTATCAGTATCAGTCAATATTGAATATTTAATTGTATTTTTACATTTAGATAATCTTTGCCGTCTTCCAACAATCACTTCAAAGTAATCTTAAAAAACTTATTAACAGAGTTAAATGAATACATTTTTCATACTCTATCATTTGTAATTACAAATATGATATAAGACAATTATAATGAATACATTATATTATTTATTAGAATATTGACCTTTTATCAGTTAGTGACTTTAAAATAATTCTTGTCTTCAGCCAGTTATTAGCCAAAGTTTTAATATTGTTGCATCCCTAGGTATTTATTTTAGGTAACATTTTATTTTAAGGTGTCCTTGTTACACGTTGCATGTACTTACTATTATAATTACAATTAGTTATGCATAATTACATGCAAGTAAACCTAAACCAAATCCTAACCCTAACCACATAGTAAGTTCATGTAGTTAACTAATATTACTCATTAAGTAAATGTATAATTAATTACACTGTAACAAGGTTAGCTTAAAATATAGTGTAACCTTATTTTACAGAAGGATAGTACAAGCACACCATCAAGTTAACACTATCTAGTGTCCGAATACTTTTTGAGGCTTCTGTTTGTGTATATTCTTGTTTGAGGTGTAAATTATTGTTTATTTGCAGATGGTATATTCCTCTGTTTAGCCTGATTATCCTCATGACCTGCTGTTATGCTCGAATCATCTGTGTGGCCAACGAGAGGGTGAGTGAATGTGATTATGAAAACATGGTCTCACTACTTCATCAATTTGATTTCATGGCAACTTGCTGTCTAACCTAGGTGTGTAATTAAAATTCATTGTAAACAAAAAGCTTTATCTCCTCCCTGTTCTCTGTTAATGCTGCTGATTTACCACAGTGTGGCTGAAAGTGACATTCCAGAACATTTTGCACGTCTGGCACATTCTGACACACACTGACGTAATAAATCAGCTCATGTACGTGCAGACATCTGTGTACTCTCCACAGGTCTTACTGTGATACACTAAGCAGTGTAAATTAAAATGTCACGAACGAGATGATGGGATTGGTGCTGGAGCAGTGCCGATCAGCCATACAAAACATAATGATCCATGCATAAGGAGTATAAATGCATGTCTAAAATTACTGTTCATTTCAGATGCGTTCCTGGTTAGGCACTTTTAACCCAGAAAGAGAGAGGAGGAAGGTGTGTGTGTGTGTGTGTGTGTGTGTGTAAAAATGCTGCCATCTACTGGTCCATAAATAATTTATGTATTATTATTACTTCTTCCTGCAGATCTCTCTAGCTGAAGAGATCAGACCGTTGAAGTGGTATCCCTCTGTCTATCTGCTAGTCTCTATCTTCCCCCTCATAAATCGGTAACTGCATTTTCTCACAACAACTTACAGGGATGTAATTTTTCTGTGTGTGTGTATATATATATATACATACACATATACAGTGTTATATGTATATATATATATATACACACACACACATACATACACCAGCCACTTTATTAGGTACACCTTGCTAGTACCGGGTTGGACCCCCTTTTGCCTTCAGAACTGCCTTAATTCTTCGTGGCATAGATTCAACAAAAACATTCCTCAGTTGATAAAACATCACACAGTTGCTGCAGATTTGTCGGCTGCACATCCATGATGAGAACCTGATGACCACATCCCAAAGGTGCTCTATTAGATTGAGATCTGGTTACTGTGGAGGCCATTTAAGTAAAGTGAACTCATTGTCATGTTCAAGAAACCAGTCTGAGATGATTTGAGCTTTGTGTTATGGTGCATTACCTGCTGGAAGTAGCCATCAGAAGATGGGTACACTGTAGTCATAAAGGGATGGACATGGTCAGCAACAATACTCAGGTAGGCTGTGGCGTTTAAATGATGCTAAATTGGTACTAAGGGCCCAAAGTGTGCCAAGAAAAATATCCCCCACACCATTACAAGGCAGGATGGATCCATGCTTTCATGTTCTTTACACCAAATTCTGACCCTACCATCGGAATGTCGCCGCAGAAATCGGGACTCTTCAGACCAGGCAACATTTTTCCAGTCTTCTATTGTCCATATTTGGTCAGCCTGCGAATTGTAGCCTCCGTTTCCTGTTCTTATCTGACAGGAGCGGCACCCTGTGTGGTCTTCTGCTGCGGTAGCCCATCTGCTTCAGGGTTTGAAGTGTTGTGTATTCAGAGATGATATTCTGCATACCTTGGTTGTAACAAGTGGTTATTTGAGTAAATGTTGCCTTTCTGTCATCTCTAACCAGTCTGCCCGTTCACCTCTGACTTCTGATATCAACAAGGCATTTTCGTCCTCACAACTGCTGCTCACTGGATATTTTCTCTTTTTCGGACCATTCTCTGTAAACCCTAGAGATGGTTGTGCGTGACAATCCAAGTAGATCAGCAGTTTTTGAAATACTCAGACCAGCCCGTCTGGCACCAACAACCATTCTACGTACAAAGTCACTTAAATCCCTTTTGTTCCTCATTCTGATGCTCGGTTTGAACTTCAGCAAGTCGTCTTCACCACATCTAGATGCCTAAATGCATTGAGTTGCTGCCATGTGATTGGCTGATTAGCAATTTGTGTTACCAAGCAATTGAACAGGTGTACCTAATAAAATGGCCGTTAAGTGTATATAATATATATAAGCAGATAAATTAAGACCACTATAAATATTAGTATTACAATTTTACTGTTGTTCCATAAAATATAATTATTATCATAATTCAATATTTTTTTATTTGACAGTAATGAAGTATTATTGCAATAATAATGTATTTCTTTAAATTTCATAATTTTATAATAAAATACAATTATTATTTATTTATTTATTTGGTTTTTGGTATAGTCATTTTGAATGGGGAATTGTATTATTTAATTTTTTTCCTCACATATGAGGAACATATGTACATTCATGAACATACATTCCATGTACCTTTGGATGCATCTTTCTGCATCTGTGCCTGATCTATTTGTGTGTTTCTGCAGACTTCATAATGCTGCTTACCCAGAGCACCCTGTGTTTTATCTGACGTTATTGCACGTGCTCAGTGCACCCTTGCATGGGCTTGCAAATGCTCTTGTCTTCGGTAAGGACACCTGGAGTCAGCTGAGTACAACAGGAATAAAGGTACAGTTCATGCTCACTGGTCTCAGCTGTGGTTAGTCACCTTAGCATTCTGTTTGATTTCAATCTCTTGTTCATGTAACATGTTTTCTTCAGATGGCTATCCAGTCTCGGCTGTGTGACAGCACAAGGATTGGAGAGTACCATGCTGCAAATGTAAGATACACACATAACCTCGATACACACTCCGATTCCGACGATGAGGACAACAACATCCTATTTTATAGCCCGGACATGATCTTAAAAGATAGGGGACCCTGGGAGAATGTTTAGAAAGTGTGTGTGTGTGCGCATATATTTGTACATTCTTTGCCATTAAAGAATTTCTATCAGTGTTTCCATGTTGCAGCTTTCATGTTGACACTTTAACTATAGCATGTATTATTATAGTTGGAAAACAGAAAAGAAAATGGTTGATAGTATGTCTTCCTTTGCAGTTAATGACGAGTAGAAGCATAAGATTGTTTTGTACTGTATTAATGTGGAAAAGCTTTCAATCAAGCCGTTTACCGCCTCAAAATAATGTTTGTTGTATATAGTGGAATTAAAGACTGCCTTTTCTATTTCATTCAGCTGAATATTTCAGACATATACCTTGAAAACATTTGAGCATGTTTTATGAAAATATTTATGAAAGTGTACGCTATATTTTTGTATTGTTTGCAGATTCAATAAATTTTAAATACAAATCTAATAACATTTATTTTGTGTTTGTTTGTCTTTTGTCTAGTAGAAAGAGCTGACACTCTTAACTTCGGTTAATCAGCTAATTCACTTTGAGTTCACGTTAATGAATTCTAGAGATAGAGCCTCTTAGCACTCAGGATGTCGGGAGGATTAATGAGAAAGCCTTGTGGAGAAAGACGTTTCCCATGAACTGCTTCATGAAGGTTATAAAAGGTCTAAACGGAATTAATCAGTGATATAAACTTTGAACTGGTGTTTGTTTGTGTAACTTAGTCTTATGAAAGCAACAAAGTTTGAACATTTTGTTTATTCTTGTCAGAGATTTACCATTTGTATCTCACTCTCTCTATGGCTATATGTAGTTTAAAAAAATTGAATGAAATAAATAATAAAAGTGTTTAATATATATAAAATGAGATAAATGTGCACAAAAGGGGGATCTATTTTTTTCGTTGTACTTTCCTGATTGGCCGTGTTGTGTTATGTCATCTCAGCGCGTCTCATAGCGATTGGTGAACAACTCATCATAAGTGGCAAAGGGGCCAATCAATGATAAGTACGTTGTAAGACTGATGAGAAATGCTACAGTAATCCATACGTAACGTATTTTATAACAGCAGCTGGTGAAACTACTACTGGAAGAGACAGGGCGCTTCCGGAACAACAACATAACACTCAAAGCCTGTAAAAGACGCTTGTGTTTCAAGGCAAATTTCTGGGTACGAAACAGATACAGTAGAAACTGTGCGATCTGTACACCATGGTATGACTTCTGATAAAAGGTAAGACGTCATTTGTTAAACCATTTAACATTAGAATGAAAGATTCAAACCTGTCGGTTTCTGGTTACGAGATAAACACCTACAATATAATAAATATAAAAATACTGTACGGTTTTATCACTGCTTGTTTCATTTATAATTCCTACATGTATACAGTATGTACAACATGATGTTCGTTAAACATTGTAGTAATGCATAACAGATATATGTATATTATATTTCAGGTGTAGACTATGTCAACTGTGTATTTTTATGACCTTGATATGACTTTTTGTCATATAGTATGGTGTAAATACAATGATCATTCATAATTACCATGGTTAATTTCAAAGTACTATTATCTGATATGATCACTGTACTATGGTATCCCCACTGCATTTAGTTAAAACATTAATAATGAGATTTTAAAGAATTTCTCATTTTTATTTTTATGAAAGAATTGTGCCTTATAGAATCACCTAGTGAATTTAGTTTTGTGTATTTGTATGATCTTTTGTGTATGATTTGTAACATTTCCCTACAGCCAGCATCTACGTGGTGCGCAAGATCCGCGCTTCCCTTACAGAGGGAGAGCAAGCAGAACAACCTGTGCTCACACCATGTAGTCTGGCTAAAGGTGAGGTATACTCTCTCTCTCTCTCTCTCTCTCTCTCTCTCTCTCTCTCTCTCTCTCTCTCTCTCTCTCTCTCTCTCTCTCTCTCTCTCACACACACACACACACGTTGGTTTTTATGGTTTACGGGGACTCTCCATAGGCGTAATGGTTTTTATACTGTACAAACTGTATGTGTTATTGCCCTACACCTACCCCAAACCTAAACTTAGCCCTCACAGGAGACTGTGTATTTCTACTTTCCCCCAAAAAACTCACTCTGTATGATTTATAAGCATTTTGAATTATGGGTACACTGAAAATGTCTTCATAAATCACCTTCTCCTTGTAATACTTATGCCATACCCATGTCATTATACAAATTTGTGTCCTCATAATAAACATGCACACACACACACACACACATAAAAACCAGAAACATAAAGTACATGGAGAAAGAGTGTGTGTCAGTGTTTTATTACTCTGGAGCCTGTCTTGAGTGAGGCAAAGTACAGAAGTACATTAGAGTGAATCGGTGTTCATTCCACGTACAGATGCTGTGTTCAAATGTCATATTAAAGTCATCTGACGTGTTTGTGTTTCCAGGTAAAAAGAAGGGCTATGCATCAGACGCAGCATTAATGCCCGCGCCTGAGCCTGAGGGTGCTGCTGGGTCATCTGCATCTACAGACACAGCTGTGCAGAAATGTGGTTCCTGAGGTTAAAGGCCACGCAGAAGCAAATCTGGGCACAATGGAGGCTGAAAAACCAGCATTGCTGGACACCAGCATGTGTTGTGTTTTGGATGCTAGTGTTTCAACAAGGCCATCTATCTAAGCTGGTCTTTTAAGTAGAGGTTTTACAAGTGGAAGGCAGATTGTAATAAAGATCTGACATCAGTCCAGTTTTGCTCTGCGTGACCTTTTGTTCTTGGGTGCCAACACTTGCTCCTCCTCTCTTTCTTTGTCTCTGTCTCTTTTTCTGTTTCCCATCAGCTGTAGTTTGTGAAGTTCTGTTCATCAACCTCTGCCTCAGGGGCGGTTCAGATCTGATGTTTACCTGCAGCTTTTGTATTTATACTCACCAACTAACTGACTGTACATTGAATAAAGACATATCACCGTCAGTAATAATAACAGCTGACGCTCTTTATAAGATTATGTAATTTTTGAAATGACAAAAACAACTAATAAAATGGTCCAAGTCTTTGTTCTCTTGTTTTCTTCCTAAAAAACAACATTAAATTAGCATTGTTTTGTAATCTCTGGTAAATTTATACTAACCTGTCCATTCTAGGAAGCTATATTCTTTGGTTAAACACATAGCTGTATTTTAATGATGACAAAATCACAATGAAATCATTCCTCCACAAGGTTAGAGATTTAACTTACTTAACACATTTCTTTAAAAATGGAATATATCTATTTTATCATGCATTTCATCCCAATAAATTAATTTAGAAATTAAAGTGGGATTTAAATAAACAATCAGGGTTTCATAGTGATCATCACAGCATGAGATAGGAAACATTAAAACAGAAAAAAAAATTAGGACTGGAAATTATTTTGTTGCAAATTTCCAGTATTAAAGTTTGGGTAGGCAATTTATTCCAGAATTTTGTATTATTATACAGGTTGAAAGTCTCTTTAAATTCTGATAGCAGTGCTCTATATATTATATATACTATTATATTGTATATATTAGGATGCATTAAAAAATCAAATGTAAAATTTAATTTAGGCCCTAGCATAAAGAATGCATACATTTGTGTAAAATATATATAAAAAATAATAATAAGAAGAAGAATCTACTGGGTCCACATGTGATGCAAAATATCTTTACAGGATTGCAAATAAGCATGTGTTTTAACTCAACATAATCTTAACTAGTTTCTGGCATTGTGAGACATTATTTTTTTCTTTAATTTTCTTTAGTTATTTAAATGACAACATGACATGTAGCATGTAGGCCAAGTGTGGTAACCCATACTCAGAATTTGTGCTCTGCATTTATGCCATCCAAGTGTACACACTCAAGTGAACACACACACTGTGGGCAGCCATTTGCTTCGGTGCCTGGGAGCCATTGAGGTTAGGTGCCTCCTCAGTTTTGGGTAATGCTTAGACAGACAGACTTATAACCAAAAAGCCATGGGTTCAATTCTCAGTATTGGCAGGAAATGTAAGTGGGGAGAGTGAATAAACATGCTCTGTTTTTCAACCTCAATACACACACACAGTTTGACACCACGCTCAGCACAGTCATTCACAACAAAATGGCAGTGACAGTGCCAAGTGATAAGTAATGTAGAGAAAATAAATAAATGAATGATGTTTAGAGGATGTTTCGCCAGCGGAGTGTGGAAAAAGAAGTTTAGATTTCGTTACAGAAGTGCAAGCCTAAATTCGAAGACTATCCAAAATACACAGAGACAGACAACGGGGTAAAGCAAGGGTAAACATTGCTAATGTTTTTACAAGATGGAGAAATCTGATGAAATGTATGTGTTTTGACAACAAACTTGTGGAGTTTCGACAGGTGAATTAAACATCAAGTAAAAAGTATTCCTAATAAGTTGGACCTTTTATTGAAAGTAGTCTACTTTTATCTGTTGAGACAGGCCTTCACTTTTATATATATCTAAGAGCTGTGATCTGCAAAAATGTTGTTTGGAAATTGGCTTTATTTTTGTAGTTCCGCTAGATGACACTAGTAGCGCAGAAACTGTCCACCCGACCTTTAAAAGAAGCATAAAGCAGGAATGAAATGAAGCAAAAATATATTAGAATTTATAGTTTATATTGTGTTATATTATGCATCAGTTTGAAGGTGCAATAGTTGTTCTGTTCCAGCATGACGTATGCCCCTCTACTGACACTGGTGTGGAAATGCAAACCAGAACAAAGCCCTGACCTGACACCTATTTAACGCCTTTGGAATGAATTGGATCGCTGACTATCAGTGCCTGACCTCACTGATGATCTTATCTGAATGGGACCAAATCCCCACTGCTGTTCCAACACACCATAAAAAGCTTTGTATGAAGAAGCTTGCTCAGAGAACTTACTCCGAATAATGTCAATGTATTAAAAATAATAATAAATGCTTTAAAATACAAGTATTGATGTGATGTTTGAGAGTCCGCTTACTTTTGTTTTGGACATACATTGTATTTATGTGAAACAGTGAACTTTACGCTAGTTTGTATTTAATTTAGCCGCTAAATTTTAGCGTGTTCTTCATAAAGCTAGATGGCGCACACTACCTTGCTAGAGTACGCTTTTTACAAGAAGAAGAGCGTGTGTTTTCCATACTCCATCACAGTAGGTGGCGGAAGTTGGTTCGCAACCCGCCAGCAAACCCAAAAGAAGAAGAAGAGCGTGCGACTTCCTGTGAGTAGCGGAAGTTTTTAATCGAGGAATATAATTCCAATATTCATGTGCTGATTTTCTGTTCATCAGCTGAATTATCTTCATTGACCATGTTCTACAGTTTAAACTGATTCCGGGACTTGAAACGTAGGTGTATTATATAAAAACCGAATCAGATGAAGGTATAATAGGACATTGTATTTAGCTGCAGGGCAGTTAGGATCACTTTTAATGTGCATGTGTGCTAATGTTGATTTTTCAGTGCATTGACAGATACGAACAGTTATATTTAGCAGATAAAGTAACTGGGATTTTGATTCAGGCTATTAGTGGAAATCATCTAATGATATAATGCATCTTATTTAGCTTTTTTTAGGACTGGTTACAGTGCTATATTTAGGTTCTGATCCTGTCCTGTCTTTGTTCATTTCCATTGCTTTATCTGGGATTTCAAACATCTGTTTGCAGAATGCCACATGAAAAAACCCGTAACAGCCTTCTGTCTAACTCCTGTAATTTTTCCCTGGACCGGAGGAGAGCTCTGACCCTCTCACCTGAGATCAAACGTGACAGATGTCAGGTATGTCCATGCATGAAATGGCATGACATATAGAATAGTGGTGTTTACTGTGTTTCAATGTTTTTACTTAAACAATATATTTTAATGTGTCCCAGCCTGGAAGTCCTCTTAAGATCCCCAAGAGACTATCCACAGCTGAGGATGAGCGTGTGGATACAGAGATGTCAAGAGATCGGAATAAGAGCCACTCCAAGGTGACTATGATGTGGACATATCGTTTGTGCATTTGTTGACAAATTATTTTTACGTTCTAGTAAAGAACTACATTTAAACCACAAAAGCATTATAAGTATAGTTATTTCGTGCCTTATTGCTTTTATAAAACAGTGCATACAGCAATATGATAATATACACCAGTGTTCAATGAAGAGTTATGCTTATTAATAATAGAATAAACCCTTCTTTAACCGAGTTGTATAGTTTTTTAGCCTAATTATATGGTCACCAGGCACTGAATCAATTTGAATCAGACATTTTTTGTTTTTTACTGATCTAGTGAACTGTTTGACTACTTAAAACCTCTGTCAGCAATTCGACCTGTGCTCTCTTAATGTTTTGGTAGTTTCTGATTGGCTTTGTTTTCTTGTGTACTGTTAGATCCACTGGACACAGCTGGCCTCAAATGGTACATCAAGCGGTCAAGAACATACCATATGGCAGGAAATCGAAAGGTAATGTGCTAACCACATTATCCATCAGATTCTGAAGGCGAAGCCTGTTTATCATCACTTATAGTAAACATTAGAGGTTAAGTAGTTGTATAAATAAGTTATATATTGTATAATATAGTTATACAATATTGTTTGCTTTGCCTTGCATTACATGAAATTATGTAGTTTTGAATTATGAAGATGTTGGCCAACCGAATTGCATATGTGATATTTTATGTGAAAACTCTCCACATTGCATGTATTTGGGAAAACAAAATGCAGATTTCAGTGGGGTTTCTAACTGAATTTGTTATATTCTTGAGTATCCACCACCTGTTTCCTGAGAGAGGAAGTGATGCATCGAGCACATTTAACATACTTCAACATGATTGCAGTGTTTCAAGGCAGTAGTTTTTAGGATACCATACGAAAACTGCAATGACTGTTAAACATTCTTTATTGCAATGTACTGTTTTTTTAACATAAATAGACAATGATTTTATTCAGAGATGTGTTTTACTGACGTATTTAAAAAAGTATCACCTGAATGTATTTTAGATTATTTTTTGTCAAGTATTAATCTTACATGTCTTGTGTAGCTTCTTGTTAATTGTATGAATTTTGTTATTTATTCTATTTTTGCCATGAAGATAACCTTGTGCTGACATGGTATTAAAAATAAATAATACAATAAGTAGGGTACCATACGACAGTACTGCCAGAACTGAAGTGATCTGGCTTTAACAAATTCACTCCTTTGGCTCCTTTGGGCAGTTTTTGTATTATTTTTCCTGATGTCCACTTACAGTTTAAGTCAAGTCAGTTTTAGCAATTGTTCATCCTTTCTGATCCTTAAAAGAGGCTTGCTGGCTAAAGTAATACACTTGCTGAATACTGATTAGGTTTTGATGTGTTATACTTGTAACTTTTTCCTGCTTAGTTTCATTAAACAATCTGGGTAAACTCTGGAGGATGTTTTGTCTTTGAAGAATATATTAGAATATATATTTATATAGTTATATTTATTAAGTTTATATCATACTTTTATTTCAAAATAGCTGAGGGAAATCCTGTTTTCCATGATACGGCACACATCTACACTCCCCCACTAAATACTTTTGCTTATCATTCATGCACCATCTGTGCATGTTGACCCACACTGCTAGTACTTATAAGGGTTTCTGTGCCATTAGTTAACAAGATAAGTCAATAAACAGCTGTGCAGAATGAGCCAAATGTGTTTAAGCTGCATGTCTAGTAGTTATGGATCCACAAGTAAAGTACGTTTTTTTTAAGGAGCTACAGTGTTTGTTATTCTTTGCATTAGTTTAGTTGATTTTTATGTGATTATATTTAATGTGTGTATGTACTTATTTCCTATAGGCGCCAGGTCAAAGTGGTTTTAGAAGATGTCCTTCAGACAGAGATCGGGCAGAGATTGCTGAGATGTGGCGGGCAGATTTGCCAAAAGACAAACCAATCAGAGGGCAAAAGGCAGAGTAATCACAACTCAACAACTACACTCAAAGACAAGAGGAGAACCAGTCTAACAAAAAGAGGAGAAACAGACTCTACTGGACCAAAAGTCACTTCACCATCCCATAATCAGACGGAGTCATTCACTGAAAATGAATCATGTCCACACAAAGAAATCAAAAATCCAAAACAACTGAACTCATCACTGAAACTAATAGAGTCATCTGAAGTATCAGATAACTCCTGTTCACCCAGAGAAAGTGACTCGCCACAGGCTGTTCAGATTAGTGAACAGTTGCCTAAACAGACCAAACCATCTACTTTTGAAGAGAAGGAACTACGTCTTGAAGGATATCCGCAGCTCGAGGAAGCACCTTCCTCTGGATGTGAATCTTTATGCAGCCCCTCTTCATCGTTTACAAAGCGGAGTAGTCTGAGAGAAAAAACATCAGGTTACGAGGTAAGATCTGTTCACCTTGGCAAAAATCAAAGAAACCTGAAAAAGTGTATCACAGATGGTTTCCACAAAAATATTAAGCAGCACAACTGTTTTCAACATTGATAACTGAGCACCAATCAGCATATTAGAATGATTTCTGAAGGCTTGTGTGACACTGAGTGGAGTAATGATGCTGAGAATTCAGCTTTACCATCACAGGAATAAAATACATAAAAAAATGTACATACATTATTAAATAATTTATTGGTATATCAAAGCAAACTATAATGTATGACGTGGACCCTCTGTTTGGTACATCTGTTTAGGATTAAAATATTATTAGTTTTTATTGTAGGTCATACGTTTTTAATCTACATTTGATTCTATAGCATCTACCCAATAAGACAGAAAGGAGCGAAACACAAGAGTGCCCAAAATATGCTTCAGAAGATATGGAAAATCACTTGCTCAGGAATGGAGAGGTGGTGCAGGAAGTGGATGGAACGAGAGGAAGTGTGTTACGCCTCTCAGTCGGGGTTGATGGGGAAATCCAGGCTAAAAGATTACGTATGGACAGCCTTTCAGGTGAACGTGTTCCCTACTCAGACCCCGCCTCTGGGACAACAGAGGGGCAGAGCTATGACACAGAGTCCTCTAAGCTCACCCCATCTGAACCTAGTAAGTGATTATTCAGTGTTTTTTGATCAAATAAATACAGCCCTACTGAGCATAAGAGACTTCAGTTTAAAAATATTTAAAAAAATCTTACCCGCCGCAAGCTTTTGAACAGAAGTGTATTTAATTGGTAAATATCATTTCACTAATAATTATCAAACATTATTTGGTGTTTACATGCAACACAGATATACTAAAGCATTTTTCTAACTTTGTATGATTGTTACTTGAAGACAATATTTCCATTTTTGCCTTGCTTAGTTGTTCTGTCCAGTGAAGAGGAAGGAGAGGAAAGTAAAGAGGTGGAAGTCACTTCCCTAAACATCCAGCCACTGGATGGTGCAAAAGACATGAATATAGAAGATAAATCTGTAAGAGTTTACAAGCAGAAAAAACACTTGAGTGTCATTCACACACAGGTAGGTATGGTGATCCACTTACTGGACAAAAATAATTCATTTTATTTACTAAATAATTACTAAATAGAATATAGCTGATTTTATGGTGTCTTATAATAGCTTATCTTGATGTTAAAAACATCTAGCTTAACGGGGGCTGTTCCAGCCAGACACTGGCGCTGATGTGTGTGTGTGTTTTCATTGTCAGAGTTCAGCTGTGGTAGAGCTACAGCTGTCTTCCCTTCACATGGGTGGAGTTAGTGCCAATTGTGAGAGTATGAAGGTGAGAGTGATATGTTGATGTGGTGGGTTGGAGTGATCAAAATATGTGAGCCTAGACTACAAAACCAGTCATATACACGGGTATATTTGTAACAATAACCAACAATACATTTTATGGGTCTAAATTATAGATTTTTCTTTTATGCCAAAGATCACAAGGATACTAAGTAAAGATCATGTTCCATGAAGATATTTTGTAAATCTCCTACTGTAAAAATATCTAAACTTATTTTTTTATTAGTAATATGCATTTCTAAGGACTTCATTTGGACAACTTTAAAGGCATTTTCTCAATATTTAGATTTTTTTGCACCCTCAGATTCCAAAATGTTCAAATAGTTGTATCTCGGTCAAGTATTGTCCTATCATAACAAACCATACTCCAATGTAAATCTGATTTGTTCAGCTTTCAGATGATGTATATATCTCAATTTCATAAAAATGGACCCTTCTGACCAGTTTTGTGGTCCAGGGCCACATACACTATATTGCCAAAATTATTGGGTCACCCTCTTCTGATGAAAGGTTTGACTACTTTAGTAATTTCCATGAGTATAAATCTTAATGTTTAAGCATATAATGATATTCTAGGGAATTGTGCGCTTCTAATTTTATAGCAACAGTTTGGACAGGACCCTTTTCTATTCTAACATGACATTGTCTCTGTGTATAAGGCAAGGATCAAAGAGAAATTATGATTCAGTCAGTGTGGAAGAACTTGACTGGTCTGCAGAAAGCCAAGTCCTAATCCCAGCTGAACACCTCTGGTGTGACTTTAAATGCAGACCTTGAGCCAAAAATTCATCACCGAACACCAATGACTTGTACATTCATTATATGGACAAAAGTACTGGGACACCCCTTCTTTAGAAGAGAAAAAGGCACTTCCAAACTGTGGCAACAAATATGGAAACATAATTCATGTACTTAAAAATTGTATTTCCACCTCTGTTGCAACAGTTTTGAAGTGTATGAAATGACTGTACCCATATGTGCCCATATGTCATTGGTGATTGGTGATGAATCAAGGTCTGCATTTAAAGTCACACCAGAGGTGTTCAGCTGGGATTAGGACTTGGCTTTTAGCAGACCAGTCAAGTTCTTCCACACTGACTGAATCATCGTTTCTCTTTGATCCTTGTCTTATACACAGATACATTATCATGTTAGAATAGAAAAGAGTCCTGTCCAAACTGTTGCTATAAAATTAGAAACACACAATTCCCTAGAATATCATTATATGTTTAAACATTAAGATTTGTACTCATGGAAATTACTAAACTAGTCTTTCGTTAAAAGGGGGTGTCTGAATCACTTGTTCAAGTCTTGATTCAAGCTGTGGTTTGCATAAAAAAGTACATCGGGAAGTGTATCAGGAATGATTTTGAATCTTTCTCTATTTTCTATTTGTGTCACTGATTTTTAGTATACTATTTTTGTTCAGGTCACTACAGACAAGATCACCTTTTATTTAAGAGGTAAACATGTTTTAAACATACATTATTATTAGAAATATTCTGGTGAAGTGAACATTAAGCATTTGCTATGTTTTCTTTGTAGGTTATTATTTAATTGTCAAATAAATCTATAACCTTTATTATTCCAAACATTTTATATGACAATTTGTGTTGTATTGTTTTAATATTATGTTTTGTATTATAAAAAGATAAAGGTAATATCTATATGTAATATATATATATAGTTATACATTTTTATACCACTTTTCTTTTTTGTTTGCTCAGGTTCTTCAGTGAACATTTCTATATCGACGCCTAATGTGTGTAAATACAGCATGTGGGATGAGCCTATATTGAGTGGGTGTGGCCTGGCTAAGGACAGTGAAGTCCCACCCCCTTCTCTGGTCCTCTTTTGGCTGTCTGGTGACCAGGCACTCGGATTACGCAATGAACTGGCCGTCATCCTGCCAGACACATGTCCAGGTCAGCTACCTGGCTACTTTCTTTATTGCTGATACTAGATATTGTAATATATTGTTATATATTTATTAATATTGCTAATATTTTTAAAGCAATGACAGTACTTTCTCTATTTTCTCCCCTTATGTTTTATGTGTTTACAGCTGAAGGCAGTACGTGTGTGTTGCTGTGTTTGGCTGAACCTTTAACTGGTGTTGGGAGTGCGCTCTTGGCATCTTTAATGGACATGGTTCAGAATCAGAGCAGCCCTGAACTCCTCTCCCCCCTCACACAGTCAGACAGCCTGAAAGTGCTTCAGAGCTCCCAAGAAACACACCTTCTCCAACTTTTGATGCCTGAAACTGATCCTCAAGCCAGCACTGCTGCACATGGAGCTCTATGTGCTGTGAAGGTTCAGACAAAATACTGCATCTATGTATCTTTACTTTTTTTAATGTTTGGAAGTTAGTTACAGATTATTAGGCTGATACAATTATTTGTACTTGTATCAGATTATTAAATACAAAATACAGAATCATTTTTACTTTTCAGACCCTCTGTATGTCAGTGGTGGTTTTTGAATGATCTGTTTTTCCAGCTTAGTTTGATCTGGGTGGAGTAGGTAGATAATTATCGATTATAGGAGAAAAATAACAAATAGTTTTGGCAATTTTATGGATTGAATGTGTGTTTGCAGTCTCAGGATTCTGATGTTCATTTGGAGCCAGTTTACACGCTTTGCCACAGTGGAGCTCAAGGTTCATACAGTGTTACCTTGGCACCTACACTTGGGGCAGAATGGACACCGTATCGACACTGTGGTCCGGCACGCAGGTAAAACGCTTTTAATGTTTGTGATAAAAATCTCATGCTCACCAAAGCTACATTTATTTGATCAATAATACAGTAAAATATATATATATATATATTAGAAAACATGTGACCCTCTCTGTAAAAAACAGGCTAAAGTCTAAAAATCTAATTCTGAGATAACGAGCATCAAAGTTTGATTACAAGCATTGATTTCACTATGATTTCAATCTTTGACTTGGCCTTACTCGGTCAATATTAAAGATACTAAGAA
>CM049804.1:13241267-13507271 GCA_027422405.1 Ptychobarbus kaznakovi | reverse complement strand
ACAAGCAGGAACTCGTAGGTAAGTTCACTTTTACATTTTACTGTGAAAGAGGTGCTGTTGCTCCCGTCTGCGCTTCTGACAGCTTGAGAAAATGAACACGAAGCCCGTTGTTAAGTCCTAGGAACAGGCATGTGGAGGGTTGTCCAGTTTCTCCAATTTTATGGCCTGTCATCTGCTTATGTACGTCAGATCTGTCATCTCAGGCCAAACAAGTGATCTAAATATGGGTTCTGGATACATGAGTGATGAGTGTGAGTAATGAACGACCTCAGTGTGACGTTTCGTCTGAAGCTCAATTGAGCAGATGCACCAAACGCTGCAGGATTCGTCTGTGTCCATCTGGTGTGATGGCTTACACTTGGCAGGTTAATTTGGCTCAGAAAGAAAACTTTAAAATGTAATGATTAAAAACACACAAAGCTAAAACTCAAGTTGTGGAGACACAAGAACTAGTGTTATGCAAAACTATATTTTTGTTTATTTAACTAGCTTGTATATATATATTAGGTTTATCGAGCACTTGTTTTATTTTTACAGGAATCAGATTATGTTCCAAATGCTTACCATCTGTTGATCACAATGGTCGAATATGTGTTGGTAAAACGGTTTTGTAAATTTTGAGGCCGCCACATTTGTGTGCATATATTTTATCATAAAAACACTTGTTCACTGAACAACTTCAGTCCAGTTTAACCATGCTGTGGCGTATTTAAAGGAGACCTATTATGCCCCTTTTTACAATATGTAATATAATTCTCAGGTGTCCCCAGAATGTGTCTGTGATTTTTCAGCCCAAAAATACCCCACAGATCATTTATTCTATCATTTTAAAAATGCCCATTTTTACTGGAAGCAGAAACATGCTGTTTTTGTGCATGTCTCTTTAAATGCAAAAGAGCTGCTGCTGCCCGCCTCCTTTTCCAGAATAGGGCTGTGCCTTTACAGCTGGTACCTCAGGATACTCTGCAGGATACTTTACTCTGCAGGATACTTGAAGAAAAATAGGTGCACAGTGCAGCATGGTAATTAACAGAAAAATAGATGAGAACACGCATCCTTTCTGTAAGTATTTCCAAACCGTTGCCTACATCTTCCATTCTATTTTATCTGCCTGTCTGTTTAAAAATTGTTTTGCATAAACCAAGGTTACATTAATGCCGAGTTCACACTGCACGATTTTCAAAGTCATCGGATCACTGCTGTTTTCACACTCACGACAATTGGGGGTGCATTCAGTCGCTGCTGTTTTCCATTTGCACGATTGACCCGACGACAGGAGGTTTTCACACTGCATGATTTTTACCAATAGGAGAATCGCGACAACTCTGTTGCTCCGCAAACTACAGCCAAAACGCAACAGAAGTGAAGGAAATAATTGGCCAGATCAGTGATATTATGGGTCTATATGGTCCCCGAACACACAGTACTTGAAAGTGAAACCAACGTGTTGTGCATTTTATAATGAGTTTATTTCTTATAGCCTGTAAAAGCCCTCAAAGTGATGAAAAATAAAAATGCAATAAATCTTTTGTCCTTTATAGAAAAATATTATTTGCAGGAAAAACCATAGCCCCTTCTTCATCTTCATGTAGCCTACCTGATCTGTATATTCTAATGCCAAAATGTATGCACATTGTTTGTAAATGGTTAACATTAATCGCTTTGTAAAAAAAAAAAAAAAAGTCCTCCCCGAGCTTCCTGCTGCCCTGTATCTTGCTCTATCATTGGCTGTAGGTCATCACTGATGTATTTTTCAGTCAGAACTCATTCACACAGCAGGATTGTGAATGTGTTTGCACTTACCTGATTGAGTAGAAGTAGTAATGGGTCACTCATAAACAATTAGCTCATTTTGAACAATTCTTTCATATGACTCACTTTGGAGTGACATATTGTGTCAGTGAGTGATTCATTCATTGTTTTTGTGAGCACACATGCACAACATCCTTTCTTTCGTGATTGAAATGAGGGTGAACTAATTAAATGATTAGTTGATTAGTAGGAAACATATGTTATACGGGTGGCTGTGATATTTTACTGTGACTGATATTTAAGGTCTGGAAGGCAAGTTTGTGTTGAGGAAAACAACCTTCTGGACTAGAGGGGTCAACTGTAATCATTTCTTTGTACTTATCAGAGCCTGTTCGGCTGTCACATGTCAAGCGAACGAATGACTTGGACTGGAGTAGCGATTTGAGATGTGAACTGCTTCCTGCTAAAAACCTATGCAAAAAATGAACGACTGAACATTTGAGAGGTGAATTAATCATTAATCGGTCATCATAATTTGTCTTTGGCTGAAATTATCAGGACTTTATTGGAATTTGATGATGAATTTAAAGGATAAGTTCACTTCCAATTTACTCACCCCCATGTGATCCAAGATCATGTCTTTCTTTCTTCAGTCGCAAAGAAATTAAGGTTTCTGAGGAAAACATTCCAGGATTTTCTCCATAGAGGACTTCAACGGGGCCAATGAGTTGAAGGTTCAAATTGCAGTTTCAATGCAGCGTCAAAGGGCTCTACATGATCCCAGCCGAGGAATAAGGGCCTTATCTAATTAAACGATCTGTTATTTTCTTAAAACAATAACAAAATGTATACTTTTAAACCACAAATTATCAGTACATTTTTATTCTGGAAGTGAACTTATCCTTTAAGTTGGTGTACACAGATGTGTTGGGGGAGTTTGGCTGTTGAAAATTAAAGAATTGAAAATAAAGATTTGTTCATTTTGCTGTACAAGACTAAAAAATCAATAAAAAAATTGAATGATCTTCCCATCGCTATAACAGTGGACAGGATTAATTTTTTTCTGAATCTTCCCAGAGGGCTGTTTCTAAAATTATCAAGTGGGACACTTAGTGAGACACTTCCTCAGCTTTTTTGACTTCTGAACTGTGTTGATTAAATAAATAAAAAATCAGCCAAACCCAGGTGCCAGTTAGTAATTAACATTTTGCAGAGTATTTCTTCAGTTTCTATGGTTACAGTTTCTTATTGCATCCATCCAGTCGTGTTTGTCCTGAGGAGAACATAAAGGCTTTTCATAATCATGATCAGGACCACTGGCGAATCGTTTGTCCGATGTTGCAGTTATTGCAATTTCATTTCTTGAGCCTTGATAATGTAACTAGGTTTATTGACTGATTAACAAACTGGCTGATTGAAGCAGTTGATTGTTCTGGTCCATGTTCGCCTGCGTTCATTTTAGCGGTTCTGAACTGTTATGTGGTATAACCTCTAATGCAACTGGAGGACTATCGATTCCAGTCCTGCTCAAGATGTTTTATAGATCGTTGGATTAAATTCCTCTCTGGTATCAATTATGGTTTTTGAGGGCAGCACTGACATACAATTTCTGGAGGGCATCATCACAGGGACTGAGCATGGATCAATTCCATGCGAGATATTACGTTTCAAATCAATTATCTGAACATTTTTGGGAAGTAATCAGATTAAACTATTAATATCAGAGAGAGATTGCAAAGTTTAGGTTGCGTTGTGGAAAAGACCAATTTCGGGCCACAAATTTTCTGTAATTAGACACAAATCACAATCATACCAGTCAGGAGCTGGAGAGTAAATGTCATAGAAGCTATAAAATGAAAATAAATAAATATATGAAGGAACCAGAGATGCAGGGTAGAGCTGAAAATAGGAGACTATATCAGCGGTGGTATTGTTGTCCTGTTGACTGTTATCTGAGATGTTTTTTGTGTAATGAGGTAAGGAGGAACCATCACTGTTGGCTCTCGGCTTCCCACACACACAAATCTCTCATGAGAATCGCGCTGTGGCACCTCATGTGGCGGCAATGGCAGATGCACAGACAGCGGTGTTATATTCCATTCAGATGGCGAGTATTTTACCCTGACGTCGTGATCTGTAAAGAATTGTGTGCATGTGAACATTTTTGTTTGTTTGTTCATGTTTGATTCATTTGTGTGAGCATGCACGTGGAACACGGTGTATAGTATACAGATATACATAGTTTATCTGTGTATTTTTGACATTCTTGATGATGGTGTGTTTGTGTGTGAGTTTGTGTTTGGGCTGCGGTCCAGCTCTGCAGGGCTGTGGAATCATCCAGGTCTCCAGCATGCATCAGGATTATCTCCTGCTCGCAGGAGAGGGGATCGGCGTCACAGCGCTCTGCACTGCCCAAGGCCATCAAACCTTACTAGCACACAGCACACATCCTCTGTCATCACTGTACACAAAAACAGAGATGAGCTGCAAATTATGCATATTTATGCATACTGCATTCACACTTTTGCATTTAAACAGATCGGTTGAGCGGCAAAACTTATCTGTTAAATAAAAACGAAAAAGTGAATGTTCAGAGTTTGATGCAATGTTGGCGCTTTCTCAAAACAAGGTGATTTTTGTTTCGGAATGATGATGAGAATCAGAATTAATGTGCATGATCTGACACAGAGTATTATTTTTAATACATTTATATAATAATGAAATTATGATATTAATGAATTAAATAAACATTGTTACATTTAACAAATGTAAAATTTTATTAAACAAATAGTGCCCCCAAAAATGAAAATTTGCTGAGAAGTTAGTTTTTTCATCAGAATTGGAGAAATTTCACATTATCGCATGCTCGCCAATGGATCCTCTGCAGTGAATGGGTGCCGTCAGAATGAGAATCCAAACAGTCAATAATCTACAAGTAATCCACACTCCAGTCCATTAATTAACATCTTGTGAAGTGAAAAGCTGTGTGTTAGTAAGAAACAAATCCATCATTAAGGCACATGGCCTTTAAACTGTTGCTTGGCTAAAATACAGTACAAGTCCATAATTCATAATAACGCTTCCTGCAATCCATCCCCTGTTCAAAATCAACTGACATATTTTGTAAAAACTGTTTTAGTTTTAACGGTGTTTGATCTGTGCATATTTCTCTCCTGATTCAGATGAGATGACTTTTTCACTGAAGAAATCAATAGCTATAGAGGGCTCATTTAAAGCTAAAACATGCTTTTGTTTTGTACAAACACATCTTTTTGCTTTAAAAAATGTTAATTGATGGACTGGAGTTGTGTGGATTACTTGTGGATTATTGTGATGTTTTTATCAGCTGTTTGAACTTTCATTCTGATGGTACCTATTGACTGCAGATGATCCTTTGTTGAGCAAGTGATGTAATGCTAAATTTCTCCAAATCTGTTCAGATGAAGAAACAAACTTATTTACTTTTAATTTTGGGGTGAACTAATCCTTTAATCACACGTGTTAGCTAAAATGTTACATTTAATAATTTTATCCAATACATGCAAGTACAAGAGTTTAATTTTGATGGGTGTGCGGTTATATGCCACTACTGCAACATTTCCCTTGTGAGATTCATCACTAAATGGAACAGAGTAATTAAAATGTGAGGTGACCAGAGTTAAGGATTCATACTTCGACAACCATTAAAGCTGTTCTTTGAAATAGGAAGAGGACTTAAAATGGTGTTTGAAGTTCTTGAAGCATTTATAGAAATTTACTATAAATCTATACAGTAGTTCAGCAATCAGAGGACTGATTTTAACCAAAATAAATCTGCCAGCTGAAATTGTTTGTGTGAAATTGGGCATGTCAGTATCTTTTTCAGAGCAGAAAATATTTCATGACACCCTCGTAAAATCCACAGCTCCTAAATCAATAAGACCAGATGAGGAAGGTGTTTCATTATTCATAAGAAAACAGTGTCACTTAGTATGTACATATTTGTGAAATGATGATGAATAATGCTAATTAGGATGTGGAAATGTTTTGGGAAGTGTTATTTGCTAATTGGAAAATCCCATTCTTTTACACATGCACACTTTCACAGGTATTTCTTTTTGCAGACTAGAGAGAGTTCACAGCCGCAAAAGGAAATCAAATATGAGTTCTAGATTTTGCCGGGGAAGGGGGGAGAATTGTAGAGAGGTAATCCAGTTTTTGCGACAGAGAATGAAAATGATCGTTCAGCTTCAGTCCCGGTAATCCCCTGAAATAACAAGCTTATGTACCAAAGCTTCCATAATTTTATCTGGAATCTTTCATACAGTGACATTAGAATGACATCAAAGCTGGACCAGTAATTCATGGCCAGCAAATCAATAGACAGATGAGCCATGTTAATTCTTAATATGTGGCAGTGTGCAGCATGGGCTGAAGCTGGTGTCTGTGGATCTGTAGGGTTTTCCTGAGATAACCGTTCTTGTCTGATGTTCATATCACTTTGCTTTGAGCTTTATGTATACAATACATAACTTTCAAAAGTTTGGGTCAGTAATTTTTATCTATTTTTTTAAAGAAATTAACTTTAATTTAGCAATGAATGATATGCGATCAAAAGTGACATTTACAGTGTTATGAAAGATTTAGATTTTTAAACATTACTGTTCTTTGGACTATATTTATCAAAGAATCCTGAAAAAACTAACACATTTTCCACAAAAATATTAAGCAGGAAAACTGTTTTTGATAATGATAATAAGAAATGTTTCTAGAGCACAAAATCAGCATATTATAGTGATGTCTGAAGAAGCATGTGACACTGAAGACTGGAGTACTGTCTGCTGAAAATTCAGCGTAATAAATTATACTTTAAAATGTATTAAAATAGAAAACAGTTATTTTATATTGTAATAATATTTCTCAATATTAATGTTTTACTGTATTTTTTATCAAATAAATGCAGCTTAGGTGAGCAAAAGAGATGTTTTAAATAAAATGCTGCTTATTTGTATAAAGTTAAACTATGTTCAGTTTATTTTACATCACTGTGAAGGCATTTTACAGTTTGTTTCTGCATTAGGGATTTAATGACTGGCTCCCTGAATGAGCTGTTGACGGTGTACTGAAATTGTGTCAGCGACAATAAACTCATTTGGGTTTACAAGAATTGTAATTAGGTCTGCTGAAGCTCTGCAGTAATCCCTCTATTAATAAAGTTTTTAATTATACTTAACAGCTGAATTGGGTATATACATTGTTCCTGGTAGGATGTTTTGTTTACAGAATCGCAAGATTTGTCTCCAGAGCCTTCATTTAACAAAATAATTCCCTTAATAAAGGTGCACTCAGAAATGTTTTTCTCATTAAAAAAGTTTTATACATAAATAAAAAAGCACCTTTGAGAAATCTTAAAATAATGTTTGCTTAGTTTAATTCTATGAGTGGCCCCTAGTTATCATCTCAGAAATAAAATACAAATTTTGTTTATTGTTTTTTGTTCACACTGGAAATTATCAAGTTAAGTGCATTGTATCATACAGTATTCCTTGTAATGTATAAACAGTTCACAAAACTGTTGGGATGATATTTATTATGAAGTTTATTAAAGTGTGTAGTATTAGGTGGTGAAATCACACGGGCTGAAAACAAAAGATCCTGTGTAAAAGTGGAAGGAATTAATGAGAAAACTTTTGAGCTCCTTTCACAAAAGACTCATTTGTGTTGCTCATTTGGTAGAGTGACCTTCTTGTGAGACAGTGGATTTGTGCAGTGGTGACGTTTAGCTCTCATATAGGAACAGATTACAATAGCTTAGTCAAGACAAGAAATTAATACAAAAGCAAAACAGGCAAACAGCACTCAGAATGCAGTATATAAGAAAGACAGAGGAGAGAGGGGGTGGAGGAAGAGGGCAGTTAAAGAAGCGCTCTGCAGCATGGATGCTCTGAGGTAATTAGGCTCGGAGGAGTCAGATCCAGTCTGGCTCAAGGACACAGCAGAGCAGCACGGACATCATTTCCTCCTGCATGCTGCCACTAAAAGTTCTGCTCACTGAGGAGAGGACAGTGAGAAAGACACGTGTTCATTTTAGGGGCTTTGTGATGGCATGTGCCAACAGCGTCAGAAAGGGAGGCTGGGGCAAAAAAAAAAAGCACTGAAAATGACAAAAGCTGTAATTGCAGAAATGACTAGCCTATGTGGTGAACACTTAAAAAAATGTAGGATATCGTTCTGGAATCATTCTACACAATGTGTCTTTAAATAACATTTAACTAATTCTTAATCTTTTTTTAAATACATTTTAAAAATTTCTTATGTCTGAACTTTGTTATGTTTTGTACATGTTTATGTGAGATTTAAGATTTATTTGATTAGAAAAAACATTTCTTATTCTTACTATCAATGAAAACAGTTGTGTTCTGCTGCTGTGTGAACTTAAGTACGAGGTTAAGTAAAAATACTAGTTTTTATTGCAATACTCTTTCTTTATTTTAAAAGTAAAATAAAATTCCACTTGTGTTTTGTGTAATAAAATTGTCCTATAGTGCATTGTGTAACACAATAAATAGATGGTAGTAGGGATGCACTGACGTAAATTTTTCATGGCTGATTCCAATTGCCATTTTTAAGATTGGTTGTAGTTTTTTTAAGCAAAAGACAAGAAAGAATGAAAGTGTGAGTACATGAACAAGATGCTCATTTGCTCTAATACAGGCCATCTGTAGCCATATAAAATTAGAGGCAACCATGGTATTTTAATCACGGTCCAAAGATGTTGCATACATGTAGCATGAGCAGTTTTTGATTTAAGTTTGATCGTATAATTTTTACATTTTAAGCAAAAACAAAATGATCTGACATAAGATTTGTTAAATTAGTAAGAAATAAGTGACGATGGGCTATTCAATTATTAGAATATAATGCACACCCGAGGTGGTGATGCGACCATGATTTTTATCCTATTGTCCGATTGACTTGACTTGACTTTACAGACCTTGTATATTTCCACACAAATTACATTATGGTAAATGATTGCGATGCTGTTTGTGTAAGTTTGGAATGAGGTGAAATCAAACTTGTTATCGTGTAATTAATATACCACTGTAAGTTGTGACAACAGATCAGCAGGGTGGCTATGGAAGTGCTCAGTCTTTTAAAAAGTTGTTTCTTCATTTGAATTAAGCCATAAGGATGCAGATCTTCATTCAGAGAGCATACAGAAAGGGCCAGCCTGGACACAACGGAGTGCACCAAAGGGAATGTCAGCGAACACCTTGAAACCGCCTTCATTTGTCATAATCAGATTCTTGGCCCCTCTCATGCTTTTTGTATTCTGTGCAGTTAGGGCGACAAGCTCGCAGGGACAAATCGCTTATCCCTGATTCCCAACAGCTCCGCGCAACATCAATAACAGCAGTGTTTAACATAGCCTGTGCTCTCATTATCAATGACTTGTGTTGTGGGCCACAGTCTAGACTCTTTATCTGTGAGAGAACGGGACAGAGGCTTTGTTGTCAAAAACTTTGATCTTTTGGCGTATCCAAAATATTCGTTCAGTTGTTTGTAGTTGAATCACCAAAAAATTTTCTTAACAATTTCCAAATCCATTTCCTGTTGTCAGATGTATCCTCACATGTATATAATGAAACATTTACTGAATTTGAATTTGTTTTGGCTGTAAAAATCCTTTTTGGAACATCTGTACTAGGTCAGTTTGACAGTTGAATTGATTTGATTTATGATTATCTTATCGCACATCAAATATTATTAAGTTATAGTGTTCATCTTGAATATTGTGCAGACCTAGTGTGTACTGGAAAATCAGTTTTCTCAGGTCGTCTGCAAGCGTATAGTTTGGACTGCCACTTGTATACATCTCTTTTTATATCCCTGATGTTATGTTCTGCTAATTAGTGTCCACTGAGAGAGGCTCTGC
The DNA here is from genome assembly GCA_027422405.1 of Ptychobarbus kaznakovi. NCBI lineage: Eukaryota > Metazoa > Chordata > Actinopteri > Cypriniformes > Cyprinidae > Ptychobarbus > Ptychobarbus kaznakovi. Next base: position 13,497,604 of record CM049804.1, on the reverse strand, counting down.
TGATGTTAATGTTTTGTGTCAGGTGCATTTGTTTTTGTAATATAATTACCTTCAGTTTTGCTAGTCATATCACTCTTAGCTCAACTGTTTGTGCGGCACATTTTAGTAATGCAAGTAACTGCCTGTTTAATTTTAAGGGTCAGAGAGTATGATAGTCTAAATTATGAATAGAGAAAGTTGGATTAAATCACCTTTGTTTGAGGGTTCCTTCTGGGAAGGGCTCAGAATTCAACTTTTTTGGACTACATAAGTGAGTTTGTTGGAAAATATGAGCTGCTTATCATCTTAGAGATGTTTGCTGAAAGTTTGCATGTCAGAGAAGGGACACTTATAAATGATAAATATGTGGCTATCATATCAGATGTAAAGACTAATCAATATAGTATCATCACTAGCACTAAAGGCTGTATGGAAAAAAATAAAGTGTATTAAAATGAAACTAGATTCAGTAATCAATCTATTTGCTCATGAGAATACAGCCACATGTATTTCAGTTAGAATGATGTAACAGTAAATATTTGTATGTAATAGTGAGTGGATTTATGTCTGGACATTCTTAATAAAAGTAATCAATTATCAGTTGACTTACTGAGAATGTAAAGTCTAAGCATGTAAAGTGAATCAAAGTGACAGAATAAAACGTAAACAGGTAAACTTATACTAAATACAACAAAATATCTTAATTTACATGACTATGTTGAAAACATAGGACAGGGATTCAAATCAGGAAGTCCAAATAAACTTTTAGTACTGAGAGAGAGGACAACTCGGGATGAATGATTAATGAATCATTGACCAAATTATATTTTATGATATTTCATTTAAAAAGCAGTCCTTGTTTAACATTGAGAATAAATGTTGTCAGATCAGAGGCTTAAAGATGTTTGTTCATGTTTTTTAGTGGCTTTACTCTGAAGGTGGGTGATGGGTTTTGTGACACTGGGTCCTTATGAAACCCTTAGAGAGAGCTATCCTAGCTCTGTTATTTATATCATGCACAAATGTCATATAAGTTTTGTGCAAGTGCCAAAAACCCAATTGTGACAGCCAAATATCTGCAGGCAATATAAAAACACTGAATTGAGTTCATTAGATGTTACAATTCAACGCTATGAAAATATATTGCTGTGTTTATCGTGTCTTAAGCATATTTTGCTGGTTGTGGATTTCTGGAGAGCATTTGGAAAATTTGATAGCATGCTTGCTTGCTACTAGCGTGCTTGTAATTCTAAAATAATGGCTTGGTGGGTTTTCTGTGACCTGAAACTCTAGTAAAAATGTAGGTGATTATGATATTGTTCCAGAATAACAGAATCAATCACAAACATGGTAGCTGAAACTAAAGAAATTACTTAATTTCAGAATGGCCATGTTAGAGTCCTGACCCCTCAGTCTTATTGAAACTCAGTGGCGTGATGTGGGGTAAACCATTCAAGCAAGACATCCCGAAATACATAAAGTAAAATAGATTATTTTGAGGGAAATTGGGCAAAAATATTTAATTGCTGCACATATTTGATAAATATCTACGAAATGATGATTAAATGAAATGTATTTTTTTTTTACATCAGTATGATTGTTTAATTAATTTTTTGTTAAATAAGATTAACTATTTATTATTAATACTTATGTGATCAGATTGTTTTACGTTATATATTTTATAATATGTTTTTAGACTACCCAGATATACAATACATTAATACACTGTATTACATATATTTAAAAAAAATTATCATAACATTTTGTAAATATTTTATGTTTTGGTGAATTGATGATGAATTTGCATGAATTTTTAATAATCTCTTATGTATATTTTCGTACAATCTGCATATATTCCACTGTCGGTTAGGTTTAGGGTTGGGGTTCGGTAGACCTGCATTCCTGCTTTTTTCTAAAAACTGTACATTTTCAAACAAATTTGTCCCCAATTTGGAAACATTTTTAAATTTTATGTTGAGATTGGGTTGTATATTTTCTCACAATTAAAGAAATAGTTCAGCCAAAAATAATTTGATTACTCACTTTAATCTTTAATTACTCACCCTCTTGTTGTTACAAACCTGTAAGACCTTCGTTCATCTTCAGAACAAAAATTAAGATATTTTTGATGAATTCCGAGAGCTCTCTGACCCTCCATACACAGCAAGGATCCTAACACGATCAAGGTCCAGAAATGTAGCAAGGATATTGTTAAAATAATCCATGTGAAATCAGTAATAACAACTTTATTCAACAATTCGTCTCCTCCGCATCACCCTATATTTTCGAGAGTATCACATACTTAAACAACGTATGTAACGTATGAACGCAGATATGTTGTTTACGTTCAGATCAAAGCATGCTCAGATCATGCTCAGATCACGCTCAGATCAGATTACGCTCAGATTACGCTCATGCTCAGATCACGCTCATGCTCAGATTATGCTCAGATCATAGCACAAACAATGTAAACGTACCCACATACATACGTTGCATAAATGGCACTTTAGGGTGATGCGGAGGAGACGAATTGTTGAATAAAATTGTTATTTTTGTTTTCTTTGCGCACAAAAAGTATTCTCGTAGCTTTGTACAATTACAGTTGAACCCCTGATGTCACATGGATTATTTTAACAATGTCCTTGCTACGTTTCTGAGCCTTGATCGTGTTAGGACCCTTGCTGTCTGTGGAAAAGCTCTCCGAATTAATCAAAAATATATTAATTTGTATTCCGAAGATGAACGAAGGTCTTACAGGTTTGGAACGACATGAGAGTGAGTAATTAATTACATCATTTTTATTTTTGGGTGAACTGTCCCATTAAATAAATGTTTTATGGACACATACATTCACCTTCACATACATTTACTTTTTCTTTTTCAATTTAAAGACATCCCCAGATAGAGGTTTTGTGAGATTTCTCCAACTTCTGAGGAATCCCAAACTGTAGCTAAGTAAAGCCGCACACACAAATACCCCTCCCAATCGGTGGCGTGGAGATTAGCCTCTTCCAAACGCTCTGCTGTTCCACGGATTTGTCAGGAAACAGAGACAAGAGGCTGAGCCACAGATCTCAGATTAAACCTCTTTTATCCTTTTATTCTCTCTCTGTGTGTACCAATCTGGACTGCTGGTTTGATAACACAAAATATGCTGTAAGCCAAGGTATTGATTCTCGCACTGACGGAGTCTTTCTAATACAGTGCATGCAAATACTCGGCTTTGTGGTGATGCTGAATGAAGCTAAACTCAATCAGAGGAAGTGCCCGCTGCTCTGTGAAATGTGCCACATTCATTTTCCTGCCTTGACCTCAGTGGACATAAATGACCAGTGAGGTAATTACATTCACGTTGCCGCACAACAAATTATGGCTTTGAGACATCATTAAAAGACCCAGTAAAATTAAAATTGGAGTTCTGTGGCTGTTAGTCCATGTCTGTTAGCTTTGAGGCCATCTACTGTATATGCATGTGCACTCTCTAATTAATTAGTGTAAAATTGTAAATTATAATTTTTTAGATAAACATTTAAAATGTCCTCTTTTCTGGTCAAATTTGCAAATATTAGCTGTGATTTAAAACAGTAAACATGTCTTGAATATTGGGTAAGACAAAAATATTTTTTATTTGGGGGGTGATGGGATTCAGGAATTGAAGTATTACAATGGAACAAATGAAAAAGTCAAGGTATAGTAAAGAATGTAAAATAATGCATTTAAACTATTTGCAATTAATATTTTTATTCACACAATCACTCTTGATCATATTGTGTAAAATGCCTAATGTTTCTCATCTCCTCACATTCAACAACGAAATACATTATATGAACTAGGAAAAATGATGAAGACGAATCAATTCAAAATGGCAAAAAAGTTAAGTACATGGATATCACTGTTGTTTAATATTTCTATCATTAAAAGGTTGTCAGATATTAAATGTTTAGCTACTTATTACCATGCTCTGTTTCATTAATAAAACCAACTGTCATGTTCAGATTCTGTGAACAGTAAAAACCGCCTCCTTTGATATGATTGGCCATCTCAATCATCTTGACGATGATGAGCGCTGTTAGACCTCTGAGGCAGACCAGCAGAAAAATATAACACTTTAAACTTGCTGTCATCCTAATAGCACAGACAGCAGAGCGCAATGGACTGTGGCAGAGCAGCATTCAAGAATATAAATTATTTGGCAGACAATCATGAAATAATAATGTATCATGGAATCTGACATTTTGGATAAATTTGTTTAACTTAAAACTTTTACAACATATTGTCAAAAATGCCAGGTTTTACATTCATGGTGGATAGAAGTAGGATTTGGTTCCCTTTCGATATTCCACTCGTACTGCGTCTTAGACTCTGTATAGAAAAAAAAACGTTTTTTTCTCTTCAACTGAAGCCTTTTCAATCACGCAGTGAAACTGCACGTCCATTGGTTTGTGCAGTGCTATAAATTCGAACCAATGGCTCGACGGTGGCGTTGAGCGAGCCTATTGCTATGCAGCCCGCCATATCCCGCCAAAATGGGCGGGGCCTCTGGCTATATAAGCGAGCCGCATCTCAGATTTCTTCTCTTCAGCGACGAATATTCTTCCTCGCTGACTCTTTGCTGGCGCCGAGATTCGCCGTTGAAACGCCTCAGCAGTCGGTTTGGAACTCTTGCAGCTCTCAGCTCGCAGATTCCCGGTCTATCCCCTGCTAAAAGAGCCTCACAAAAGAGCAAATTCTAGCGCAGCATTGTTTCAAATGCTGCATCGTAATTGTAAGACGTGCAGGACTCCCATGATGGTCACGCTGAGTGTGTGTCATGCTTGGGGAAACCCCACGCTGATGCTGCACTCAGCGGAACTGACTGTTTCAGTCAGAGAGAGAGAGAGTTTCAGTCTCGCCTCTCTGCACTTGTGGATAGCTGTCTTTTCAGAAAGCGACTCCGCTCCTTGCGCCCTCCCATCCTCTTCCTCCAAGGCACCCGCGATGAAGAAACAGCGCGTGCCTCACCGTCACAGCAGAGAGAGGAATCGCTCAGCGCTGGGTGCAGAAATAAGTGTGTTACTGGTTCCCCAGGGGCTCACTCTAGCACCCAGGCATCCAACCGCTGTGATAGCAGACAAAACAAAACACATACATTTTTAAAAAGAGTGCATAAGCGTCCTGCCCTCATGCAGCCAGTCTTTAGAGCTGTTTCAACCTCTTGCCACATGGGCCGAGGCCTAGCAGGCCATCCCCGGTGTGTCAGAGTGGGTAATGGCTACGATAAGATGAGTTTATACACTCCAATTTGCTCGAAGACCACCACACTTCCACGGTGTGGTCACCACCACAGTGCGCAGCAAGTACGCTCAAATCCTCCGTGCAGAGGGGATGAATCTGCTGGTAAAGGGAACCATAGTAGTCGTTCCTCCAGCCCAGAGCGAGTCAGGCTTCTACAGCCGCTACTTCCTCGTCTCCAAAAAAGACGGTGGCCAGCGACCCATCCTAGATCTCAGACTCCTGAATCACACCCTGGTAAAAAGGTCGTTCAGGATGATCACATTGAATCCTCTCGCAAATATGCCCAGGGGACTGGTTCATGTCACTGGATCTGAAAGACGCTTACTTTCATATCCAGGTAGCCCCCCATCACAGACAATTTTGAGATTCGCATTCAAGGGGGTGGCGTATCAATACAAGGTCCTCCCGTTTGGGCTGTCCCTGGCTCCCCGCACTTTTACGCGATGCATGGATGCAGCTCTCTCCCCTCTGCGACAGATGGGAATCCGCATCCTCAACTACCTCGACGACTGGCTCATTCTGGCTCAGTTAGAGGCAGTTTCAACATCGCACAAGACCCCCCTCCTCAGCCACTTATGTTGCCTGGGGCTCAGGGTCAACTTTGCCAAGAGCATACTGTCACCCAGCCAACGAGTATCGTTCCTGGGGACAGTTATCAACAGCAACTGTCTTCAGCGGAATGAGCCACGACTATTCAGAGCTCAAGGCTTTCCAGAAAATGCTGGGCCTTATGGCAGCAGCTTCGTCAGTACTTCAGTTGGGCTTGCTTCGCATGCGACCCATCCAGTTCTGGCTGAAGCAGAGGGTTCCATCCGCGGCTTGGCGTCACGGACGCCACCGCATAACCGGTGACTCAGGCCTGTGTATCAGCCCTGGCCCGTTGGAGGACCTCCTTTGGCTTAAGCAGGGCGTGATCTTAGACACGGCGCACAGAAGGAAGGTTGTCACGACAGACGCTTCCAACAAAGGTCGGGGAGCGCTGTGTGAAGGCAAACCTACCTTCGGTCTTTGGTCCGAAGAGGAGTCGGGGTCTGCACATCAACTGCCTAGAGATGCTGGCAGTGTGCCGTGCCTTTTAATTCTTCCTGCCAGACATAAGGGGACACCATGTGCTGGTACACTCAGGCAGCAAGACCGTGGTGTCATGCATAAATCACCAGGGCGGCCTCGTCTCGAAGCACCTCTGCACGCTGGCAAACGACCTTCTTGTTTAGGCTCAGACCAATCTGCGCTCACTGAAGGCAACGCATGTGCCGGGCACAATGAGCCAAGGAGCGGACATGTTGTCAAGGAACAACGTCTCCTCAGAGGAATGGACACTCCACCCGCTCGCGGTTCAGAAAATCTGGGAAGTATTTGGCAGAGCTTGAGTAGACTTCTTCGCCTCCGAAGGCAACTCTCATTGCCCAATCTTTTTCATGAAGAGCACGGATGCCCTGGCCATCGAGTGGCCCAGTCCCCCGCTCTATGCTTTTCCCTCCAATCGCTCTGCTACCGCAGGTACTCAGACGAGTCAGGGAGCAATGGCACAAGCTTCTTCTAATAGCCCTCTCTGGAGGAACCAGCCGTGGGTGTCTGAGTTATTCCAGCTGCTCGAAGCAGCCCCGTGGCCAATCCCCTTGAGACGGGACCTCCTCTCTCAAGCGAATGGCATGCTATGGCATCCACGGCCCGAGTTATGGGCCCTTTATGTGTGGCCGCTCAACGTGAGCCTTTCGACCTCCCAGAGCGTGTCCTAAGCACTATGGCAGAAGCTAGAGCCCCGTCTACCAGACGCCTCTATGCTCTGAAATTGTCTATTTTCTCGGCTTGGTGTCAAGACCGTGACTTAGATCCGGTCACCTCTGATGTATCAGTGGTTCTTTCATTCCTTAAAGAGATGCTGGATAAAAAGCATTTCTCATCCACCATCAAAGTTTACGCAGCAGCCATAGCGGCTTTCCATGCCCCTATTGCTGGCCGATCGGTGGGCAGGAATAGTGCAGTGGTACAATTTATACGAGGCACCAGGAGAATTAACCCCCCGCGTCCTCGTACAGTTCCACCTTGGGACTTACTAACCGTACTAAGGGCCTTGAAAGGCCCCCCGTTTGAACCATTGCAATCCACGAGCCTCAGATCACTCTCGTTGAAAACCGCCCTGCTGTTAGCACTGGCGTTGGTTAAGCGAGTAGGAGACCTGCAGGCCATTTCCATCAACCCTGCTTGCCTGGAATTCGGGCCTAACGACTTCAAGGTCGTCCTGAAACCAAGGCTGGGTTATGTACCTAAGGTGCTCTCCACTCCGTTTAGAGCCCAGGTTATAGCGCTTTCTGCACTTTCCCCTTCGACGGGTGACCAGGAATTGTCCCTACTCTGCCCCGTCAGGGCCCTGAGGGTATACATTGAGCGTTCTGCCTCATACAGGAGATCAGAACAGCTTTTTGTCAGCTTCGGTAACCGTGTTAAAAATAGCCCTGTTACGAAGCAAAGAATTTCTAGGTGGTTAGTGGATGCTATTACCCTAGCATACTCCTCCTTGGGCTTGCAGTGCCCCATTGGAGTCAGAGCCCATTCCACCAGAGGCACCAGCGGGGTGTCCATTTCGGAAATTTGTGAGGCGGCCGGCTGGTCCTCGCCATCCATATATGTAAGGTTTTACAACCTGAACGTCCCTGCCTTACCGGCCAGAGTCCTTTCTGCTTAGTTTAGCAGTCTTATGGGTTCACTTGACCAAAGTCCCTCCTTCACTTGGACGGTCCATATTATATGGACACCAGGTATAAACTATACGGGACGACACCGAGGCCACGGATGACCCTGATGGCTCAGCCTGTGCTTGGTGTATTCTATTGACTCCCCTGGGTCTTACTCCCACGTGAGTCTTGGTTGTGAGTCGTTCCCCGTCATAGCACGGCATGATTGTACTGGTTCCCATACAGCGTCTATGACGCAGTACGAGTGGAATATCGAAAGTAAACGTACACGGTTACTGTCGTAATAGCCATAGGCTCGCTCGATTACACTGTGGACGTGCAGTTAGCAGCTTCAAAGAGGTTGTGGGCAGGGTAACCGAGGTTACGATAGTAACACATATCACGGATAGAACAAGATGAATAAAAAACAGATGTATAGCCTGAATGCGTAAGTCGCTTTGGATAAAAGCGTCTGATAAATGTAAATGTAAACTTTGACGAATTTTGAGGCCTAAATAAAAGCGCCATAACTGAAAAGCTAAACTTAGGCTATAAACGAACTACTACACCATGATCGCTCGCCTTCAACGTCACCAGCACCGCGCACCCGACAACTTTCTCAAACTTATTTTTAACATGTTCAGTGAAAAGGATTTACACTGTATATGAATTTTAATCCACGCTACATGAACTGTTTCATATAAACTGGAATAAATACAAAACTAGAGCTAAACTAAACTGAAATGAGACATTAGTTATAAATAGACTAGTATATTGAATAAATGAAATAATCATAACAGAAGGACATATGAAAGCATGTATTTCTGTACATTTCGAAATAAGGTGCATTAAAAGTCAATAATTCCTTGATTAATATGAATTAAAAATGTATCTCTGCATATTCAATCTTTTAAATAACAGCAGAGTGAGCAAGTTTTTGGATATGGTAAGATTAAACTTATTTTAGTGAACTAAGCACCACATTTCAGCAAATTTTGTTAGGGTAGGTACACAATATGTTATTTTATCCTTGCTTCTAGGAAATCCTTAATATACATGCTTTCTTACAGCTTCATGTGGCCGTAAACATTTAATTTTATTGTGGCTTTAAGCACTATGCATCATTAAAGATTCACTTTCACCATATAAAGCCAGTAAATGTGGTGTTTACATGCAATAATCGTAATATGAGTTTACCTTATGGTACGAACTCAGGATCTCCGCATAAGTCATAAAACGAGCCTTTCCATCCGAAGTCTTGTGTCGCATTTCGGGACAAAGCAAAAAATAATAAAAAATTGTCGAACAACAATATAAAATGCGCTAAACTATTCATTGATTATCCTAAAATGAATTGTATTGCAAATAATACTACAACTCGAAAATACTGTAAATTGATAAACTGTTTGGCGTGATGACTTTGAATGTCTCCAACAGCGCCTGTAGTCCCATTTAGCAACTTGTTAGCAATCGTCTTTTTTAAGAAATGTAACAGCTTAAAAAAATCACGAGTGTGGTGTAACTGGTGTGTTTTATGTCGGAGAATAAAACGTGAAAGTATCTTGAGCTTGTGTGAACCACGGACCTTATTTAAAGGATTGTTTAACCAAAATCCCATTAAAAAAACCATTGACTCTGGGACGATGGAAAAATGCTAACTCGCTTCCGGGTTTTCGCCTACAAAGTGACATCATAGTTCCACCACTCTATTGAAAAACATGCAGCTGCTTTAAAAGGCACTTAAAGAGATAGTTCACTCAAAATAAAAAATATTTTATTATTTCCCCATACTCGTGTCATCCCATCAAAAATGTTTCAACTGTTTTTGTCCATACAAAGAAAATCAGTGGGGTATAGACCAGAAAAATCACAATATTTAATAATATCTACTTTTGTGTTTGACAGAGGAAATGTTTAGGATGACATTAGAGTAAGCATTGACAAAATTGTGTTTTTTTAGTGAACTATTCCTTTATGAATTACTTGATGCTGAATGAGTCAAAGAAAATAAAATAAGCTTAAACCCGAACACACTGGAGCTCGAACTGGGCTCCCAGCCTGGTCTGGTGTACAGCTGAACCAGAACAGACCAGCTAAGAATAGCAAACTTAGACTTATTATGATGTTTTTTCAGCCGGAAAAGAGCACCTGATTAAACTTTCTGTGGTCTGAACAGTGAATGCAGTTGTCGTGGTGCACCTAGGTCGAAGGGTAGGCTTTTCTAGCTGCATTGTAACTGCCAGCGAGTGCCATTTTCAGTATGCGCACCATGTCAACTACCCCTAATGCCAGCTTCCTGACAAGTAAATGAAGGGCCGCTCATTCCTCTTGTTTCTTCCCAGGTGACATGTCGTCCCCATTCCGTCACTATCAAAGAGACAGAAGGAGATTTAGAGAGTCTGGAAAACGGTCCATTATGGTCTGCCAGAGGGAGTACAGGCACCATTAGGGAATGATATCTGTTACAAATAATGCATGTTTCCAGTATCTTGCTCCATTTTGTCAAGGGCGACAACGGGAGAAGATTGCAAAGCTGCAGAAGCGAACACATTGCTGTTTTAGTGTAAGACTACAGAAAAGAAATTGATGAGCCTATGTTGGGTACATTTGTATCCACAATTCAGTTGATCTGCATGTGTCATCTTAGTTAGCTGGTGTCAAGATTGAAGCAGATCCAGAGATCTATAGATGTGTGATTCTGCTTAAAAATACCCTGATGAAATATTTAGTAAGTTTAAATGAGACAGATGTGTTTAAGGTATTTAATTTATAATCACATTAAACAATGTGCTTGTTTATATAAGCAAGTGAAACTTCAAAGATCGAGTAGATCCACCATTATATGTGATCATGGACCACAAAACCAGTCATAAGGGTAATATTTTTTTTATATTGGGATTTAAAAATCCCCAAATTTTCTGAAAGCTGAATAAATACATTTTCCATTGATGTATGGTTTGATAGGATAGAACAATATTTGGCCGAGATACAACTATTTGAAAATCTGGAATCTGAGAGTGAAAAAAGTAAAATATTACTTTATTACTTATGATCTTTACTTAATATCCTAATCATTTTTGGTATAAAAGAAAAATCGATAATTTTAACCCATACAATGTATTGTTGGCTACTGCTACAAATATACTCTTGCAACCAGGGTCACATAGATGGGCACATATTCTATATTTTTTGTCATTTGCCAGATGGCTCCTTTGATTCGGTATGCTATTTTAAACTGCTATAAAGAGGATAAGTATGAGTAGGAAATAAAACACCTTCAGTGAGTTTGGAATTTAATAGCAAAATGTAAGGTTATTAAATATAATTCAGTTTTAGCAACTTTTTCAAGAAAGAAGTTTTGAGCATTTAGGAGGGTGTTCTTAGAAGCTTAAAGAAGTAATTTGTGCATTTATGCTCTAAAATGACTTTTTCTGCAAAAAAGAAAACTCACGCTAAAAAAAACTTTAATTTCTTAGAAAGAAACTTTTTCATGTACTTGAGCTTTGCTCTTAAAATTGTATTTAACAACTTTTTTCACTGAGAAAGAAGTTTTTGAGCATCTGTGGCCTCAGCATTCTCAAATTTGCTTAGTTGCATAAACACAGAAAATGTTTTAAGACATTTAGGAGGATTTAATGGAAGAGCTAAATTGCTTTGGAAAGGGTGTAATAAACAATTTCCTGATAACTCGGGAAAGTATAAGGCTGCCTAATAAAATAAAGTTTCAAATAAACAGAAAAAATATTTATGCTTTTTTTTCGCATATGAGACTATGGTTCATTTCTTTCCGGATTCTTTGATGAATAGAAAGTTCAAAAGAACAGGATTGATTTAAACAGACTTTAATTACATCTTTACTGTCACTTTTGATCAATCACTTTTGGCACCTTTGCCAATTGGAAAGTATTATTTTCTTTATAAAAAAAACTGTGGTCTAAAACTTGACAGAAGCTATCAGCGCTAACCATAGACCATAACGTATGCTACTTAAAATGCACTAAAGAAGAAGTGTTTTGTCAGGATTTCTGATCAACGTTCATCTGAAATTGTTAATTGGCGCTTTTAGGCGACATTACAATATATACAAACTTTAATGTGTAGGGGAAATAAAAACGCTGTCAGTTTTCTTTTTTTATATGGTTCCCTTTGTATTTTTGTTACAAAAAGAGCCATAATGATATTGAGACTGAGGATTGTGAATGTCATTTCTGCTGTTAGGGCAGCTTGTCCATTATACTGTCAGTGCAGAATGAGAAATCGTAAGTGCAGTGACTTTTTAATATGCATGACTTTCGCCTTGTATCCATCATCCTTAAAAGTCTAAAAATCATTTTCAGGTCTACATTTTGCATGATTGTGGTGCAAGTTATGAGAAAAGTGTATTTAGTAATCTTTCGTAAAAAAATGTATTAATACAAATCTCAATCTGTCTCTTAAATGATGTTCCTTTTCGGCTGATGTCATCAATCCCCTTTAACCATCTGTTACATAACTTTTCATGATGCAGTTTTTGTTGTTATTGTATATCTTGTTTCACTTGGAAATATGTCACTTTATGAAATTCAAATGGGATGCAATTACCATGTCATGTCGACTATTCCTTGTCTGCTCTCATTTGCCTCATGCTGTGTTTTCTTCAGCATTTGAACTTCAGTATTGAGTATAGTTGGTAATGCAGTTTCTGACCTGAGGGGTGGAGTGCTAGGAAACCGTATTGGGATTACAGCTGCCGTTTGGGCTGAGGATCTGCTAGAGGCAAGCTCAGATTTACAGAATAAAAACCTTTTGTCTGCTTAACGCAACGTTCTTAGAAGAAAAATGAAAACCTGACAGCCCTAAACCATTTGACCAAGACAAAACACAAAGTTTTGTTACAGACAAACGTACTCGGTTACTATCGTAATCTCGGTTCCCTGAGATATAGGAACGAGTACGTTCCCTTTCGATATTTCACTCGTACTGCGTCGAGATATCGACGCTTAGTATGGGAACCAGTCCAATCACGCCGTGCTATGACGCTTTCAGAGCGAGAAAAATAAAACACAAACATTTTCAAAAAGAGAGCACTTTTCCTCTTCCCCTTATCACGAGCCTCAGGCCCCCGCTAGGCCACTCGAAACAATTCAACCACTCGCCACACGGGCCGAGGCCTGGCAGGCCATCCCCGGAGTGTCAGACTGGGTTATGGGGATAATAAAATGAGGTTATACACTTCAATTCGTTCGAAGACCCCCGCGATTAGGCAACGTGGTCTCCACATCGGTTCAGCGATGGTCTCCCATCCTCGATCTCAGATATCTGAATCGCGCCCTTATGAAACAGCCTTTCAGGATGATTACATTGAAACAGATCCTCTCGCAGGTAGGGTTGGGTATAGGGGTGTGGGATATATATCGTTTGCGATATTATCGTAATTGTTGTTTTAACGATATGCAATTTGACAATATTGAGTATTTTGCAAAAAACAAACAAAACGCCCCTACAGAGTGCACGCATATATTAGCCTACGTGGTGATTAATGAAGCGGGTTAAACAGTGCACGTGCGCATTTAGAGTGTGGTCTTTCACTGCATGATTCAGTCGATTAAAATGCATTAAGAATGATCGCAAAATTCAAGATATGGGGGCAGAACATTTATATATTTACGTTTCACATAGTTAAAATTGCACAAAGGGTGCCGTTTTTTCTTCAAAATAAGCATGATTACAAATGTGATATTGATTTTATACAACAGGTCAATAAACAATAAGTTAATATTAAGTTACTTAAGTTTTAGACACCATATTGCCTGTTTTTGCTCCATTTCGCCATCAAAAAATAATTCCAAACAGCCACAGCGCTGTTTTGCATCTCTGAGCAAAATGAGAGTGATTCGTTCCTGAATGATTCAATCGTTTAAATGATTCGGTTCAATCGCAGTGACTCACTTATTACCAGTGACTTTCTGCCACCTACTGGCAGAAAATTATTTCCGCCAGTAATACAATTTAAATAATTCTGCCACCTACTCCTTTTTAAAATAATTTTAAATATCAGTATTCAATGCTTTATGTTTAAAATGTCAAACATTATGCATTTTTAACTGCAGGTTAAAGAACTCAATGTCCCTCTGAGCTGCATTAAGTGTGTAAATACATCTAAATGCCACATCAGATGCAACTTCTGCAAAGATTAATTTTGATAATACTGGTTTCATTTGTTTGGTAACTACCTAAATGTGTTATCTTAATTTACTGATTAAAAGTTACAATTTGACTCAAAAGATGTACACTTTTAGAAAAAAAATGCTTTATTAAAGGTAAAAATCTATTTAAACTTAAATGAAAAGATTAATTTCTATCACTGATGTGAACTGACCACACAGAATATGACGAATATCAAAAACTGCAGCTGTCCACGGTAGTCAGATATTACCACAATAACACATTCTACAAAATATCGTCCAATTATCGTTATCGAAAAAATCCCCCAAAATATCGAGATATCATTTTTTTTCAATATCGCACACCCCTAGTTGGGTATCGTTTGGGATTTTTTCGATACCGGTGCCAAATCGATACTTTTAAATGGTACCGATGCCTAAGCGGTGCCTGAACTGATACTTATAACAATACAAAATTACCAAGTAATAATTGGATTGGCTATTAGCACTAAACACTCGGGCCCGGTTTCACAGACAGGGCTTAGACTAAACCAGGATTAGATCATAGTTCAATTAGGACATTTAAGTAATTTTTATAAACATGCTTAGAAAATACATTACTGGGGTGCATCTTGAGGCAAAACAAAGGCACTTCTATATTTTAGGATCAGTCAGTGCATGTTTATTTCAGTTAAAACAGCTAAGAGTTACATTTTAGTCTAGGACTAGGTTAAAGCCTTGTCGGTGAAGCCGGGGTATGATGCTCCAGGCATATGGATAAGTAAACAGAAGATATAAACGTTTTGAATGATAAAATAAATACAATAAACACTTGACTACGACAATGTATAGTTTATCTGTGTTATTCAAGCCATCTCTGGTATTTTCATAATAATGAAGTATATTTATAATCCATTGCTAATCGATGTATTAGTAGCCCATGGAATAGTAGTAGCTTAGCTAGTTAATGGAAGGCTACCTACTGTTGTCATCAGAGCAAGTGTAATCACTGCATTCACACGCTCCTCGGATACTCTCATTTCCCGAGTTGTGCTTTTAAGGCGGAATGTGAAAACCGCACACTCGCATTTTTACAAAGATTTGTTGGACTTTCCAAATTGAGTTCACATGCATCTTCTCAGTCGGGAAATTATTTTCCACGTGCGGTGCCGTTGATGATGCTTACGTCTGATTCGGAGAAACAAAGGACAATTATTTCAACCGATCGCTCAGGCATGGCACCAAAATGAGGCACCAAAATCTGCATTCTGATTCGGTTCTAGTATATACCAGTTACATAGCCTTATTGGTACCGGG
Source organism: Ptychobarbus kaznakovi (assembly GCA_027422405.1). NCBI lineage: Eukaryota > Metazoa > Chordata > Actinopteri > Cypriniformes > Cyprinidae > Ptychobarbus > Ptychobarbus kaznakovi. The sequence continues at coordinate 13,482,216 of CM049804.1, read as the reverse complement.
TTTCGGTACCCAATTCTACTCGCAGGGGACGGATTATTTTCGCTGGATCTGAAAGGCGCTTCCTTTAACATCCAGATAGCCCCCCACAACAGGCGGTTCTTGAGATTCACCTTCGAGGGAGTGGCTTATCAATACACAGTCCTTCCCTTTGGGCTTTCCCTGGCTCCCCGCACTTTTACGAAGTGCATGGATGTGGCTCTTTCCCCATTGAGACAGCTGGGAATCCGCATCCTGAATTACCTCAACGACGATGAGTCAGAGGATGAGCTTCTATCTCACAGATCCGTGCTCCTCAGCCACTAAGAGTGCCTAGGACTCAGGGTCAATTTTGCCAAGAGCGTGTTCCCATTCATTTGACACAGCACGAATGAGGGCGGTAGTCATGGTCAGAACGTGCACTGGCATTGCAGCCACGGCTTCATTCAAACTCGAGTCCCTGCCCTTTCAAAGCCCCTCATGCCTCAGCATCTTCGGGACTTCAGTTGGGCCTGCTTCACATGTGGCCCCTTCAGTACTGGCTGAAACCTCGAGTTCCTCCACACGCTTGGCATCATGGATGCCTCCGTGTCAAGAAGAGCCAGGCCTGCATTGCAGGCTCTAGCCCCTTGGAAGAACCATCAGTGGATGGAACAGGGCGTGCCCCTGGGCATGGTCTGCAGAAGGAAGGTGGTCTCGACAGATGCTCCAACTTAGGTTGGGGGGGCGCTGTGCGATGGTAAACCGGTCTTAGGCCTCTGGTCGAAGAAGAAAGGTTACCTTCACATCTTAGTCCTCTTGGACAGTATGACGGTGATGTCCTACATAAATCACCAGGGTGGTCTTTCCTCGAGGCGCCTCTTTTTTCTAGCAGAGCGCCTCTTGAGGTGGGCTCAGCTCAACTTTTGCTCGCTGAGAGCAACGCATGTGCTGGGCAAACTGAACCTGGGAGCAGACATGCTATCTCGGAGCAATGTCCCCTCAGATGAGTGGACGCTCCACCCACAAACAGTTCAGGAAATATGGGGAATCTTCGGCAGGGCAGAGGTCGAACTCTTCGCTTCAGAAGACAACACTCTTTGCCAAACTTATTTTTTGAAGGACAGGGATGCGTTGGCCCACGACTGGCCCAACCTCCTCCCTAATGATTCCCCCCCGATCGCTGGTAAACAGGCGAATCAGGGAACAGAAGCACATAGTTCTGTTAGTGGCCCAGCTCTGGAGGAAACAGTTTTGGTTCGCTGAGCTGACGCGGCTGTTCACTGCAGCCCTGTGGCCCATTCCCCTGAGAAGAGACCTCCTCTCTCAGGGCGGAACTTTGGCACATGGCCTCTCGATTGGAGCCGTCGAACCTTCCAGAGAGTGTGCTAAATACTATTTCTCAGCTAGAGCACCATCTACGAGACATCTATATGCCCTTAAGTGGTCTGTCTTCTCCGCCTGGTGTACCACCCGTGGCGCATACCCAGTGGTATGTGACATATCGTTGATATTGTCCTTCCTGCAAGAGCTGTTCGAAAAGGGTCCCCCCCCCCCCTTCCACTCTCAAGGTCTATGTAGCAGCTATAGCAGCCTCACACGCTCCTATAGATGGCCAATCACTGGGCAGGAACAACCTGGTTGTTTGTTTCTTGAAGGGGTCTAGGAGGCTCAACCCACCCGCCTTGTCACTGTCCCGACATGGGATCTGCCTACAGTGTTGAGGGCTCTGAAGAGCCCTCGTTTTGAGCCGCTACAGTCTGTTGACCTTCGACCCCTGATGCTAAAGACCGCTCTGCTACTATCACTAGCATTGGTAAAACATATAGGAGATCTGCAGGCGCTATCAGTCAGCCCTTCTTGCCTCGAATTCGGGCCTATCGATTCTAAGATCGTCCTGAATCCAAGGCATGGCTACATACTCAAAGTGCTCTCGACTCCGTTCAGAGAGCAGGTGATATCTCTCTCGGCACTTCCTCCTTCGGAGCAAGACCAGGGGTTGAATCTGCTCTGCCCTGTCAGAGCGTTGAGAATTTATATAGAGCGTTCCGCCCCTTTTAGGCAGTCGGAACTGCTCTTTGTATGCTTTGGTGGCCGCACCAAAGGTCTCCGATCACAAAGCAGAGACTATCCAGATGGAAAATTGACGCTATTACACTAGCATACTCTTCTTTGGGCCAACAATGCCCCATGGGAGTAGGGATGCAGCGATTAACCGGTTTTACTATAAACCGCGCTTTAAAACGTCATGGTTAATTTATCCCTGTAAAGGCCCATCCCCTGCTAGAGAGACCTCCTTCTGGCGAACGGAACGATTTGGCACCCCAGCTCAAAACAAAAACACTAGCGGTGCACCAGCGGTGCACCAGCTTAACTGTTAACCTGCAGAAGGACACTGGCGCTCTGAATGCGCTTTGTTTGCACATGACATTGCTTACAAATAGATTAAATAAAACAGGGCAAAATTAATCTTGACAAACTATATATCATTCTGAAGGTCTAAGCCTCAAGCATCGATGATAGATCGCTGTTTTTCGATGGAAAGCTTATAAGGAATGTATTTGCTATATTTATGTAAGCAGTACACATCAAACCATCCATAATAAAAAAGCAGTATATACCAGCTTCGTGTAATATTGAGTCACAAACGCATCCACTGCTGTAAATCCCGGTTTAGTTAGAGAGGTAAGGGTCCATGGAACAACATCCTATCGAGCACTTTAGTCCAATGAAGCAATAACGTTGTTATATGGACAGATATTCCTCTGTTTATGTCACAGAAGCTTTTTTTACCTTTCTTCAGGGATAGTTATTGTTTGTATCCATTATGGAATAGCTTTTAAAAAACATGGTTTTGTAGTATACAGTGTTACACACAGAATGAGACTGTCTTAAAAACAAAAAGTGAACAAAAAGCGTAAAATTGTTTATTTGAATTCTGGTGCTCTCTCCCGAGGGTCTGTGACGCACGCTTTGACACACCTGTCATGTGATGGGGGCGGAACTTAGCGATCGGCTTTTTGGACAAAATAAACCTTTTTTTTTTCAACATTTTTAATATATGTGTATGTGTGTTTTGTGGAGAATGTGGCTGTATCTATATGATTAGCATCTGTGTGGTCTGATAATCAGCTGTGATTACTCAGACTGAATGAGGGCAGTATGAATGCCGATCGGCCGTTATGACTATATGGCCCATATATGTATGAATATCATCTGTATTACCCCGCACATCAGTGTGTGATTACTGACTAACATCAATCGGTGTGAATGTCTGGCCATATCAGTTTATGTCTGGCTATCAGAGTACGTACGTGAGTATGTACAAACAAAGTACATACAAAGCTATTTTTTTCTTCCTTTCTTTTTATTACTCAAATTATTCTTGTATTATTTTAGTGGTAAAATAAATTACTTATATGTTGTCTAAGATTCTGTCTATAATAATTGTATAATTGAAAAACATACAGTGGTATGTATAATGACTAAAATAGATTAATAGTTTGTAGAACTCTTCAATACATTTGGTAAATAAATATTTTTCCTTAAACGTGGGAAAATTATATGACATAATTATAATTTTTTTATTCAGTGTGGTACACTTTTTTCAAGGCACTTCAGTCTCTATAACTTTTCTATCTTTTTGAGCATTATCAACTCTGGATGATGGATAGTAAAGCCCAAAATTGTGTGTTTAGCACACTGAAGTCAGCAACTGTTATCATTTTAAGTTAGGTACGTCTTTTTTCAGCTGTGAGTCCCAAAATGGGGAGTGCTGGCTAACAGGTTAAAATGCCCGTTTTATCAGAGACACGGAGGCTACTACATACTAGATTAACTATGACAGAGGAACCAAACAGGTCCTTATCCGCAGGTTTATTTCCCAGTGTGACTTTGGTCCAATGTGATTTTACACAGAATATCCCTGTACTGAGACAAAATGTAATATCTGATACCAATAATTAAGACGAAAGAACAGGAGACGGGGACAGTGATGAAATATGTGATAGACGGCTGCCGAGCGGAGGAAAAGAGATAAAAGGACGAGGGGGTTGGGGGGCTTTCAGATTTGTGTGAAATACAACCGAATCAGAGGCATGATTAATCTAGCAACCTTTAGAGGAAAGGTCTGAGGTCCCGCGGGAGAACTGATGTGAGACACAGGAAGAAAACTGAATGAGGAAAGGGCAGAAGTCAATAGAGGTGCTGAGTGCATTCTCAGCCTCAATCATAATGCTGTCACTGTGAACTGTAAATACATCAGCTTCCCTGGGTGACCGAAGAGACACATCGCCCTAACCAAGAATCTTTACAGAAGTCATAATTTCAACGGATGTGTCAGATGCCTTTGTCCACAGAAAATGGACTGAAACATCTTTGGACGCTATAGGTTTAGCCTGAAAATTTTGTGAATATGAAAAATATTGTGAATATTTGTTGTAAATACATATTTCCAAAGCTGAACTTTTTTTTAATTTACATTTTAAAAGTAGAAATTTTATTTGTAAAAATTCACTTCTGATGCAATAAAATTAGCCTTAAAAAGGTGAAGAGTGATTAGCAGGGAAGTTGCTTTCTGACTAATCCTATTGAAAACGACGGTCTGAAGTTACAGTAAAACACAACTTGGGGGCGCTCAAACACAAAACAGTCTTGCCGAGCACTAGGGTTGTGACGGTGAGGAAATTTTCCCATGGGGAGTTCAGGGGCGCGGGAAGGTGTTTTATGTAGGGGGTGCTGTTTGTAGTCAATTTCTGCGTATAAATATTACGCCAAATAAATCCTTTAAATTTCAAGGACAAAGATTTACATACTTTTTTTATTATTGAATACAATTATAAAATAAAACACAAATTATAATCGGGCCTGTTTTAGGCTTTCCCTTATTTTTATATTTTAGATGGTGAGTTGACGGGGAAAAATGACTCGCCATCTCCTCATTGGACGTGCAGAGAGAAATATATGCATCTTAACGGATTACATAGGCTAATGAAGAGTTTTTGCTTTGCTTTGAATTATTTCGTTTTAAAGTAGTATTTTAAAGCTTTCTATAGATATATTTATCATATCTCTGAGCCAGTTTCGAGTTGCCGAGTTTCGGTTCATCATTGAAGCGCTCTTGTTCAAAACCGGCAGAAAGTGCATTCTCTGTTTTCCTATTTTATAAAAGCACAATGTTGATATTGTGAATGCACACAAATAAAAGTAGACCCTTTACAGTTCCAAATGATATATTACTCTTACCTTTATGAGAAAAAAATCACACAGCGTATTTTAAGTTGTTTTTACTGTAAGAAAAAAAATCCACGAGTCTGCTTACAGGTCTGGTGCAGTCTTAACAACCTGGAGCTCAACACGTTCAAAACAGTGGAGATGATAGTGGACTTCAGGAGAAACCCCCTGCTCTCCCCCACTCACCATCATGGACAGCACTGTAACAACAGTGGAGTCATTCAGGTTCCTGGGCAACACCATCTCTCAGGACCTGAAGAGGGACATTCACATAGACTCCATTGTGAAAAAGGCCCAGAAAGGTTGTACTTCCTTCGCCTACTGAGGAAGTTCAGCCTGCCACAGGAGCTGCTGATACAATTCTATTCTGCCATCATTGAATCTGTCCTCTGCACTTCAATAACTGTCTGGTTCAGCTCAGCTACCAAATATGACCTCAGAAGACTACGTTGGATAGTCTGGACTGCTGAGCGAATCATTGGTACAACCCTCCCCACTCTCCAAGAACTGTACTTATCCAGAGTGAGCAAAAGAGCAAGAAAAATCATTCTGGACCCCTCACATCTAGCACACTCCCTCTTTGAATTGTTGCCATCTGGTCGAAGCTATAAAGCACTGAGCACCAGAACGACCAGGCACAGAAATGGTTTCTTCCTTTAGGCAATCCATCTCATGTACACTTGACAATAAACATGGAACACACAACACTATTATACATTTATTTATGTAACACACATACTTATTTACATTTCAAATTTGCACCTAAAATACTTGTACATACTAAATTGTCTTGTGTTTTTGCTATTTTGCACATTGTCTATTTTGTACATTTGTATATTATTATTTTTATTATCTGTGTCTTGTCATGTCACTGTCATTCTGTCACACTGTGGAGCATACTAATTATAAACAAGCAGCCAATTATGAGTTTATTGAGGAAAAGTCATAGTTAATGGTTTGTTAATAGTGAGAATTGGACATTAAAATACAGTGTGACCTAAAACTCTGAATATACATATAAAAAGAGACAAAACCACTTACAGTAAATTTACGTTATCAGCCAACATATCAGTGATTGTCATAACATAAATAAAGTATAATTTAGGACAGACCATATATGGCTGTGACCATATAACCACCTTGTGTGTGCACACATTTTTAGATAAGTCAATGGTGAGAAAAGTGAAAATGGCCATTTCTATGGTATATCTGGCTTTTTGAAGCCTCACCTTAGTATATAGGCCCTACGGGAGTTTGTGTGTGTGTGTGTATATTTGTATATATAAGTGTGTGTATATAAGTGTGTGACATCTGTGAATTTTTCAGCGTCTGATACAGTGAGATCAGATATGAAAATATGTGAGTCATCTGATTTTACTGCAGAAAAACAGATGTTCGGCAGTCGAATCAAACGGGTGGATCACTTAGAAAAAGAAGCTACATAAGGCCTCTTACAAGGAGTACTGAAGCAAATAGTCAAATTTTTTATCTTTCTTAGCTGGTATCCTTTAGGCCACTTATCCAGTCACAGCACTTCAAGCAACAAACAAAAGACTGGGCTTTTTCAAGAGCTTTTGTCATCAGTAAGCATTTTCCAGGTCAAAAGAGAAAGTTAAACCTTCTGTTAGTAGCAAGAATGTAGTTTGGCTACATATATTTGGCTCATTGGCAGAATGTAATTGGATAGACAATTGCAGAGCGTGATTGTGCCATTGTGGCTAATTACAGGCTATTACAACCCACAGGTCTGAAACTGACACAGCTAGAGAACAGAGAGCTCTGCCTGGACTGTTTCAGTTAGCATAATGCTATTAGAAAGTATATTTTTGTCCCTGTTTGGTGCTGTGCCATATTCAGTAGATTGCACATAGTTGAGCAGCAGTATAGACGAATTAGGGTTGCTCAGAGGTTGCTCTTTAATAACTCAGGTGTTTTAATCGAGTTCTCTGTTATTTAATTACAGTATATGAACAATCTGAGAATCAGAAGACGCCAATGTAATGCTCAATTTGCTCTGTGTTGAAAGGAATAATTCACCCTAAAATGAATATTTGCCAAAAAATATATTTATTTTCCGGCCATCTGAAGTTCACATCACTTGCTCACCAACGGATCCTCTGCAATGAATCACATGACAATAACCCACAAGTATTCCACACTCCAGTCCATCAATTAACATCTTGTGAAATTAAAATCTGTGTGTTTGTAAGAAACTAATCCATCAAGATGTTTTTTTTATTTAACTGATGTATTTATCAGCTGTTTGGACACTGCGTTGGTGTGCAAGTATAATGCTAAATTTCTCCCCCCCAAAAATAAAACTGTATTCCCTCAACTCTACATCAGATAGGCATGTGCCTGTATTAGGTAATGCGTTATATCACGATAATGAACACGCACTGATTTATTATACTAGGACCTTCAAAATACAGAGAATACTTATTTATTCCAAATTATTCCGATTTTGAATGCATTTTAAGAATACCTTTGCCATCAACTGGTCACAATGCACAACACCTCTGTATGCTGCGTCAAAGAGCATGCGCACTCTGATGTAAACAAGCACGGATGAGATGTGTATGGCGGAGCATGTGAGAGACACTCTGGATGAAAGCACACATTCACTCTCTGACAGCAGATGGCGCTGAACAGCAGAAATGCAGCCATTACCCCGGAAACCCTGTAAACACAGCCATTCAGATTTGTGTATTCGCTATGCTGCTCATCACAGCTCCAAATACTTAAATATTTAGACTTAATAGGCTATTTATTTTCAAACTTCTTTGCATTTTTTATCTGGACTACAACATGCCCTAGATATTGTTTGAAAATGTTTTGATTATTTATTGTTTGGTCACACTTTACATTAGGGCTTCATTAGTTAACGTTAGTTAATTCTTTAGTTAACATAAACTGCCAAATAAATATTCTTCTATACAATCATTAATCTTAGATCATTCAAATATTTAATAACATGTTTTTAAAATCAAAAGTTGCAACTGTGTTATTTAATGAGCTAACATGAACTAAGGGTTATTTTTTTAACAAAGATTAATAACATCTGTAACAATTGTAGCTATTGCTCATTGTTAATGTTTATGCGTTAACTATGGCTAACTAATGAGATATTGTTGTAAAGTGATATCTATTGGCCTTTATAATTCTTTTGCACTTTAATCTGTGTAAAATGTTTAACTTTACTCATTTTTTTGTGTAGGGCTATTGCTTTATGTTATTGTTCAGTTATTTTTGTTATAAGAAAAAAGTTATTAAATCTGTTATACTGTATTATGACAACAATTTTTTTGCAACTGAATTTCAATATCGTGATAATACCGTGGCTATACCGTGATAAAAGCATTAGCAATTAATGGCAACACGGAAATTTGAAACCGCCATAGCCCTAATCTCGAATGGCCTGAGGGTAAGTACATTTTCTGCAAATTTCCATTTTTGGGTGAACTATTCTTTTAATATCCATACTTTATGAGAAAATAAAGATTTTTCCACATTAGACAAGGGTCCACTGCAGTTTGAACATAACGTGTCTAGTATAAGCAGTTCCTTAGAGGAGTCCAAGAATCACCCATTAATGTGCTGTGACATTTCATTTCTTCAGTCTCACCTGTTTTCATGCTTCCTGTAGTTACTACACTCTGTGAAATCTGCCGCGCTTAGCTGTGTTTGGCGTATCGCCTCTAGTCGTTGACAGCTGATTGTTATTGAGACACATTGTTCCACTCCACGATCGCTCTCCCTGGGTTTGAAGAGCTTCACTGGGCTTCCGATTTCAGACGTTTGGTAAACCTCAAGTAATCTCTAAACACATTTGCCTCGGTCTACTTTAGATGAACGGCTGGGCTATTTTTGCTTGTTTGCAGCAAACTTCCCTTAAAGAAATAGTTCAGTCAAAACTGAGCAACCTCTTCTTACAGATTTGGAAGTCCATCTTTGAATACTTGGAAGGTGACTAATGATAACTGAATTTAACCTTCTTCTTTAAGTGGTGTGGTTAATTTGAAAAAAAAACATTGCAGTGTGTAACAATGTTATTTTTCCATAATTGGGTATTTATTGGTATTAGAATAATTTAAGATTTTTTCCCTCTTCTGTATGTGTATAATATGCAGAGATGTTTGTGTGAGTTTTTGTATAGGTACACAAGTAAGAATAATGTATGTTTATGGAGGTGTATATGTATTTAATTGTACTGTATATATATATATATATATATATATATATATATATATATATATATATAGTAATACTTGTATTCAGCAAGGATGCATGAAACTGATGAATGGTGACAGTTAATACATTTATAATGTTACTACAGATTTCTGTTTCAAATAAATACTGAACTTTGTATTTATCAAAGAATCCTGAAAAAAGTCTATCAAAAAAATGCCCAACCATTTTCTTTTTCTCTGATAATGATAAAAATGTAATTTGAGCACTAAATCAGCATATTATAATATAATTTCTGAAAGACCACGTGACACTTAGGACTTGAGGAATGGCTGCTGATTTTTTTTATTGCAATAATATATAGTAATATATAATAATTTGGTAATAATAAATGCAGCATTGGTGAACATGAGACATTTAAAAAAATCTAAATCCTTTCCAAACACAAACTTTTGGATAGTAGTGTAAAAGATTTAGTGTCCATATGCATCAAAAATGTATTTACGTTAATGAGATATTTCATACAATATTTCTATAATCAAATTATTTGACTTTAATATAATGACAACAAAAAATATAAGTGTTAGCAGCTTTTCTGCATTTTCTGCACTCTAAATATCTCTCTTTATGTTTTAGAAAGACAGTCCATCAAAATTGGAACTCCTAGACATTAAAAAGTTTGAAGATCCCTGAATTAATTTCTTCCTGTTACTATAACCCAAGAGAGACAGGCAGTATATTTGAAGACATTTCCCAGTTATTTAGTAAAATTTTGTGGGCAGAAATGGGTGCTTCGCGGAACAGTTGTGGGCTATGACTCAAATACATATCATCGAGCAGAAAGAAACGAACACAGCTCACCACAATTGCACCTGGGTTGTTCTTGGCTGAGGTAAAAGGCCGAGCTGGAGCCGTTTGAGGCTAATATACTGTGGCAATGATGGTGCTCACCATGACCTTTTTGCAGTCGGCTTGTTCTGACACCACTTCCTGCATGTTTTTGTGTCCCTGGGACAGGCTAATGAGAGAGTGTCTGCACTCCACCCACTCTGAAAGACAAGCTGGATACAGCTGCTGCCGGCAGGGTTCTAATCACACCCTACAGCCTGACACCCCTCTATATGTGTGTGTGCGCTAAACCCTGACACGTCTCCTCTCCCACACAACATCATCATCGTATAACACTAACTACTGATATTCCACTGACACATTTACAAATATGAGCATCTTTTTTCTATTTATAATTCCTCACCGGAGTCTTCGTAGTTTAATTTATTCCCAATTTAAATGTAATGTGTGTGTGTGTGTGTGTGTGTGTGTGTGTGTGTATATATATATGATATTTTTAGAATACTTTTTTCAGTTACACATTAAAGATGACTACAAATACCATTTTTTTTTTTTTTATAAATTCAACAAGTGGTGTGAATTTTGGACACATGGGGGACTTAAAAACATACATGTTTCACCTTTAAAGTCCAGGAAAAGGACCTTACTTGTCTCATGGTGAACACTTAATCCATGCAAGTAAATCCATAGAAAAAAAAAAAATCTTTGTTTTATGTCAAAATCTGAATATTTGCTTCCCTGGTCATTCACAACCTGATGAAGTTGGTCACAACCACAACCACACAGACTTAAACTCTTCAAATGGGCTAAATCAGTGTTGTTATTGTTAACTAAAACTATACAAAGATCGTGTTTTGTTAATTTAAATAAAGCTGAAATAAAACTTGATAAAGAAATTGAAACTTAATAAAACTTACAAATTTGAAATTGCCTTGAAGGACTAAAATTACTACAACTAAAACTAAGATAAAAATTAATTTAGGGTAAATAGAAATAATATATAAAATAAATAAAATATAAATATAATAAAATATAAATATAAAAATGAAATGTCTAAACTGGAAAATGAAAATATAGCAATAATAGCTAATTCAAATAATATAAATTAATAAATACTATAAAATAATACAAATAATACTAAAATAACACTGGCTAAACATTCAAACCATTAATCCAATACAAATTATATATGGTATTAAAGCTAAATTAAAAAAATAAACAAATAACCAAATGTTATTAAAGAGAGAGTGCAAAAAGACCACATCTTCCAAACCACATCTTTACTCTACCCAGATACACTCTGTTAAGAGTATACATTTTTTTTTCTTTTAGAGAGGTCGGCATGCGTTTTTGCAAACTGCATACATCATTTACCAATGCAGGTCATATCAAATCATATCCATAAACAGAAAAAGATCAGAGATAAACGTATTATTGGTACAGTAGATAGCAAGGTCTGCAGCTCTACCATTGGAGAAAGCATAACAGCCGGTTTGGATCATGTGTGCCTTAGTAATCACATTATAGCCTAGACGTTATTGAGTTGTGTGACAGCCAAGTCGCTGTTTGCAGATACTGTAGAAATGAATGAAAAGTGCTGTAAAATTAATCCGACCAGTCACAAAATTGCAGTGACTTCTCTTATAAAACAGCACCCCCCCCCCCCCCTAAAATTAATCTCTAAAAATCACAAATCAGTCCAAAACTAAATTTAAAACCCCCCCCAACATGCCCTCTCTGGAAAAAAAGGTAAATCTAAAAATAGGTCAGTCCAAAACTAATATTTAATGGAAAACATGCCCTCTCTGGAAAAAAAGGTACAAAATCTGTCACTGGGGCAGTACACTTTCAAATATTACACATTTGTACCTTATTCACCACTAAAATGCACTTTAGTACCTTACAGATATGTATTTGTACCTAAAAGGTAGATTTTAGTACCTTTTGAAAAGCAACTGCCCTAGTGACAACTTTTGTACCTTTTTTGTGAGTTTGTTGAAGATTTGCCGATAGGCTGTTGAGTGATTCAATGGTAAGTTTTCCAACAAAATTTTTGTGTATTGAAGCCTCTTGTCTTTGATATTGATTAAAAAGAATGGTCTCAGGTCTTCTTCCCTGTGCATTGCAGCATTAAACAGGAAACATATTTCATTGTACTGATACGTAGCCATGAGTTCATATTATAACATTTGAGCTTATCCGACCAGCAATCGTTATGTCAAATGTTAATGACTTGTACATTTTTGTTACTCCATTATGCAACAGCTTAATATAGTTTTTAAACTGCAATTAGACCAAAAGTTACATAGTGCATCTTTAAATCAATCCCAAATTACTTGAAAACTGTCTTGTCAGAGGAACAAAACAGTCAAAGCCCTTGAAATCTTCAGGAGTCAGAGAAGGTGAGAGAGAGGCTGTATTCTCTATCCCGGGCATCTGTCCTCTCAGGGGGAACATCAGAACTGCCTCATTCACTATTCTTCCTGCACAGAGGCGGTCGCCACCTGCCTCAGTCCCATTCTCCATCAGACCATGACTGTGCCTGGTTCCTCTCTCTTCATTAACGCATCGGCCTGCTGCTAATAACACTGTGGTGGCATCTGTTCCCTCACGTGTTTTCAAACGTAAGCGAAAACAATAACAGTTATGATTAATGTACAATGGCTGACAGTCTAATTGTCTAATTGGCTGTATCTTCGACTGTTCTTTACAGCATCATGCAGCTGTAACTTCTGTTAATAAATACGGTTACAGTTAGACAAAGTAAACAAATACAAATGGACCCTATTGTTTTCTTAATACACTTTCCTGTCATTCAGTGAGTCATTCAAAACAAATAAATTCTTTGACTTTATAATCTTTAATCGGAATCGATATGGGCTATTGGACTATATAAACCAATAGCCAAATACTGTAGCTATTTCGGCATCATTTTATTAAATTTAGTTTTTCACTGTCTCCCTTCTGGTGTAACATGATTCCCAAATTACATTTTATTCTGTTTCACCTGGAAATACACTAGAATATATGTCAAGCCCTGCACATGACATGCAGGCAGTGGTGGTCAGTAACGAAGTAAAAGTAATTTGTTACTGTACTTAAGTACATTTTTCAAGTATCTGTACTTTACTGGAGTAGTTTTATTTTGAGTAACTTTTACTTTTACTTCACTACATTCCAAAGCATAAGATCGTACTTTTTACTTCACTACATTTCATAAAACATATCGTTACTCCTTATAATACATCACGTGCTCCGAGACGCAGAAGCCGTGGTTTATTCATGAACAAACTGATTCTTTTCAATGAACCTGTTAAATCGGTTCGCAAATCGCAACAAACGATTCATTCACGAATTGGAAAGATCCGATTGCAGCTGTTCTCGAGTCGAAAACTCACTGATTCAAATGAACCGTTTAGAGCGAGTCTTCAGTGAACTGAACTCACAAGTAAAGAACCGGGCGCGCGTGCGCAACTGATGCTGCGAAAAGTAAGTTACTAATGTCGAATTTTAGGATTAATTATTGTAACTGAAAATCACATTTAGCTCAAAACTGTCAGTTGTTTGTGAACTAAATCTACTGTAAAGGGTGATCTATTTAAGCCCACTGAAATGCTTGAATGCAGACAGATCAATGGCAGTGTCTCTATGTTTTAGGTCAAAAAACGAAACATTAAAATAACACAGATTAAATAAAATAACTCATGCACGTTCATATTCCCCACTGCTGTAACGTTAGCAGTTTTATTAAAATGCTACGCATTTAGCCCTATGTGATGTCTATTTTTATATTGTTTATCAACAGTATAATTTTTTATATTGTTTAGATCAACTAGCCGAGTAGACAGATATGAATGTTTATTCATAACCATACTGAAAATAAGTAAATATTGTTACCTGATACTAACTGTCTAGCTAACAAGCTTGCTGGTGCTACGTTGAGGACATTTTTAGATATAAAGTCCAAATATTTTTATTCAACCACCTAGATAGATTACATCTGAGGTAAAAAGAAAGGATGTGATGTTCAGAATATGGTAACTACAGTAATTATCAGAGTGGGAAGTGATGCCCTCTGGGGGCATTTGGCCAGGGGTGTTTTACACCACAGACGAGGTTTGAGAAGAAAAAAATCATTATGAAAATATAATTATATTTTCCTTAAAATGTTCTTCCTAACTTCAGGCCTTATTCTCATGTCATATATAACTGACGTTCTGCAAAACAACAAGCTTTAAAACACTTTCTTACTGGTGTAAATTAGATGGTCAAATCTGTTTTCTCTCATGTACATCGCAGTGTAAGCTTCACAGTGAACATTACTACATCACTCTCATCAACGTAGTCCATATCAACAACACAAATATATCTTGACCCAATATAGTGGTTATTTTGGGAAAATCCCAGGTATTTTGGGCAGTAGGATTATAAAAATATGTGCTAATATAAAATTAAATAAAGTAGTCTATATAAAATTGGAAAATAAATCTATCTATCAGTACTTTTTTACTTAAGTACATAAAAAATCTAGTACTTTTGTACTTTCACTCGAGTAAAATTGAAAAAGCAGTACTTTCAAATTTACTGGAGTAATATTTTATTATACGTATCTGTACTTTTACTCAAGTACTTGATTTGTGTACTTCGTCCACCACTGCATGCAGGGGAAAAATTATATTGTGGCCACAAGTTAAAAATGTTTTTCTACGACTTCTTATTTGTGGCAATATTCTATTAATTTGTTCCCTTGTTTTAGTTCAATTGTGGGCTCATCAATTTGTTCCCTCGTTTTATGTAAACAATGGCCACGTTGTACTAATTATTTATTATATTTATATTATATTATATTTAATTTAGTTTTTACTGCGTTTACAATGTTTGCCGAAATAAATTCTGCAGATTTTCGCTCACAATCTTTACTCATAAAATGTTTTTTTTGAGTAAGCTTAGGCCTTTCATGCTTTGTTCTACAACATTACTTTACTTACAAACTAAATTGCTAAAGAGAAAGTAAAAATATTTGTTTCAAGTATTTTTGTGATTTTCATTTCAGGAACTTCTACTACATCACCATGCTGCGAGACCCTGTGTCACGTTACCTGAGCGAATGGAAGCACGTGCAGCGTGGTGCCACCTGGAAGACTTCCCTTCACATGTGTGATGGCCGGTCGCCCACACAGGACGAGCTGCCCACCTGCTATAATGGAGACGACTGGTCAGGGGTCACACTGCACAAGTTCATGGACTGCCCTTCAAACCTGGCCAACAACCGGCAGGTGCGCATGCTGGCCGATCTCAGCCTGGTGGGCTGCTACAACCTCTCCACCATGAACGAGAGCGAGCGCAACCCCATTCTCTTGGCCAGCGCCAAGAGTAACCTGAAGAACATGGCCTTCTACGGCCTGACGGAGTTCCAGCGCAAGACGCAGTACCTGTTCGAGCACACTTTCCATCTGCGGTTCATTTCCGCCTTCACACAGATCAACAGCACGCGTGCCGCCAATGTGGAGCTGCGTGATGACATGCGCAGACGCATTGAGCAACTGAATTTCCTGGATATGCAGTTGTATGAGTTCGCCAAGGAACTTTTCCTGCAGAGATACCAGTTCATCCGCCAGCGTGAGCGGCAGGAGGAGAGATTGAAGAGGCGAGAAGAGAGACGCTGGCTCAGGGAGCGCAGAGTCAACCAGAACAAACAGCCCAGTGTGGAAAACCAACCTCAGGTCACCACAACTGAGGACTATGCCAGCCAAGTGGTCCATTGGTGATACCTAATGGAAGCATGCACTAGGACACAAAGAACGTAATGGCTCACTTGAGAAAGAATAGGTCACATTTTAACAGTGGTGAATGTTCTCTGAGAAGTGTTAATATTTTGCTTTGCACAACATTTTATTAGATTAGATTCAGCTTTGTCATTGTGTACAGTGCAAGTACTTTAGTTTTTAAATATTTTACTGTACAACATGGCAAAAATACTGATTGCTAATGCTGATTTATTTGCGATGAAAGAAAGGCTGCGATGTATATAGACTGAAAACGGAGGATTTGTGCTCATTCGCCAAGCAACCTCTCCAACATCTTTGTGAAGAATCAACAAACTCTACACCACAGAGTTATATAAAGCTACAGCCCTGGAAATGTGATGAATGTTACACTCAGGATGTGTTCCGGCATTCAAAATCAGCTAGGCAGTGAATGGAGTAAAATGCTAAAAGAAATTAATGCTCAGGCCTGTTGCCAGTAAAGAATCTCTGTAAACACTCTCTCTGAGCTCTCTTTATTTTTTTTTATTTTTTTTTAAAGAAGCAAGCTTGCAGCATGGAGGCAGTTTGTACTGAGAATTTCTAGTCTCTAGTATAGTTTCTCAATGATACGTTGTACAATTCAGGGTTAGCAGATTCCATCACAACAAGAGCCTCATCTGTGACACAGAAGCAGAGAAATTGTACAGTTGCTACTGTAAACACTATATGATATTTATAATGTTTTTTTTCGTCATTGTTTTTGTCAAGTATTAGTTATTGGAGTATGAGTTGCACAAGATGAACACTTAAAAAAAATGCAATGAAAATAAAAGTTTAGACCAGTGCTTCCCAAACCTATCCTGGGGGATCCCCTGCCCTGCACATTTTGTATGTCTCCCTAATCAGACACCCAATTTAGTTCTTGCAGTCTCTACTAACGAACTGATGAGTGGAATCAGGTGTGTTAGATAAGGGAGACAAACAAAAGGTGCAGGGCAGGGGGTCCTCCAGGACAGGTTTGGGAAGCACTGGTTTAGACAAAGCAGACAAACAAAACCCATACAGCTCACTAAGCCATAATTTAATAAGTTAAAACACAATGCTTATGACTTGAGAGATCATGTATATAATGAATGCATAAAAAGTTACAAATAGCACAGTTGGAATGTGAAAACACTTCATGTTTGTATATGGTGAAAAAAAGGTGAAAGAAAATTAAAATCACAAAAAATAATAATAATAAATACAATTGAGAGAAAATAGATTGCACACAGTTGTTCAAAGTTCAATTGCTTGTCTCATTAGTTCACATTTGATCTGCAATGGAGCTGTATAAAGACTTTAGGAATATTTATACACAGGATGAATTCAATATGAAATGCATTAAGCAGTAAGAGAAGTATGTGTTTATTTCAGGACGACTGAATGAATGGGTGAGTATTTTGTTTCTTCCCCAGAGCTGTTTCACACATTTCTGTAGTCCGTCCACACTTTCCGAAGCCAGAACTTCCAAGTCACAGGGAATGAAATGCTTATGGTATTTGCATCCTTGAACCATTGGCGGTTTAAAAGAAAACCTTTATCTGGTCTGTGCTTTGTGGCTCCTTTTAAAAACAAGATTCACAGATGCTGTGTGCGCAAATGAATAATATACGTATATGAACCCTGCTGATGCAAATCATATCCGGAAAATAATGGGTGATTTAGATTTTTCTATCCCTAAAAGCAAATGAACTATCTGTATTGCTCATTGTGGTTATGGAGAACATGGGAATGCTACATTTAAAGATCAAAGTTTTGGAATGCAGTACCAGAAATGTATGATTGCAGACCAAAAAAGACTATCGAAGTTTACTGTTTTGTTTTCTTTGTATTTTATTTCAAATGTTTTAACTGGAATCTGTGTTTTTTTTAACTTGAGCCTTTTTTTGTGTGAGGCCAGAAGGCCTGAGATTATGTACCAATGCAAGTTTGTATGTATCTGTGTGTGCGTGTTGTGAAATGAATTTAAGTGTTGCAATGTAATTGCTTTGTTTACTTAAGTGCAATATGATATTAAAAATAAACCCTTATGGGAAATACAGATGTTAAAAAGTCTGTACATTTTGCTGTTTTGGCTTGTTTGATAAATATGACTTTTAACTTAGCCTTAATATTGTTAATATTATTCATACTTACATAAAGTAAAATAACAAATACCACAAGGACACATTAATGAAAAAAGTGATGCTCAAATATTTAAAATTCTTAATTGTATAGACCACATGCTGAAGCATCAAGCATTTGTTTAAGCTGCACATTTCACGTTTCAGTGAAGTTTTAGTTCTGCTCAGAGGTCTGGCATCACTTGTTTGCAAGTGCCATTTGGTGTGATATTTTGTATCTAATATAAATTATTTTTTACAGAAAGTTTGGCTTAAGTGTTCAAATGGGGACAAATCTCAAAGGTTCCATTGTCTCCGTTTTTGTGATTCAACCACTAGAGGGCAGAGCAACTCCACCAATGTTGTACTGTTTCCCATTCTTTATAAAGGGTTAAGAAAGAATACTGTAAGTGTGTGAACCCTTTGAAAATTGCATTGATTGCTCAGAAAATATGTTTTGATCTTAACACAAACAACTGCACGGTTCAGATTTTTGATTAATTGACTAATTTTATTTAAATAATTTTACATTCCATTGAAGTATTTTCCTTTTTAAAAAGTTATACAACTAAGCAACCCCCCCCCCCCCGCATGTTTTAAATATTTTCCACTTGCATGAGATGATGACTCCTAAAAAAAGTTGTTTTATTCTATACAATGGTGGTCCCCACTACTGACCAGCTGAATACTCACTTTACCACAATACTATTGGTTGTAGAATATCTTAATCATGGATTATGAATACACATGTGATTCTTGGGTATGTCTGAAACAGAGCTGGTAACTGAAAACTCATAATTGAAAAAACATTATTTTGCACACCTTTATAAGAAACAGTTGGAGTGACCTGCTAGAGAAAGGCCATCAGGAATGAACCTGCACTACAAAATTACATTCCACACGCATTTCTGGTAATTTAACAGTATGAAAAGATGCCATGTTATAAGACAATGACTGATTCATCCACCGGTTACCTGAAAACCATTTCCCATCTCATTGTCTGCAACGACATGTCCTGATTATGACTTTAGTGACTGAAATTGTCCAGTTGTCAGACATATAATTTTCAGAACACTTGAAAAAGCTTTCTCACTGAAAGATTGTTATGTCTTTGTTACTCAAGCCTTAAAGAGAGAGAGTGAGAAAAATAAGTAAATTAAAAAAGACACCTGCATTAGTGCCAGAGTATGGTTTTGGTGCAGATATATATACAGTAATCCAAAAAAGTACAATAAATGCATTTACAAAGTCTCCTATCAAGCACCAGCTCCTCTTCCAGGACAACGGAGATATTCAGCACACTTGACAGGGCCCTTGGAAATTTCAAGAATTCCCATTTTCATTTACAGTTGTGAGGTTCTCCAATTGCTCTCTACTCTGTAAAAAAAAAAAAACTATTTCAATACTAAGTCTACATTAGAATTAGCAGCCTACATTACATTGAGCCATGTCTAATGGCAGCTCTCAATAAAGCAACTCCTCACAAATTACCTCTAAGAGCTAATAGTATTTGACACTAATATGGAATAAACATATATCCAATAAAAACTGTTAAATACTCACAGTGAAATTCGTAATGGTTTCGTTTTCTACACCAAATTGTGCTCAGACCTAGCAATGATGGGTTACACTAATGGGAACAAAACAAACAAATAGTTAGAAACATTGTGTCTCATACATTTCATATATTCATCATAAAATTAGATAAAAATAATTTAGTTCAATAACTTTAGGTAACTGAGAGATAGGGGTGTGAGATATTGACAAAAATGACATCTAAATATTTTCTGGGATTTTATCGATAATGATAATTAGACAATATTTTGCTGAGTGTGTTATTGTGCGGGTATATTAAGGACTACGTGGACTGCTGACTCACACATCTTTTGATATTCTTCATATTTTGTGAGGTCAGTTCACAGCAGGGATAGAAATTAATCTTTTCCAATAAATTTAAAATCATTTTTACCTTTTATGGGTATTTTTAGCTTTGTAAAACCATTTTTGTCTAAAAGTGTGTTTTTTTACACACTGTTTAATGCAGAGAACATGAATGCATTTAACCTGCAGTTACACATGCAATGTTTTGATATTTTAAATATAAAACGTTGAATACTGATATGTACAATTATTTTAAAAATGGAAAGATAATGTAAATGTGAAATTAAAACCACCACGATGTTCTGTCGCCCTTCAGCATCGGCTCGGCTCTCTCGCGCACAGTAACTACAGCAACGGTTTCTCTCATGCGCATGCGCACATGCGTTTTTAGCTGCAAAGCTTGTTTGGCCAACACAGATTTTTCACTTCTGCTTGATAGATTGGCTGAGCACAATTTAATATGTTTGGTGAATGTATATTTCAGACATTCAGCTAAAATTACTACAATGCATTTTTTTGTTTTTGTTTGGGGACACATTATTGGGAAGCAATTTGTAGAGCCAATATTTATTTGTCAGTTTCCACAATCTTTCTAAATGTAATTTTTTTTACAGTGTAGAAATTATAAAACTATTATGTGCTTTAAAATAACATTATTGCTAACACGTTGCCAAATCCAAACTACACCAAGGAAATGGGTTTGTGCTTGACTGTTATCTTGTTAGCAACTTACATTTAAATCACAGTTTCAAACAAAAGAGATATTTTTATTTTTGTCATAATCTCTTCAAAGAATGCAGTGATATAGAAGAAGTGCAAGTGATCTCTTTTGATCTCAGTGACTTGAATTTACACGTGAGTATAGGTTACAAGAGTGTCCATTTGTGTAACTATGGATGCATAATTGAATCAGCTACTATATGATGAACTGAACAAACATCATTGGTCAGCAGATGCTTGTGGACAAAGGATATGCTTTGCACATTTCCATACCCGTTTCTGTCTGTGCTCTGACGGTGTGTATACTGTATATTTTTTTGTGGAAAAGGGTGTGTACTGTATTTGGTGTAGAAAAGTAGAGTATTTCTCCTAAATGAGCTCATGTACCTTGTTTTTGACAGTCCTCACAAACATTACATTGGAACAAAGAGCAATGTTCATTGTTGATTGCTGAAAACTGACTGAGCTGAAGGAAAGTCCGGCCACTTTAATACTTCCTTATTGTAATGTAATAGCCTAATACTTCTTGGACTGAAATAGCTGGAGGATAAGTTTTTCCAAGACTGGATGAACTTTCTAAATTAATACAAAATCATCTGAGCCAAATGACCCAGAATAATTTATATATATATATATGTGTGTGTGTGTGTGTGTGTGTGTGTGTGTGTGTGTGTGTGTGTGTGTGTGTGTGTGTTGTGTGTGTGTGTGTGTGTGTGTGTGTGTGTGTGTGTGTGTGTGTGTGTATGTTGTGTGTGTATATATATATATATATATGATCTTTTGATCTTTTATAAAAAAGAATCACAAAAATCTAACCTTTCATTGGATAATAAGAAAGTTAAAATGGGGGAATCATTATGAAATAAATGTTTTTAACTTTTGACAAAATGACGGGACCTTTTATTCAATACAAAATTTTTGAAACCTCCGTGAGCCAAATTGCCAGTAATTATATATATATATAATATATATGCTCTAAATTTTCTCCTATAATGTCTGACGAGGTTAGAGAACACCTTTTGACAAGAGATCAGAGACATTATGAAATAAATGTTTTTAACTTTGACAAAATTCCTTCATCCAGAATCTCTTCAGAAGATGACCTTTAGATTCACAGATCCATGTTGGTGCTCTTCTCTTCACAGCTCTTTTCTCCACAGGATGTGAAGAGAGTGGAATGTCAGAGAACACTGTGCACATTGTGATTAAAGTTTCAAACAGAAGCATTCCTTCCCAGTGACCCATTTTTGTTGGTGCCTCTTGATTTTGTATATGTTGTTATTTGATAGAATCCATTCTACACCCCAGTCATGTTTCTACAGGATTCATGTCAGAGATGTTGTTATTTGGCCCACAACATAGAATTTTGTTTTGTTTGCTCCTTGAATTTTTGTGAGGTTATGTTTTGGATATTTTATTTTTTTAAAGATCCTGCCATTAATAAGATTTCCCAAGAGTATCACTTCAATGAATGATTTTGTATATGTTGTTATTTGATAAATCTTAATTATTGCCATTCAAATTTGCAAGATGGATTATCACTACATCAGTATATATATATATAATGCCACTTCACTAATTTGTGTATATTTGGAATGAATGATTGGAAATTCTGCTTGTATGGTGGATGGGAATTATTCTTTGTTTTTTCTCATTGAAACTGGAAGCTTCTTATAAGCATGTGAAGCTGGAATTGGCTGATAATTTCATGTTCATTGTGATGAATGACTCAAAATTTTCTTAATGTGAATGGGAATGTACTTCAGAGTTATATTTATAAACTCCTATTTATATTTCTGTGATATGCAATTTAAGTCATGTTCATAATCATATTCAAAATGAAAATCAAATCTTAGAGTTATTTTACTTCATAAGATCCAATGAAAGGTTAGATTTTTATGATTTTTTTTATAAAAGATCAAAAGGATTAACAATGCAGTTTAATTTCCACAGCCTTCTTTGATCATATTTACAAAGGGTGCCAATAATTCTGACCACTACTGTATATGTTTAATACGTTTTTATAATTTATATATATATCATTAATAATATTTACAATTTAATAGTTTTACATTACCTTAATAATTGTTTGACACTAATTAATTTAAACCTTTGTTATAATGTTCACAGTACAGAACAAAGCAGCAGTAATACAGAATACAGTAGTCATTACATATTCTACATTTTGTACAAGTCTGTAAAATGATACCAGTATTAATATGCATATATACACGACTGTTCAAAGTTTGGGGTCAGTAAGACTTTTCATAAAAAATAAAAGTTAAGTTTTTTTTTTTTTTTACCCAGCAAGGATGCATTACATTGATAAAAAGTGACAGTAAAGACATTTATAATGTTACAAACATCATTACTAATACATCATTATCGTTATAACATTTAGTTACAAAAAAAGTTGTTCTTTTGGACTTTCTATTCATCATGTAATCTTGAAAAAAATACTATCATTGTTTTCACACAAATACAAAGCAGAACATGTGTCTTCACCACTGGTAATTAGAATAAATGTTTCCAAATCAGCAAATTAAAGGTATTATTAAAACATCCTGTGACTGGAATTCTGCTTTGCCATGATGGGATTTTTTTTTTTTTTTTTATATTAAAACAAACAAACAAAAAGGTTTAAAATAACACTATATATATTTTTGTACAATTTTTTTATCAAATAAATGCAACATTGGTGAGCATAAGAGGCTTCATTCAAAATCCATTCAAAAAAATCTTGCAACCCCAAACTTATTACATATGTAATAAGTACTTATTACATATATACACACACTTTATATCAGATCCTTGTGAGGTCTTTCTTTGACATGTTGTTTGGAGAGTGGATTACAAATATAGTGCTGCTTGTGCACTCCTTCCTGTGCACAAAGCTCCAGAAAGCCTGCTGAAACTTGTCTCCTGCCAGTGTATATAGTGCTAGGTTGAAGAAAGTGTTGAGGCCAGCCAGGGGTCGTGACAATATGTATGCTGCATGGATGCCTCTCCTCTGCATGCATGACACGCCAGGTCTGCGGAGGCTATCCACCCTCAGTAAACGCATGATATGGTATGGGAAGAAGCACAGCACAAACACGACCAGAATCAGAATGGACAGCATGCGGACTCGGGAACAACTCGGCCTGTTTCTGGATATGCTGCTGCCCAGAGAGCCTGCAATGTGAGTGTAGCTCCAGCACACCACCAGCAATGGCAACACATATCCAAACACTGTGAGTATCCAACCGTACCACCACACCACCCGTGGATCATTACTGGCGAAGTCAAGGCATTTTGTCATGTTGTCCTTCTGCTCTACAGTAATCATCCCCAGCATCGGGCCGATCTCCACCAAGGAAATGGCCCAGACTGCCAGACAAGCCAAGATGGCCCATCTTTTCCTCCGGATCTCAGCAGCCTTCAGCGGGTGCACCACTGCGACGTAACGGAAGATGCTGAGGCAGGTTAGGAAGAGGATACTGCCGTAGAGGTTGAAGTGGAAGCAGAAACGGATGAAACGGCACATGAACTCTCCCAGCGTCCAGTTTCTGGTAACGTAAAACTGGACCAGCACAGGTAAACTCAGCGCATACAGCAGATCAGCTACTGCCAGGTTCACCATTATAATGCTGCTGCTCTTCCAAGGCCTGAGTTTTGCCAGGTAAATGATGATCACCAGGAAGTTTCCCACAAGTCCAACTACAGAAATGATGCTGTACATCACTGGTAGATAATAAGTCTTTATGTAGTCATCAATTGGAAGACAGTCAGTTGAATTCCTTTCCAGACCCGCCATTGCTTTCTCTTCCTTCTTGAGAACAAATACAGAGAAGTGACCATTTTTACACTGAAAATGTAAATGTATCTTATTTATTTAATGAATAAAGGTAGCCTTATATCACAGTATACTGTATATAAGTATTTAATTGAAAAATACAGAACATAAAATATAAACTTAAAAACACACTGTACAGTTATCATGGTACATTGATACATAGACGGTATCAGATAGTAATATAGTTTGAAATATTAATTTAGGATAATTAATGATTATTCACACAGCACTTCAAAAAAATAGATTTTTTTGTTCAACATTTGTTCAGATTCATTCCTTGATTTGTTCAATGTTACTTTCTGCATGTTAATGGCAATGTGGTGCCTTTTGTGTGTTGTGAATGAGTCATTGAATAATTTACTCAATCGGCATAACGAACTGAACCAACAACAGGAATGACATGTTGTTCAGTGCTCAGTACAAATGAATGAATGCTGGCTAAAAGTGCCTCTTAATGGCCACAAGTGGCCTTTATTGGAATATGAATTTCATAAAGACACAGAAAAAAAATACACAACAGTGAAAAATATGACATTAATAAAAAATTTGAAGCAGTGCTGTACAAGTGATAACGATCCTGTTTTTTGCTATATTGTTCTAAAATAGAGATTCGGTCATGGTTGAAAAAGGCTATTAGCAGAAATTATTGCTGAACAGAAAGACAAGCTGATGTGCTATCAACAAACTGTGGCTATATTTGGTACAAAAATAAAAAATAACAATCATTTTTCAATGATGCCTTAGTAAATGCCCAAATAAATATAGAGCCATATTTAACCATGATATTATGGTAACATGTACAATTAAATCAATGATATAGCCTATGATGTTTTTTTAAGTCTCAGTCATTAACATACACATTTCAATAGGTTTCAACTTAAGATATTTTACATTAATTTTAACTCACAAGTGTTGTTGATTGCTTACTTTCCCCTCAGGATATTTTTCAGTCTTTAAGTGTGTATGGATGCAGTATCGTGGATCCACACAATCATCACCAGACATTCAGAGACATGTGGTTGTCTTATCAAGTGTCACCTGTGTTTTTGTATTGTCTGCCTTCACTCCCTATAAACATGCATATGTGGAGTGAGTCAGCTTCTTCATCACAGAAAAGAGCTTTATGCCTTGAGTTACTATTTAACATTTCCTGTAACTTCCTAATACACTCACATTTCCTCAAACACTTCAAGAGATATTAGAGGTCTTTATAGCCCACACAGTACACTGGGAGTGGAAGGCCTATTTGTTCGACACTCATAAAGATACAGTTCTCAAAATTGTTTCATGCATGTCACTTCCTGTGAAAAATATGTACAATGCTTGTGTGGAAAAATTTTTATTCAATCTGAATCAAAAGTCACCAGTTCAGATCAGAGATGACTCTGCAGCTAACAGTATCAGTCTGCAGCAAACTTTATTAATGATTAAATGTTTGTTTGTAAAAATAAAAAAAATCAGGTACACATGAGCACATGTACTGTTAAAGCACCCATTTATTCATGTTTTATAGATTAAACCGGGAAGTTCTGAAACACACCCTAAGGTATGAGGAAACAGGAGGTAAAAAAATAGCCAGAAGGTCTTAACCTTTACTGTTTATGGTTGGAATCAGTGTCCTCATCCAGGCAAAGATTCTCCTGCAGAGTCTGTTTTGTAAAATTTGTGCTTGTGTTTGAGCGCTCAGCATAAATGCAAACTGTCATTCACCATTGTTTCAAAGTCTGGAGTTTGTAAGTTTTTGAAAAGGTATATATATATATTTATTTTAAGAAGTCTTCAATGCTCACTAAGGCAGCATTTCAAAATTGTGGAATTGTAAAAATACAGTAAAATTAGTAGCATTGTTAAATATTCTATTGGAATGCATTTTAAAATGTAATTAATTCCTTATAGCAAAGCTGAATTTTCAGCAGCTATACTCCAATCTTGAGTGTCACATGAACCTCAGAAATCATTCTAATGCCAAGTAAATGTAAACCTCTGTACGAGCAATGTAAGCTGAAGAAGATCTCATGTCATGTTGATCTTTCCATTAGATGAAAATACTAAACATGCATTGGTCAAGAAACAAATAGACCGACAACAATACATTTGCAGTAATATTTGCTGTGGACCTGTCACTAATCATGTTTTACCACTAGATGGCGAGCAGTATTAAGTAAAAAAAAATACCCTAGTATTTTCAAAACCCCATACTCACAATAAAATAAGGGGGGGGGGGGGGATATTCATATATATCCTTGTGGTTGCTATTTTCCCATAACATTTCATTTTATAAGTTCTGAACGAACCAGTGAAATAACTCCAGCAATCTAAAATCTGATCACTGAGAACATACTGAACCCAACTTCTAGACAACTGTTATTCCCATTACACGATCAGTCATCTAGAACTAAATGATCTGACAGTAGTTACAAATTGTTCTAATACCTGGAGAAAAGTTGACTTTAAAAATAAAAAAAAAAAAATGCTAGAAGCAAAAATGCTTAGTAAACTATAAGCAAAATAGCAACAAACTAAAACAAATAAAAATAAACTAATAACCTTTGACAGTAAATGCATATTCTATTTCTATTTTTTTTAATTTCAAAATTTTCTTTAAAACAGAGATAATAATAGTAATAAAATAATAAATAAATTAAATGAAAACAACTGTATATATGTGACAGTTAAAATAGTTACCAGCAAATAGATTTCCCCTTAATAAAATATAATACTGCGCATTATGTTCCACTGGTTGATTACAGGAGATGATTAAGAGGGTGTTGAGTGTTTATGCGTTCAACAGTGTATAAGTGTATAAGCCAGATGGCCATCGGTCTCCATACTTTTTGAATGCTCTTAAAGTGACTTATATTGCATTTAAAGTTCACATTTTATCAGTTCTTGCCTGCCCTAGGAATCAAACCCATGACAAAAACTCTGACTGCACCCTGAATTTCTTTTGGACTTTTGATCACAGACAATTGTGAGTGCAGTTTGAGATAACATTGAGTGAATCTGTGGAGGAGACTCATATGAGCCTTTCTCTCAGAAGAAAAAATGTGAGACTTAAGAAAAAGTTTTCTTTGTTTGTTCTTTGTTTAATCTCAAAGCTGTTGGAGAAACAATTTAAACAATAAAGGGATCTCATTTGTGATTTTTCTTTCTTATGGAAGTCATGCACCATAACATGAAATAAAGATACAGTAAATGGTATACCAGCCAATGGTTTTATTTTATTTATTTATTTTAGTTTTATTCCAGAACACATCATTCACTTTGATCTGTGGCATTGCAAGACTGGTTTCTATCTTGCAGGAAAATCTTTTAGCGAAGGATTTACTTCATTTTCAATGGCTAAATCGACTGGACTGGTGTCGGGTCTTTCTGAAAGGACAGACACTTCATTAGCCGGAGTTTCTGTGTGGTTTCTTGTGTTTTTCTGTTGAGCAACTCTATGTCCGCTCTAGCAAAAGCTGGAGTTTGTGAGCAAATTATCTGAAAAAGCTGAAGTGTGGTGTTCATGTGAGATTCGTATCAGAGCACTGAGACACACTCCACTGTGTCTTGACCAAGACCAAGACTACAATATAAATTAAGGTTGCACTAAGTAGTAGCTAATTATAATTATTTTCTTCTAAACAACGTTGATTTCAACCTACAAATTATAAAAAAATTGTATTGTTTATGCTTAATTTATCTGTCCTTATATTGAAATTCCCAGTGGTTATTATTTAAGCTTTTGTTATGTTTGTTAGTACAGTACATGTGGTGTTTATTGCTTCGACATTTGTTCAATGTCAAGACATTTTATTTTTTGTTTGCTATTCATTTTTCCTATTTCTCTCCTTTCTGAGTCTGCATGTGAATTTGTGATGTTTGGGAATATATGTGTTACATTAAACATTTGCACCTTCTCTTCACCTGTGTGACCCCAGTGGACATAATACATGGCAGCTCACGCAATTCACATAACATTTTCAACCCACATGTGCATCGGTAGCATCTGAGAGCCTGTCGTGAGCCTGGCTCTGAGATGATGTTTTAGAGCACAGCATCACCTGAACTGTCCAACATGCAGCACCGCTAATGGCATGGTCATGCATTTTTAGGCCATTTGAACACAACAAATGGATAAGCAAATAAATAATTTTACAAAAATGTGAAGGACAGATATATTCCACTGATAGAATGCCCGAATGTTGAAGGACCAGACTGATCTATCCATTAATTATGACACATTTAGCTGATAATGAATAATATTTCATTTTAGCAGAGTGTATTTAAAATGTACAGTCTTTCTCTTGTAGGAAAACAGAGCAAAATATTGTACAGGTATATCATTCAGGTACATTTCAGATATTGTGCAGCTCAATTTCTTGGCAGAACCATCTTATGTGCTGTGCCAAGTGTGCGACAGCACCAGGTCTCACGCCAAAATAAAGTGACAGCTGACTTGATGTAAAGCCAATAGTTTTAAAGTTGAATGATTTTGTTCTTCTAAAACTTTAATATCTAAAAGTCATAGCTAATAGAGTGTATCATGATGCTGTATTATTCTGCTTGTTCAAAATGTAGCCTATTATGCAGTAGAAATTTCAATTCCAGGAAAGGATTTATTTTTTATTTTGTAACAATTACACACTTGTCAAAGTTTATACTGTGGCATTATATATGGCCAGACACTTGTGTCATGTGTCATTATATTATTAACATTTTTCCAAAATCAAGCTCAAGTGAAGTTACAAGGTTATAAGGTTATAAAGGTTACAAGGTTATAAAGTTTTTTTTTTGGAACTATGTTGTTTCAGTTGTTCACTCAGTTGTTTTCTGTCATTTGGACAAAATCTCACGTTATTAAAAACTAAAGTGCTGTGCATAGGCTATAGAATTATAAATGGATAGTTCTGGTCCTTGATTCTGATTGGTTGAGCCGTGTTTGAAGCTGTAATTTACTCTACAACATACACTTCTTTGTTTCT
Source organism: Ptychobarbus kaznakovi (assembly GCA_027422405.1). Classification (NCBI taxonomy): domain Eukaryota; kingdom Metazoa; phylum Chordata; class Actinopteri; order Cypriniformes; family Cyprinidae; genus Ptychobarbus; species Ptychobarbus kaznakovi. The sequence goes on along the minus strand of CM049804.1, from coordinate 13,452,698 downwards.
GCATGTTGCTCAGCAACCACTCTGTTGTTGCAATCATAACTGTTTCTGAAGAACTACATTGTTTGGCTGAAGAATAATGTTTTTATTAACATCATTACATTTTATTTGCTTTGTTTTATTTTGTGAAACCTTGCTACTTATGTGGAATAACTGTTTTATAAAAGCAATAAGCCCTGTGAAGCCATGGTTTACAGTGAATTTATAACAGCTAAAGGGGTCCACGTTATGCCTAATAATGCCCCTTAGCTGTTAGAAATTCTCTGTAAACAACAGCTATCTTGGGGCTTATTGCTTTAGGTATACTCCTAGAAAAGGCTACTTGATATAACTTGAGGACAAATTATTGAGTAAAATTGCATCCCAAATGATCCACTACACACTATGGATAAGCACTTACGCAATATCAACTCAGATATTAGGCTACCTGAGAAATTCAAGTAAATTTAGAAATCCGCGCTCATTTAGGAGCATGCATTTGTTTAGGCTAAGTGTCAAAAATTGATTTGCACCCTTACTTTCGGTTAGATGCATATGCAAGTTGCATTCTTTACTACAGTAAGGTTACAGCAGCACCACCGCCCGCTAAATCTACAATTTAATTGTGGTTTAAAATTAAATTAATTTAAATGATGAATGATGGAATAGGCTATGCTTACACCTTGGCTGCAGCCGGAAACCTAGGCTGCGGACTTGCTGTCTTGCTACCTTATCAGGCAATGACTTTAATGATCTACAACAAAATAGAATGAGTTTTGGTAATAACTAAATTAATATTTAATTACTATAATACTGATTTCTCACTAGAAATAACATCAAAAGTGCAAAACGTTAGTCAGAAATATACATTTACCCAAACTGACCACCAAATGCAACTTTCAGACGCCATCTTTTTTTTTAGATCAACCGTCACGGAATGGAACGCAGAGGATTGTGGGATATCAAAGGCAGCGAAGTATACAAGTAGGTATAGGTGTGTTCGACTTGAAGTGGCGCCGCACAGACCGATCGGTGGATGACATCAAAGTACCGCGAGAGCCATTAAAAAGCATATGGTACCATCAGCTCTCTCATGCTCTCGCGGTACATTGATGTCATTCACCAATCGGTCTGTGCGGTCCCACTTCAAGTCGAACACACCTTATAAATAAAATTGCAGGGTAGGATGGGGTAGTGATGCTGGGTGTAACTAAAAAGGTGCCATTGTCCGGCGAGGTCCGGTTGGGGAGTTACGGAACGGAATGGCCCGGCTCAGCGATCTCATATCCCATAATGTTATTAACTGCTTATCTCCTGAAAGGCAACTATCTTTTCAGGTTAGGGTCAGGTGTGGGGTAGGTTTATGGGTTAGCATTTTTTGTAGCATAGTGTAGGAAATTTAATTAACGCTGTGATTGACACAACCAATAAAATCTTTAGAATCAGCTGTGGGGGGGAGTGTGCGCTGAAGTTGATTGGGAGAAAAAATTGCACATGCGTGTCATGTGCCTGTCGGTCAATGGGAGGAAGCCATGCCCTATTTTGGCACTCCCACCCAGTTTTGGAGTTCCTGCCCCATTTGGAGATCTCCAGGCTGCAGTTAGGTGTGTTCGACTTGAAGCTGCGCTGCGCAGATTGATCAGTGTATGACATCAAAGTACCGTGAAAGCCATTTGAGTTACTATTTGATGTCATACACTGATCAATCTGCGCAGTGCCGCTTCAAGTCGAACACACATATGCCCTTCTCAAAGGATAGGCTACATCTATGCTCCCTTTAAAATTCGATCAGAAGAAGATACCTCCGGAGACAGGAAGTAAAGCAGAATTTTGATTCGGACGTGCCTTGATGCCTTCTTGCCTTGGAATGCTCTAATATATATATATACATTAGAAAGAAACATCACAAATGCTAATCAGTACTGAGCTGTGATGTCAACACGGTCTTTTCCCCTCATGTTTTATTGTGCCATATTTAATTGATGCTATTGCAGCAATGCTTAAAAACATCACAACCAGCCTAAGATGGTTTACTTGTCTTAAGTTACTTTTAAATCTGGCTATTGTGGTCTGAGAGCTGATTTTGGACTTCTTGAATATGGTCAGGCTCGGAGAAAGCTGGCTGTCCATCTAACAAGGTATTTGGCAAGGCTGGTTAAATGTTTGTGTTCTTTCAGCTGAGTAGAAAGCAAAAAATACTTTAACTTATAATTTCATAGGGTCTTCAAGCATATAAATAAACCTATCATGCTCCTCAATTCCATAGATTATTGAAAGATCGCTCATGTGATTAGAGCATGTCTCACCTCAAGACATTTAAAATGGCCAAGCTTTGCTCCAGATACGGAAGAGCTTCTTGCGAAATGCAAAAAGTCTGATTTGTAGTGCTTTAAAGCCTTTTGGGTGTTTTAAGTTTCATATATATGTAAATGTGTATATTTATTTATATTATATAAATAAATGATCCATGTCAAATATCATTTCCTTTGGGAAAAATTCACAGTAAGTGATTTAAAAGTTAGCATATACAGTATGTCTAGTTTGAAGTAAATGTATTTGGGGGAATGGTACTGATTTTTGGCATCCTAAAAGCTTTCCTTCCAACAAAAAACACATTTTCATTAGTAGCTACTCAACATAGAGCTTTTAAATGACCACATATGGAAACTCTCAGTGACTGGACTACATTTTCCATTCTTTTTATTAAGACAGGAAGGTTCAAGGGCAGAAAGCATTTTTTGGCCCCATTAGCTTAAAGAGCATAATGATAAGGACTGGATACAGTGCCTACAAAAGAACAGCTCCACACCCTTGTTCTAGATCTGAGGACCACAGATGATTATCATCATCACAGCTCTAAGCTAATTGCAGAAATACAACACCAATGCAAAACAACAAGCACAAAAGAGAGGAGAGAGAGATATGGCAGCAGCTCCTCCACCAATAAACAACTTCTTGCACATGTGATTAATGGAGTGTTGCTACAGCAACTGAGGTAATGCAGCGTTGCTTGCAATTATCTTGCAGTAGGGAGAAAGTTCGAAGCAAACTAGGTGCTTAATGGACGTGACTTGTGTTATTGCTTAGAAAGCTGATGCATAATAAGGTTTAGAAGTTTTAAATTGCCTGTAGGAAGTTATTTTGTGACACTTCTGTCCGTTTCTTTGTTTTCAGTATGTTAAGGGCTTCTGCTCTCGTGTCAGTATATTGGAAGTGTGCTGTTCTATTAATATTTTATTTTCCCTTTTTTTTTCTCAGTCCATGTAGAAACACATAGAGTTGATGCGTGTTAAATTATAGTACAGCCTAAGCTTCCGCACAGTGATTGAGCTGTCCATTGGTGACACTGAGAGTAATTGCTGTGTAAGCCTTACATTACACTGAGGTAATTGTTACAACTGCAATTATCTTGTCATACAGATCTACGGTATACATTATTAAATGCATTTTTTAACATGAAAAAAAAGCTTGCCTATGTTTAGTGGCTTAGAAAAAAGGTAAGGTACATGAATAGGGTTAAAGAGTAAGTGACTATTAGTCTCTGCTAACTGTGCCTACTGTTAAAAAGTTGCTAAGGAAGAATAGAGAGAAAGTTAATATATATATATATATATATATATATATATATATATATATATATATATATATATATATGTATACATTGCTGTATGATTTTATGTAAACTGTCAAAACATTTTTACTGTGCATGATTCGAACATGATATGTGTGCTGAAAAAACTAATATATTAATAATATGTACGTATTTTACTTTTTAATGCTGTGAAAAATGGAATAGGTGCTCTTATTCAGTTCAGCAAATTAACATCACGCATTGAAATAAAATTCAATAGGAAGAAAATTACTAAGGAAAAAGTACGAATTTTAGAGTCTTATAATGTGTCTCAATTGTAGTATTAATAAGATAGGATGAAAACCACCCACATACAAATTTGTACAGGTCAAATACCGTTTTCAACAGGACACGTGCTGTTAATACACAGGAGCTTATGTAACTGTTCCTTAACATATTTTCCTTATTATACTGTCATTGTCAGTCTAAATGCACAGCATATAATCTCCTGTCAAGAACACAACATGTTTGTTAGGCCAAATTCTGCCTTCTAAATTTAGTAAAAGTTCTAATTGGTCCATGGTGTTGATTTCATTGTTACACCCATCTGAAAAATATAGACTGAGCTTCAGGTTTAACTATTCTTTAAACTAATGAAACTATGTTTATAAAGCATTTTAACTAGTGGAACAAGCAAAAAAATATATATATTCTTGATACAAAGGTATAATGGCTGTGAATAAATTATTTTTAATCAACATAATTCACTTTAATTGTACAATTACTGAATAACAGAGCTGCAAGGTGGTATGTTTTTGTTGTAGGTAACACTTGTATTGTATGATTTGTATTTATTTTACATTTATTTATAAAACATTATAAGGGTATTCTTAAGGTAATGAATGCATAATGAAATGTTGTTTCATCTCATGTTATGTTATAGTCATAAGAATTGTTTTAATATATTATAATTTGTTTCTCAAACAGCCATAAGATCATCAGATCAGATGAATGTGTAATATGACAAATTTGCATTGAACTTTTTATTAAAAATAAAATGTAACACTCTGCACCTAACCACTCACAAGTTGTGTTAATAAGTGTACTGTGTACTGTGCTGATAATACTGTGCTGATCTTAAATAAACAATATCAAGATAGGGTATAGTCTATCATAAATTAAGTATATTTAATATGGTGTTTATTGTGTGTTATAAATAAACATACTCACAATTTATAACCACAAATATGTAACTATGTATTTTAATGTTGTTATAATTATTTATGAGATGATACAACACATATTAGGTCTTTTTTAATGCATAATGCATTATGCATTCATTATAATGCCTTGAGAGTACATTTATAATAACAGTTCATAGTTTCTGCAGAAAATGACATTTTATAAATGGCCATATATATATATATATATATATATATATATATATATATATATATATATATTATAGATTTAATATATAATTATTATTTTTTTTTTTTGCACAGACAAAATCTGCTGTTTGTGCATTTGTGGACCTTTATGCAAAATGTTGTGTATGAGGCTGTCAGGGTTGGGTGAATGGATGAGGCGAGGACTCAGTACTACAGATTAATGGGCTTTATTAATCAAAAATAAAACAAAACAAACAAACTAAAACTACCCGTAGCCACACATAAAACAGGCCACTGCGTGCACAAACCACACGTGTGGAAGAAAGAGCAGCACCACGTGTGAAAATAGGACATGACGAGTATCAGGGCTCTGTCACATGAATAACACTAGACCGAAGTGACAAGAGTGAAACTGTAAACTAAATACTTTTAAGAATATATGACAGAGACAGAGGCAATGTAAAGTAAATACTTTTAAGATATATAATTAAACACATGTTTCTGTAGGTGAAACAAATAATCATATTTGATATTTATGAGAAAACCAAATATATTGATTACATGTTAAATTTAACCGTAGTATATTAGTCTTTTTTCATTTTATTTTCAGTACATCCTGTTTAACTCTACTCCTTGAAATGTAAAATGTAACTATGTAACATTGTTGTTGACTGGTACCTCAAATCAAATTCAGTAGTTGAATTGAAAATGTTTGAATAGTGCACAAACCTGCTTGGCAGAAACCAACTCATTCCTGACCCACATCATTTAAAATGGTTGAATAAGTAAAGGAAAGCTATAACAACTTTATTGGAGCAACATATGTAGAGTGCAATGAAGCAATTTGTTTTGTTTTTTATGCATTTCTATCCAATGTCCAACCACGGGGAGACATATTTTTGTTTTAACGTAGCAAGATTTGTTTTTGTTCAATATATCTGTGTTACATGAAACTTATTGAAGAGTGATTGAGAGAGACATTCACAGTTGATCACAGCAAAGATGAAAGTACTGTAGGCAAAGTTCATGATCTCTTCAAAAGCCAGACCCTTATAGCATGCTTCCTTTGCCAAAGTCATATCTACAGGACAATTCCCTTGTTCCCCTCTCCAGCTTTTCACATCATTTTGTCCTTTCCTGGCCAGCTATGAAAATATGGATGTCTGCTATGATCAGGCTTCATTTTCAGGAGGTGTGTCAGGGATGGGAAAATAATATTGAAGTCTTTGAAACGTTGAGCTCAGTCAGATAAAAGGAAGATTTCTTTCATCATAACTGCTTTGATTGACACTTACTTGCTTGGCTGATCTGAAAGTAGACTGTCACTGGTGAAAAAACCGACTGCATGAGAGAGGAAAATATTTATTTTTGCACAGCATATTGGAACAATAAGCAAGAAGTAATGCACATCTCCATAAATGACCACTGCAATCCAGATGCATTGTAACATTTTATTGTAAGTTGGGGTCAGACGTTGTCAGAGCTGGGTAGATTACTTACTAATTGTAATCCGTTACTGATTCCAAATTACATGACAAAAATTGTAGTCAGTAACATAATCCATTGCATTACACATTTTAGTTAATATAATCAGATTACTTTTAGATTACTTTTGACCTAACTCGTTTATCACATTGATTTAAACAGGATAACCTTGTACCATAATGATGTAAAAATACAAAGAGTGAGAAAATATATTCCTTTCATTGCAATTAACAAAATTAAGTGCATTAAACATAATATTACATCAAGGTTTCCCAAACTGGGGTTCGTTAAGGAATTACAGGGGATTTGTGAGTTTAATGAAACTAAACTAAAAAAGAATAAATATTTGATGGTTACCTGCACGCCATATGACCATTAACCAATGTCAGAGAACCGTGAACATGCAAATGTAATACTTAATTATTAAAATATTTATTTAAAAATATCAGTGGTACTTAAAGGGGTCATTGATTATGATTTCACTTTTTTAACTTTAATTAGTGTGTGTAAGCGCAAAAGGTTGTGGGTTCAATTCCCAGGGAACACACCTACTGATAAAAAAAATGTATAGCCTGAATGATAAAAGCGTCTGCTAAATGCATAAATGTAAATGTAATGTTGCTTTTTGAGCATAAACAACATCTGCAAAGTTAAGATGCTCAGAGTTCCACGCAAAGGGAGATATTGTATATTGTCTGATTGACCACCCTTTTAAAGTAAATATATTCGGTGCAAGAGGTTCAGATGGCAAAAAGTTTGAGAATGTCTGCAAACAAGAAATAACGAGAATTTGTGCATTTTAACGCATTTGAAAGACAAAAGCCTTTCAATACATGGGTTTAACCTACTGAGTGATAATTCAAATAAAAATGAATGTTTTCATCAGTACTTGATGCAATGTTGAAACAAGCGGTAACCTCCCGCTCCCTCTGGTGAAACCAACACGGAAGTGACTAAAACTGCAATTAATCGACTGGCCGCTAGAGGCTGGCTCCAAAAGGGAGTCAATCCTATAGACTCCCCATGGTAAAATGCCCAACTTTACAGCAGAAAAAATATGTTTACAGCCTGGTACAAAAAAATTTTTTTGGTCTATATATCTGATTTGGCCCTTCATGACAACTGTAAGGGAGGTGATTATTTTTTTATAACTCATCCGTTTAAATTATTTTAAGCCTTAAAATTCTGCATAATTAAGGGCGTGGCCACTTAATTTACAGGTGGATTACCGCTCTGCTCCAGAGTGTGAAACTTGCTGGAGTGTGAAATTTAGAAATCTGGCTTTAAAGATTTGCATTTGCACAGAAAAAATTATTATAGTTAGAACACTGGAAAGCTGGCAATTAGATGTTTTAATGAAAACTGTTTTGATATTGTACTCTGCCTTTGCACTTTGCACTGTAGAAACCTACGAGTGACGTCACGGACACTACGTCCATTTTTTTTACAGTCTATGGTTGAACCACTTCTTAAACCTGAAATTATTTTTGTAAATCCAGTGGTCAAATGCTGTGTCGCCTCCTGAATAATGACTATAGTCTATGTGTGAATGTCCAAAAAGCTGGAATTTCTGAGTGTAGATAAGCGGTAGACTATTTTAGAAAGGAACATTTTAAAGATAAAAAAGAGGAATTAGAGAGAATCAATGAATGATGAATAATGTATTGCTATTGTGTGAATAATATTTAATCATGTAATCAATAAAAAAGTAACTCTGATTACGAGTATTTTAAAATGCAACTTACGCTAATTCCAAGTACTCCATTTTTGGATTCTGATTATGTAATCCAGATTACATGTAATCAGTTACTACCAGCTCTGGACGTTGTCTCGCATAACCAAATTAAGTCTGGTCTAGATTTCAACTGATTCTGGCCACAAACATGGACAGTGATTTGATCATTGGAGATCACCCATTGCCCTGTTAGTTGCTAGTAGGCATTCCAGCTCCTCACAGAAGTCCTTACATTATTGGCTGATTGCCTTATTGGCAATAGCTTTTGAAACTTGATTATAAATTGGCCGATTCAGTTTTGCAACTTTATGTAATTTGTCATATATTTGATTCTATATAAATGACAGCATATACACAAACAATAAATAAATAATAGTAAGATTAATGAACATCAATGCATGAATCAAACTCGTTCAGACTGTTTACAATATTTTACATTCTTCATGCATTTTTATTATATCTTTGTCTGTGGGCTCAGCCAAATCAGATAGAACAATAAAATGGCTCACAGTAACACTGTGTCTCTCCTACAGTCTGCTCTTTCCATTGGTCATTGTTGATAATTTGCCAGCTTGCCAACTCTTCTTGAAACTGAATGACTTCTGGTTGCTTTATCATTACAAATTACTGAACATCACTTTACACAGAAAGTTTCTGTCTGTCAAGTTATTTTGTTTGTATGTGAATTTTACTGACAGGTAAATGAGAAATGGTTGACATCACAATAATAGATTGGCATAAACTTACAATTATCACATCAACTTGCTCTTAAAAGTATATAGTACATTTTCTATTGAAGACAATTTTTTTTCTTTTCAAAATTACCATTTGCATTATTCCTTCGTCATGTACCTTCTCCAATATTGTTGTGGCATTGTTGTTAAATAAAAAGACAGTATTATATATCAGAGCAGAAGAAACATAAACATTGTCCTTTATGTACAATATTACACCGTAAGTCTTAATCAAATGTTAATGCTTCCACTCAGAGAAGCTTTGAGTTATTTTGATGTTTCATTCTTTTCTTTTGAAAACAAATGAGCATAAATGTCAGCACAAATTATACAATAGGGCCTAATGCGCATAGGAACTCGAGTGTTTACAAGAACTGCTTGGTTAAATGTAAGTCACAAAGCTGTTTGGAGAACGTAGAACAGCGCTGACATTTGAGAGAAGCAACACTTGAGGCTCACCAATTATTGAGCAGGAGTTTTCCAAAAATACTTTGAAGAAATCAAGGAGGATGCAACCTGAGTGCATAATATATATTTAGAGGGCATATATAATTACATAAGTTTTACATTAGCGTTACAAATATCTAAATGTCACCTTATAAAGAACATAATTTATATGAAACAGTCATTTTTTGTAACATTACAAATTCCTTTACTGTTACTTCTGATAAATGTAATGCATCAGTGCTGCTGAATAAAATTATTAATTCCTTTAAAAAAATCTTTCTGACCTCAAAATTCTATTTGCTGCTTGCATTCTATACAAATAGTTGTATACATCACAACATCATAGTGTTGCTCTCTCTGCAGTCCATCAGCGTAATAAGAGCTGAGTGTTCACACTCCAAGAGAGGTGCTGGCTTTTATGCTCTGCAAGATTAGGAACTTAGTTTTCTTTCTTGCCAAACTTTGCAGACTTTCTTCTCGCAACTGCTTTGCTTAATTCAGCCAATTATGCATTCTTTATGTTATTTTTTTTTTTCACCCAAGAATAATTTTCTTAACTGGCGGCAAAAAGAAGAGTTTTATGGGACAAGTAAACAACAATGGCTTCTAAAAGACTGTGAAAGAAAACAAATCCTACATAGGTTGCAGAAGTAGTGCAGGATAATGAAGAGCACAGGCTATTTATGATTAAAATAACTCTTAAAAAATACTTTGCAGAGTGTTGCTGAGAATTCTCCCAGCCATATTTTATGGGAGAATGTCAAAATAGAAAAAAAATAAAGCTTGGTTAAAAGTGTAAGAACATGGACTTGAATCTGATTTTGGAGTATGGTTTTGCTTTGAGTAACATGATAAATTGTATTATGTGAACAGAATTGAAATGGTCTGTATGTCTAGGTAAGGTGCAAAATGACACAAAAGTGGTCATATACACTGTTCTGATCTGTTCTGGAATGAGAAATCAATTGCAAATACATCAAATACTGTTGAAAACATCTAACAAATAAGCAGAGGGCAGCAAAACTATCACGGAACAGATGCTATCTTACAGTATCTAAGCATCTGTAATGAGAACATATTCACAAACATGACAGTGGGTAACTACAGAAGCTATATTATTTTCTCGCCATAGACAAATCATGTAGTGTCATAGGCAGCAGAAATAATTTTAATTGGTTTAAGCCAAGAATGATGACACTAAATAACAACAACTCCCTTTCCCCATCTTAGTTTTAGCAAATTGTAAGCCACCACAATTTTCTAACCAATTCTATCTGCCAAGGTGTCAAAAACTGAAGCATGGTTAAACAACTTTAATATCACTATTAAGATGCTAAATGCATCAATCAACAAACTAGGAATGTCATTTGCTTGCCATGCATCAGATCAAGACATTTGTTTGCTTGCATTTGTTTGCAAACAATTATTAATTATTTTATATAATTATATGAGTATAGTCAAGGTAATTTACTGCAGAAACTAAAGAAAAATAAACTGTATAAAATTATTAAAGATGATTTGTGGTGCATTCCAAGTCTTCTGAAGACATCTGATAACTTTATGTAAGGAAAAGTGAAATACTCAATTGCTGAAAATGACCCAGCTCCATACATGCATCAACATCTTATTCAAAAGATGAATCTGAACTTTATCATGACGAAATCAGTCACAAAACACACACAAGTGTCAAGGGCATTTTACAATCAAAACTAATGTAACAATCCTTTAGGCAGTAATGTCTGAATGTATGCAGGATCCGAGTGTTACTGTGAATGGAAACAGTGATTTCTTTTGAGTTTGTTCCTCACACAAAGCAATTGTTTGGCCTCAGAGCAATTTAATTAATTTTATTTAAGGTTAGGTTTAGGTGCTCAGAAATGTCTAAATAGTGTAATGTGAATACAATTATTGTTGCTGTTTAAATTGAACAATGTCAAAATGATAAAAGTATACCCCACTATATAATTTTAGGATTATAAATGTTTCATGCTTTTTCGTGTGAATTGGCACCAAAGGTTTCCCTAGTTTGTCTCCAAAGAAACTTACAAAAGAGGAGGAACAAAGCTAATTGTCAATATTCGTAATACACAATGCCATGTTTATCAGACATCTACAAAGTAGATTAGAAGCAATCTAGAGAAATGGAGGGGGAATGTGTATGTGTATGTGAATTGATTCAAGAGTGTAGAATGGTTCAGTGCTTCCAGGAGAGGTGTGTCTCCAGCTGCTTTTTGAAAGATGTGATGACCTCAGCATTTTGGGTGAAGGTTGGCAGCTCATTCCACCAGAGAAGACAGAGAAGGTGAAGGATTTGAAGAGTGACTATTTGCCTTTTGCCTCCTGGTAAAGGAACAACAAGGCATCACTCATGTGAATAGTGAGGCTGAAAATGCTTGTGCTTCAGTTTTTGATGTCTTGAGAGTGAAAATAGGTTGAATTTTCAGCACTTCTACTACAGCTGGACTGAAGCCTTTTTGAAGCAAAAGTTTTTTTGTTTGGGTGCGACTTATAGTAAAGATCACATGAGAGAGTTTCAATGTAAGTAAATAATACATGAGATCAAGCAAATGTCTCTAAAAACTTTGTTCTACTGAAGCACAGCAGCATGATGCACTCTGGCCATTTCAGGTTTCACCAGGATTCATGTGTTTTTGGCCTCAAATCCAGATTCAGCAGGGTCCACTCCTTAGACTTAATTAACTATCTGAAAAAAAATGCTGCATATTTAATACATTGAGATTCCTAAGGTATCCTTTATTATCGTGTTCACTTGTATTTCTTTATTCTTATTTTTGTTTTTAAATTCTTATTTAAACTCATTTTAGATTTGAGTATTTTCAGCAAACCAAAAAACAACTTGGTGTGCTTTTCTAAAAACTCCTGAATCATTTGGAATTGTTTTTATAGTTTGCTTCAAGAGCCAAAAAAAATTATATAAACAATAAATAAATACAATTCATAGATAGGTAAATAATAAAACATGAAATGACTTAATGTGTGCATGCAATGCATGCACTGACTCTTATTGTATTCAGATCTTGAAACATAGTTTTACAGAGAAAATTTTATCTGACATTTGTATGCATTAGTTATATAAAACTTTTAGTGGTGTTTGTCTGGAGCTTTGGGTTGAAATTACATTTCTCTCTTAACCACAGGGGATCAGAGGAAAAGAGAACCAATAATTCTAACAAAGACAGAAAACTGGCCCTCATCATCGAAGGTTATGGGTAAATTAGAAGCGTGTTTCTGCCACGGCGGAGAGTAACAGCAATCACATCTGGCAATGAAACACAATCTACTGATCTATTGAGAATGACATGGAAACACTCCCCTGCAGTTTACCAATTGGCAGGGATTGCAGATTTGGATGCATCTAGCAACTTTGCGCACTGCTGTGAAGAATTTTTCAACACTTTTGAGATATCTAACAAATTAGGAATTTACACAAACTTACATGAGTTTGCCAGCCAGTTCAAATTGATTTTTTTTGGGAGTTGGAGTTTGAAAGAGATAATCAGTGTTCCCTGGACCAAATTATTTATTTTATAATTAGGAAGATATTAACATATCTCAGCATAGCTAACTCAACTGTGTGTCAAATAATATTTATTTTAATAATATTTCATTTATTAAAAGCCTTTCTCATAGATCATTTCACAACAGAGAATGTGCAAACTTTTAGGAAACAAATACTAATGAAAGAAACATGCAATGAGGTTTAAAAAGAGAGATGGAGGAGTTGATGCAGATATTCAATATAAGTGAGTTCCAGAATTTGTATATATTCACATCATAGAAGTTCTTATTTGAGTTCCAACAGACCATTGAAAAGACTATTGACTATTTTCTATAAGAAAAACAATTCACCACATAACAATCAGCCAACATCGCCTTGAGCATGACTGATATGTTTATATTTAATTTTAGAGTTTTGCTTGAGAATATGACTTTTAATCAAATAACTTTTTATGTTAATATAGCATCAAGCAGCACTGTTCTGAAATTAAATTAAAGGGATAGTTCCATAAAAATGTAAGTTCTGTTATTTATTCACCTCATGTATTTAGGATCAAGTGTTGTTTTGCCGTTGAATTTCATTACAAAAACAATTCCTTAACATTCCTGAATTTTTCTTTTCTTTTTCTGTTCCACAGTAGATAGAAAATCATGCATGTTTGGAAAGTCATAAAGGTGCGTAAATGATGACACAATTTGAATTTCAGGGTGAGCTGTACCTTTAAGAGAGGTACATTTATTTTCTATACAGATACATTGTCTGGGATTGGCTCCATCATTACTATTGTGTATTGATGCCAATAAAATGAGATTACATCAGTTGGGCATTTAATGTATGGGCCTACATTATTTCCTAAACAAATAGTCAGAAATAAATCAGAAGGCCTTCAAAATTATTTGACTATGGTCAGAGTAAATACACTGACATTTTTAATGAAACAGGTAAAGTGTATTATATCACCACTCTATTATAAGAGAAGTAAAAGCATCAGTCATTTATGAATGTATGTATATATGTGTATGTGAATATAACACCTACTCAATGTTTAAAATGCCTCTAAACAGTCAAACTCATTAAAATAATTGTTTATGACAAATGCTTTTAAAATTATGTTTTTTAATATATGCCATGTGTTAATTAATAATTACGATATTTCGTAAATATCATGCAAGTTTTATTATTTTATTTTATATATTTTTCTATATTACCAGTAGACATCTCAGTTGTTGTTGACTTAACGGTGGCCTGCTGGTTTCCAGGGTGTGTGTATGCAGATAAAATATGGAGATTTCTCCTTTTAAACATTTATAAAATGACTGCCTGGTCTTTTATTGTCCTTATCTTAACGGTTTAATGAAAATGAGCCTGAGGAAATATGGATATGAACATTTACAATAAAAAAGAAAGTGTCAAAAGTTTGTTAAAAGAAGCCACAAGGTTGCTGTGAAGACATGCTCTAATGAGGTCTAGTCTGGTCCAGGGCATGTGTGCTTCAGCTAGGTAGTGATGGGAAAAAAACTACAGCATTAGAGAAAACAATTTAAGGAAATCCTCTTAATGTTGAACTTATTTCACAATATGTGACATTTTCAAGCAGTTCAGATAACTCTGAGCCCTTTTGAATCTGTTCTAAGTAGGCCACCTGTAAATTAGGGGATTTTGGTAAAAGCTGATTTGGTTGGGTAAAGACAGACATGGCATATCCCCTACTTGAGATTTTTTGTTTTATTCAAATCTCTCTCAATGCTGCTGCCTTTACCATCCAGACGCACAATCTTCAACTTCTAAGACTCTTGAATACGAAGTAGCAATGTGCCAGTTAAATGCTGCAATGTTGCCAGTACATGCTTGTACTGGAACTATTTGCACTTCAAACAGTGGGAGCCCAAAGTCTGAGTCCACTAGTGAAAATGTTTCCAGTTTGTATTTTTCCTATTTAATACGTGTTTTTCTTTATAAATTATCTTTTAGCAAAACAATTTGAGTAAAAGTTTAATTGGCATGATTTAGAAATTTACACATTTTACTTTAGTATGTACTGGGAGGCATGAACGCTGACCTTTTGTTCAAAATGATTAAAACTTGTTTAGAATCTTTAAAAGTTTCTAGTTTATCAAAAGGTTTCTAATGGTTAATTAGTTTCTAAAGGTGGCCTAATGGTTAGAGAGTCAGACTCGTAATCCATAGGTTGCGAGTTCAACTCTCGGGCCGGTAGGAATTGTAGGTGGGGGGAGTGAATGCCAGTGGTCTACACTCTCAATACCATGACTGAGGTGCCCTTGAGCAAGGCACCGAACCCCCAACTGCTCCCCGGGCGCCACAGCATAAAATAGCTGCCCACTGCTCTGGGTTTGTGTTCACGGTGTGTGTGTGTGTTCACTGCTGTGTGTGTGTGTGTGTGTGTGTGTGTGTGTGTGTGTGTGTGTGTGTGTGTGTGTGTGTGTGTGTGTGTGTGTGTGTGTGTGTGTGTGTGTGTGTGTGTGCTTTGGATGGGTTAAATGCAGAGCACGAATTCCGAGTATGGGTCACCATACTTGGCTGTATGTCACATCACTTTCACTTATAATAATTTCACATAAAATAATAACTTATGAACATTTCACTTTCACAATATCTCATCTCCCCTGGTGCTCCTCAGGGCTGCGTCCTCAGCCCACTCCTGTACTCCCTGTACACACATGACTGTACAGCCACACACAGCTCCAACGTCATCGTCAAATTTGCTGACGACACAACGGTGATAGGCCTGATCACTGACAACGATGAGACGGCCTACAGAGAGGAGGTGAGTACCCTGACTAAATGGTGTCAGAAAAACCACCTCTCACTCAACATCGACAAGACCAAGGAGCTGGTGGTGGATTTCAGGAGACAGAGCAGAGAACACACACCCATCATCACTATCAACAAGACAGCTGTGGAGCAGGTAAACGGCTTTAAGTTCCTCTCCGTTCACATCACTGAGGATCTCACATGGTCCGCTCCCACATATGCAGTGCTGAAGAAGACACATAAGCGCCTCTTCTTCCTGGGACGGCTGAGGAAGTTTGGAATGAGCTCCAGCATCCTCAGAACATTCTACACCTGCACTGTGGAGAGCATCCTGACCAGCTGCATCACCACCTGGTTTGGAAACAGTACCGCTGGCAACCGCATTGTTGGAGGTGAGCTTCCCTCCCTCCAGGACATCTACACCAGGTGGTGTATAAGGAAAGCCCGGAGGATCATCAAGGACTCCAGCCACCCGTCCCACAGACTGTTCTCTCTGTTGCCCTCAGGAAGACGTCTCCGCAGCATCCGATCATGCACTAGCCGACTGAGGGATAGCTTTTTCCCTTAGGCTATCAGGATAATGAACAGTCAGAACTAATACACCCTACAGCAGGCATCCTCAAAACTGGCTCACTCCTGCAGTTTAGCTCAAACCCTAATCAAACACACATGAGGATGCTAATCAGCATCTTCAAGATCGTTAGAAAATCACAGGTAGGCGAGTTTGATCAGGGTTGGAGTTAAGCTCTGCAGCAGATTTGCCCTCCAGGGAAAGATTTGAGGAACCCTGCCCTACAGCATACTCCCACTTTACGGTATGCCATGCACTGCACTCTAACTTTAACTCTAACACAGTTCAAACTGGACTACACGTGCACACTGCACTAATACAACAACCTATCTGCTACCACTGGATACCATCCATTGCACATCCATGCCATTGCGTATCCAGCTTATGTATAATCTGTTGCACCTTCGTACATTTTTATTTGTATATATATGTGTACATAATGTAGAATGTGTACATACGGTGTATAATGTGAATTGATAACTGTAAGTATGTCTAATAGGACACTGTGTGTACTGAGTATATGTATGTGTATATTGCACATACATATACTCGTATACTTGTCATCTGTATAAGTCTGTAAGTATGTACTGTCTATATGTAAATTGTTTCTGCACTGTCTGGAGCACGCTCTCAGGAATTTCACTTACCAAGGCACATGTGCTGTGGTGTGATGTGACAATAAAAGTGATTTACTCATTACTCCACTTTCACGGAAAGGAAATTATTGTTCACTCAATTAAAAACAGAAGATGGTTATGAGATTGCTGTGGAATGTGCTGATTTGCATGCATATCTTTTAGGTTTAGGCAAAATGAATAAAGATGAAATTGCAACAGTGGCACAAAGAAAATGAAAAGCAGAGTGTGAATTTTTCAAGGTAGACAATTCAGGCATTGATAGATTCTTCTTAGATTACTTGTATATAAATGCAAAAAAAGAAGAATATATTCAGCAAAAGCAAATACATCATGTAAACAAAAGAGCAATAAATATTTAAATATTGTTCTTTTAGCAGCTTTTATTTACAAAAAAAGGACAGAGCATGGTCAGAAAGATGCTTAATTCTTCATAGTAGTAGACTACCCTGTACATTTCTTGCTTGCAAATCAGTGGTGATGATTAATGGTGATGCGATTACTATGAATATGGACATATGAATAACTACCAGCCAGGTGTATCAAATGTGTCTTTTGTGATTGATATAAAAGTTAAAATCTCCATCTGACTGATTGGATCCGAGATTGTTATTTTGAACTTCCTCTTAAACCTGACTGAGAAATGAAGCTGATTTGTTCCCTTTCATCAAATCATCATCCATAATGTGGCTTTTATTCACATAACATCTCACAATAAGCTGTCTTTCATTAAATATTTTCAGCCACTATTGGATCAAGTCAAAAAGTGAAAACTGAATGTGAGCTCAGTTTCTGAAATGGTTAAGCGGTGGCCTGTCGCTTCCTCTTCAAAGAGATTGAATCCAACCGATAAGAGTTATGCTGAATTCTCAGGGCTGCTCTGAATATCTAGTGTGCTGTGAGAGAAAATGTGTTGGATCCACAGGATTCCTTTTTATAATGGTTAACCACACGTTTTACTACACAGGGTTTCATTTTGAATGTGAGCTCAGTTTCTGAAATGGTGAAGCGGTGGCCTGTCGCTTCCTCTTCAAAGAGATTGAATCCAACCAATAAGAGTTATGCTGAATCCGCATGGCTGCTCTGAATATCTAGTGTGCTGTGAGAGAAAATGTGTTGGATCCACAGAATTCCTTTTTATAATGGTTAACCACACATTTTACTACACAGGGTTTTATTTCTAGACTGCATTATTAAATTCTTCTTATAATAGGCTATTTCACATATATTTTATTGAAATGTGGGAAATTGGGAATTGGATTTACTAGTTGGTGTTTCAGCACCATGGACAGGTCCACAACTTAATCTTATTTGCAGCTTCTTGAACACTAATTTGGTGATTTTACTTATGAGTCACTGATTTCGCTGAACCTCCCTGTGGTTTGAACAACCGGATACCAAAGCAGAATATACCACACATCTCATGTATTAAGCCTGCACTTCCAAAGAAGTTTAGTAAGAGCCTTAAGATGGATGCATGGACCCTGCTTTTTTGAAAGAACCTTAGGTTACAGGATCGTACCTTTTTCACATTACCATCTGGTACTATTACTGAGTCACAGCCAGGTGACCAAAACTCAATGTCAATTCAATGTTTCGTGTCAATGTTAATTTGATCTCCAATACTGACGTCAGCTGGTGTAGATATTTGTTGTTTTTAGCTTGTGTAACCAAAATCCAACGTTAAGTAAATGTCAAATTGGTGTCACATCAACCCGATTTTCATTCTCAACTAAAATGCAGTCTGTCTGACTTCATGCCCAACGTCAACCTGAAGTTATATTTTCTCCAGCCTGCTTGGAGTACTTTTTCCTCATGAGGTGTTTTCCTCATAAATTATGCATAAATTAGTTGAATAGGGATAGGGTTACTAGTAATTTAGTTTATTAACAGAAAAATATACTCGAATGTCTGAAGTATGTTCACTTAATGTAAATCATAACACAAGCTTGTTGATCACCATGCTGACCTTTTTTGCTCCCTAAAAGAAGAGCATTCACTTTCATTGTGTGGAAAAGAGACACAGAGGAAAGAAAATCACAGGTTTGGAATGTCTGATTTTTCGTTTATGATAGGACTCGCCATTGTAATTAGGCTACCTGTTGCAGGATAAACTAGGTAATTAACAATATGGAAGCCATCATTAGTGTTTCATTTATTAACATCAATTACAGAACTCGAAGAATCATTTAACAACTTACAGAAAGTTAAAGACATTATTCCTGTCTCAACTCTTTGAAGACATGGCGTCGAGTAAGAACTGCTTATTACTGCGTCCATATTTCTGTGTTGAAAGATGAGCGGAAGGACAAATAGTTCCTGACCTATACAACTGTTTGTTCAAATATGACTCATGTTTTCACTTTGGCGCTCTTGAAAATATAAAGAAAGAAAGAAAGAACGCTCTAGTTTAGTGTGAATATATTTCGATGTGAGAATGACCGATCATCGCGATAAACTCAATAGGCTACTATAGATATTTTGAGATCGATCCGCCCGTCGTTATTGAGAGTGAGAGTGAGACGCTCGCTTTTTGTGACGGGAGGAGCGTCTCTCATTCAAGCGCCTCATCTCACTCACTGTGAGCAAGGTCTTCTATACTCTTTACTGCGAGTCCGTCAGTAGAGCTGACCGAAATGATTTCTTCGTGGAGTACACTTTCAGCTGCATTACTTTTAAGTTACGCCTTTTTCCTGTTAATGAGATGTGAACGTATTTGAACTTTGCAGAACCACGACATCTTGTGATTCAGAGCTTTTTATTCGAAACTGAAGAAAACATTTTGGGGAGAATTAACGATGTTTTTCACTGATGACATGAGCAGATCATGGTCGCTGGGGGTGTGAGGAGATGCACAAAGTCTTAAGGGAAGACTGCTTGTTATCTCGACCATTTTACCTCAGAAACATGAGGGATTGTCTCCTGTGGAACTTCGCCAAAGTGATTCTGTTCTGGACATTAGCTGATGCTCAGGTAAGACACTAGTGTGTCATGACAATTTGTTTTCTTTAACCGTTGAAAATGTTAAACACTGAAAAAACGTAATAGTGCATACTGCATATAGCCTACATGTTTAAGACGTGTTTTGTGTTACTTTATGCGAATTCCTTTTTTTTGGTACACGATAATGAAATAATTTAATTTAAAGCAAATTATTTGCTAAAGTTGAGACTCGATTTGACTGAACAATTGTAGACCTGTCAATGTTAGATTTCAACCTCAGCATTTTACCATAGGACCTTTATCTATGTATGTATGTATGTATGTATGTATGTATGTACGTATGTACGTATATGTAATCATGTATATATGGGTATCAGTTTATTAATTTTGATTCTATATCTGTCATTATTATTACATGCTTTTTTTAAACTTGTGTTTTATATTTCATTCAAAATCCAAGTTTAAATGGGAATGGTCCTTCCGCTATATTTTGTTGAAACTAGATGGTACAACTCAATAAGGTGCAAATAAGGCTTTAATCTGATCCTTAAACTCTCTTTTGCTGAATAAAGCCAGTTGATTCAGTATAGATGCTCCCACATGAAGCATGTTTTTCATGCAGACAAAACATTTAAAAAATGCAGTCAGATATTGACTGAACTATGATTCAGATGTAAGTGCACAGCCAACTCCATGTTTTTTTGCATGAAGGTTGTAATCCTCATCCCTAATATCAGCCTCTGAGAAATGGAATGGAACAGTGGAGGTTTTGAAAAAGGTGTTTCACAGCCCTTATCGTTTCTCCTAGACTAATACTCCTGGATTATACTTTATAGAGAGTTGCTACTGCCTGCACTATAAAATGGTGTTGTCAGGTGACCTAAAATGCTCCTCGTGTGAATTTCATTCAATAATATTATGTAATATGACGGAATCAACCTGACCATATTGAGTGGAAATATATATATATATATATATATATATATATATATATTTACAGTGGGTATGGAATCTATATAACATGCATGCATTTTTTTTAGCTTGCTATTATATGTTGTTGAAGCGTTGTTTACTCTTGTGTCTTGTTCTGTCATTCCAGACCAGTAAATGCAGTCACTCAAGTGAGCACATATAGACCTGTGCAGTGGGTGAAATGACCCATAAAAACACACTTCAGTGGCATGTGCATTTGTTCATGCATTAATTAACTAAATCAATTGTGTTTTGTTTTACAGAATGATTTCTGTTTAATGCACACTTTTTAATCAGCCGGAATATATGCTACTGTATGTTCTTTACAACACCCCAAAATTATTCTTGTTCATCTCATAACTGTGCAGTTATCAGCACAGCACAGTTAAACTAGAAATGCTTTATACGATTTATTTTTCATGTCAGCTTGGTCATATTGCATGTCTTAACAGTCTTGTGTCTGTTAATTATTACTATTATGTGTCTATTATAAACAAATGAAACTGATTCCCACTGCATTGCCAGCAAGTTACAGTAATAAATTAGCAAGTAATTTAGGCATGCATAAATGTGCTCGTCCTGTGAGAATCATCTAAACCAGTGGTTCTCAAACTGGGGGCCGCAAAGAAATTCTAGAATATTACATTTTTTAATTATTTTTGCTATGCAACTCAGGATTTTCCTATCTGAACTATGATGTATTTAAAAAAAATAGAAATATTTAAAACATAATATCAATTATGCGCAGCACACTACGCTGATAGCGTAGTGTGCTGAAACATCACCAAACCGTTGACGTACTAGTGAACACAACGACATGAACACGCTGATAAGTGCTAAGACTATTTAAAATGTACAAGTTTTTAGATAGAGGATGCATGTCTCAGCTGAGAAGGTAAGTACAGAAGAGCCCAGCGTGAAAAAACTAAACTTAAATTTGACGACTCGTACATAAAATATGACGTTATGGAATATAGTGATGGCAGAACACAGTACACACTGCTTGAAGATTTTATCCATTGAAGCACTGAAACTCAACCGAAATGTCACAACAATTCATCCGGAGCATGCAAATAAAAGTAAGGATTTTTTGTCAGAGAAAGAAAGAAGAATACGTCAAGCAAACGGTACGACTGACTAACACATCATGACAATACACGAGAAAGCACAGCAAGCATTGTATCTTGCAGCCCTGCGAATAGCCAAAAGTAAAAAGCCTCACGCGATCGGGATATGTGCCGAGTGATGGTCGGGGAGGAGCAAAATCTGCATTGCAAGATTTCTTTTATATTGTAAAACTTGTATAATATTGTATATGTCTTCTATATTGAAAAACGATTTCTTTTTTAAGTAGAGCAGACATTTTTTAATGTTTCTTGCAGAAAAACAGATTGCTGAAAAAACAAACAGATTGCTATTCAAATTGCAAACCAAACTTGAGCCACTGTCATTTACTCCATTAAAATGTAAGAAGTTTAATGCACTTTTTTACAAATCAAATGTAAATGAACTTTTCAGTATTGATCTACTATGGACATCATAAATAACTGTTCGGTATTCAATACTTTTGTTGCACTTATCAGACAATATTATTATTAACCGTCAAAACTCTTTTATATCAATTTGTTATATTTTATGAAATGTAGACTTTAACCAATTTTGTATATTCAACATCGGAGATATAAGGCTACAAACAGAATTGTTGTTCCAGCATAGTAAAAATGCATTTGTTTTTGGTACAATCTAAAATTTGTAAGTAAAATTGTAAGTTTGAGGATGTTTTCGTCATGAGTTTTCTTTTGGGGGGCCACAAAATAATTCATCCTACACAAGGGGGCCTCCTCCTGAAAAAGTTTGAGAACCACTGATCTAAACAATGTGCTACATGTTGCACACCTACAGTAAATTAAAAAGTTACATCTGAATGTGTTACTTATAGATTGGTGGTTCACAATCTTTTGACATTCATTTTACTAAATTAACACTAAAGTAACATCAATGATATATAAAAAAGAAAGTGCAAAGTTCCTACAAGTCGTATTGTGACTACTTTGAAGAACAAAGAAACCCACAATGAACAAAGAAGCCTATTACACATTACATTAAGTGGCAGTTATTTTAGTTTGCATTTAAACTCCAAGACTTAATGCACAGACTTAAGATTCGCAAGTGTGAACGAATACACCAGTGTTTTGAGTTTTATGTGAAACTACTCTGACTGTGTTCATTGTGTTCGGTGCTGATTGGCTACAGTGCTCATCTCATTGATTAAAAACCTTTGACGCTCTTCACAGAGAAATTGGGATTTGAAATCAGCTGTCATAGCCATGAGACATGAGGGAAATTGGCTTACTGTCTTTATAAAGCTAAACATTTTACATTCTCAGCAAAGATGACACATTGTCAGGTAATTCTGCTGTTTACATTGTGAATCTGCTTGTTCACATTGATTGCATTTATTTATTGCATTTTAACTTTGATTAGAGTTTGATTGAAATGATTTTTAATACATTAAAAAATAATTTAAATAAGTTATCATGTGGCCCTCCTACAAATTTGGCTCCCTTGGGTGTGTTTCCCAAAAGCAACGTTAGCCAACTATGGTCACAAGTTCCGTCGTTACAGCATAGTTCTACAATTCGGTGTTTCCTGAAACCATAGTTCAAACGAACATTAGCTATCAGCGTCACAGACTTACGTGGTTTGAACTATAGCTCTCGACCTGTGGTTAGAAGCATAGTTTCTTGTTGGTAAGATATATGGGCTTAAATAAATATGATCTTGGGCACAACAAGCAAGCTAACATGCAGTACTATCTGTATCTTTCATTCTATCTGTGTATTTTTGCTCGTCCATTGTAAGCTGCATTTTTGAAAAGTATGCATGTGCGTAAATGCCAAAGGGAACCCCGGGAGTGTGACGTCAGAGGGAAGCCGCGACGAATCAAACATCAAATAAAGCAAAATGACAGGGAACAAAAATAGTCAATTAGTCAGTAGTTGCCATGTTCAATACAGCAGCATCTTAGATATCTCTAATCAGGTAAATAGCAGAAGTTATTCCTCCACTACATGCGTGTGACATCATTAACAATGGTCCTATGTTGCTGAACCAATGTGGTTTAAACGACGGAGATTCGACCGTGTTCGGGAAACAGTCGTGACTAGCTAGTTCATTTCCAAAACAATGCATCGTACTATGGTGTTTAATCAGCGAGTTACGTCGTTGTTTGGGAAACGCACTCCAGGTTGAGAACCATTGATCTAAGTGGGTTGCCAGATCAAGCCATTTTTATTTACTATTTATTTATCATAGTAATGCCTCATAAAGCACTGATGAATCATCCTGAGCGCAAAACTTCAAAAGGTAAGACAGAGAATTCACCAAAGCCGTTGTTCGGGATCTTAAGGGTCAATCCCATTTTTATTTACTATTTATTTATCATAGGCAGAATTAATCATCCTGTTTAGCAGGGCCTTAAGGTGCACATTTACACTTTTTACAGTAACCATGCTTTTCTCTCATGCTTTTCTCTCAGTTCCTGCTTTGATATAAAAATCAGCTGTAGTGAAAATATACGATACATTGCTTTTGAGGTGAACATGTGCAAATGCAAATGCAAATGAAAAACGCCTATGGTTGTTCACCACTTCCTCCTTTGGGACGATCTGACCATAATCTTGTTTATATTAGATCTGTTTATGCTCCGGCTGTGAGGAAGCAGCCGCCAACTACTAGAACAGTGAAAGTATGGTCTGATTCAGTCTATGAGGCATTAATGGATTGTTTTGAGACTACGGATTGGGAAGTTTTATGTAAATCGCATGACGAGGACATCGATAGTTTAACGGAGTGTATTACAGACTATATAAACTATTGTGTTGATAACACAGTACCCACTAAAAAGGTTAAATGCTACTCAAATAATAAGCCATGGGTCACTCCTGAGTTAAAGGCATTACTAAACGAAAAAAAGAGGGCCTTCTTAGTGGGTGATAGAGAGGAGCTGAAGCGGGTACAGAAATTATTAAAAGTTAAAATTAAGGAGGGGAAGGAGTGTTATAAATAAAAAATGGAACAAAAGTTACAACAGAAGAATGTGAGGGAGGTATGGAGTGATTTAAACAGGATGTCTGGTAATGGAAATAGAGCACAGGGATATACTGCCTTTGGTGGACTAACGTGGGTGGATGAAATTAATATATTTTTTAATAGATTTGATGGAGGATCTAGTGATTTACAATTTTCCTTTTTAGATGGTATACGGCAGAGTTCCTATTTAGATCCTCCTTCAGTTTTAAGATTACCTTATTCTTCCACTTGTGAGTCTGTTCCTAAGTTTGCTGTATCAATAGAACAAGTAAGAAGTGGGTTAAGGAGAATTAAAAAGAAGAAATCTGCAGGCCCTGACGGTATTAGTGCTGGAGTTCTTAAAGCCTGTGCTGATCAAATATGCTGGGTAATTCACTATATTTTTAATTTGAGTTTGCGCTTAGAATGGGTACCTGTTTTATGGAAGACATCATGTGTAGTACCAGTCCCTAAGAAAACTAATCCTACTGAGTTCTCACAGTATAGACCTATAGCTTTAACAGCTCAGTTGATGAAGGTTTTTGAGAGGTTGGTTTTAAATTATATTAAGCAGTTACTGTGTGCTGCTGAGGAATAAACTGCAGTTCGCTTACAAAACTGGTGTTGGGCGTATTGTGTCAGTTTGTCTTCCTCTGCCTTTGTTTCCTCATTATTTGGTCTTCTCTTTTATCTATTTCTTGTGGTGAGCTGCTGTGACATGTGAATTGTGCCCTTTCCCTGGCCTCCTACGTTTGTGGATTCAATATTTGTGTTAATCCTCGTTCCTCGTTCTGGATTCCCCGTGATCCGTGAAATTGTGCAAATCTTCTCTTTTATCTATTTATTGTGGTGAGCTGCTGTGACATGTGAATTTCCCTTTGGGATTAATAAAGTTAATCAAATCAAATCAAACAGCACTAATCATGCAAAATTCAGTTTAAATGACACTAAGATTAAAAAATAAACATGATGTCCTAGCAACAAGATGTAGGAAGCTTATTTCTAATATTTTCATTTGAATGATAATAATAATAATAATTATTAGTTACATTTTATATAGCGCTTTTCTGGTTACTCAAAGCACTTTACATAGAAGGGGGGGGGAGGATCTCCTCAACCACCACCAGTGTGCAGCATCCACCTGGATGATGCGACGGCAGCCATATTGCGCCAGAACGCCCACCACACACCAGCTTATTGGTGGAGAGGAGACAGAGCGATGAAACCAATCAGTGTATGGAGATGATTAGGAGGCCATGATGGTCAGAGGCCAATGGGCAAATTTGGCCAGGATGCTGGGGTTACACCCCTACTCTTTTTTTCGACGTACATCCTGGGATTTTTAATGACCACAGAGAGTCAGGACCTCAGTTTAACGTCTCATCCGAAGGATGGTGCTTTTTACAGTATAGAGTCCCCATCACTATACTGGGGTGTTAGGACCAACACAGACCACAGGGTGAGCACCCCCTGCTGGTCTCACTAACACCTCTTCCAACAACAACCTAGTTTTCCCATCCAGGTACTGACCAGGCTCAACCCTGCTTAGCTTCAGTGGGCAACCAGTCTTGGGCTACGGGGTGATATGGCTGCTGTTTGAATAACAGCCGTATGGTGTATTTTTGTCACATCTATGTGCAATACAGACAGGGTTTTATATTAAAGTAATACAACTGTGAGCTCCTACCCAGTTTTTGGTAATCGCTTCCTGACATATTATATTCCTGTGCCAAATTGGAGGACATTGTAACCGATCAATCTCAGAATAAGTTCCATTCTAGTTTAGATACGTTTTGAATCACTTTAGGTATTTGAAATGCACAAGCAGGTTTGCCCATCTGAATAGAACACTGTCAGCAGTCTCACAGTGGTGCTCGATGAACGTCAAGGAAGCTGCATGGGTATTATTAATTGTATACTGCTACATATATATATATATATATATATATATATTTATAGGGGTGGGCGATATATAAAAAATATAATATCACGATGATCTTTGTCATGTTGGTTTTACTATTTTGAAAGTTGTCTGAACAGTACAGCCAAACTAATTTCCCTATTATAAAGCCTTTCAAGTTAACAAAAAAGTGAAAAAAAAGAATGGCAGATATTTATAAAAATAATAATTTGTTACATTTATAAAGCACTTTTCTGGGTACTCAAAGCGCTTTACATAGAAGTGGGGGAATCTCCTCAACCACCACCAACATGCAGCATCCACCTGGATGATGCGACGGCAGCTTACTGGTGGATAAGAGACAGAGAGATGAAGCCAATCAGTGTATGGATATGATTAGGAGGCCATGATGGTCAAAGGCCAATTTAGGCTAAAGTGGGCAAAGATAAAAAAATTGTATCTTTCTCATTAAAAAATAAGAACAAAGATACAGATTGCAAATACACATAATATACAAGTAAAACAAACAATTCTTTATTTCCAGGTACAATAAATGTATTTAGCAGGAGCATTCAAGAAACTGAATGAACAAATGTAAAAATAAAAATATATATAGACTGATTCCTAAAGAAACAGTATTAAAGTTTTTCAGTCAATGTTTTATTAGTGTTCCTGTGGCACAGTGGTAGAGCATTGCGTTAGCAGAGCAAAAGGTTGTGGGTTCAATTCCCAGGGAACACATACTGACAAAAATGTATAGCCTGAATGCACTGTAAGTCCCTTTGGATAAAAGCGTCTGATAAATGTATTAACATTAAAGGAACAGTTCATCCAAAAAGAAAAATTATGCCATCTGTCTGTCCATTTTGTCATGGTGTTTTATTTGTATACCATCATTTACTCAAAAGTTGTTTTAAACCTAAGTGAGTTTCTTTCTTCTGCTGAACGTAAATGCTATTTTGAGGAACAAGGAAAACCAAACAGTTTGCTGATCCTCGGTGTCTTCCATATTTTTCCTACTATCAAAGTCAATGTGAACCAGCAACTGTTTGGTTACCCAGATTCACCAAAATATCTTATTTTGTGTTCAGCACAAGAAATAAATTAATACAGGTTTGGGACAACATGAGAGTGAGTAAATAATGACAGAAACTAAATTTTAGGGTGAACCATCCCTTTAATGAATGACAAACGGTTGCATGTTTAAAACTGTCCCTTTAAGACCTATATGCAGGCACGTATCCGTTTGTCGCAGCTGTTGTGTTAACTTTCATTTTAGACACAACCAACTGAGTCTAAATGTACACCTTGTGTGTTTTGGCCGTATTAGCTTAAAATATAACTTAGTTCAGTAATCAGGCGCTGTTTGACAGGGTTTTAGTGCATGTGCTTCTGGTGTATGCGCTCAGAAAAAGCGGACATCAGACCAGCGCGCGAATGAAACATTTAAACGGCAAGGCTTGTATGCAAATAATGTACTTTTGCGATTGCGAATAAGTGCAGTGTCCTGTCAGAGTAACTCTACCGCTGTATGTCGTGTTGTCCACTATATAGAGACGGAGGTGCCAGAACTGTAACTGATAGAATGTGCGCTGTAGCACGATACTACGATATTTCTTCAAAAGTAGACCGTGGAGACATTTTTTTTATCGTCCACGATCAAAAATCGTCATATCGCACACCCCTAATATATTAGGGGTGTGCGATATGACGATTTTTGATCGTATATATATATATATATATATATATATATTTTATTTATTTAGTCATTTTGCAGACACTTTTATCCAAAGCGACTTACAAATGAGGACATTATAGAAGCAATCAAAACCAACAAAAGAGCAATAACATGCAAGTGCCATTACAAGTCCTGGTTAGCCTAACGCAGTACACGGGCTACTATGTAAAATATAGAAACATTAAACTTAGTGTTAGTTTTACAAGAAAAGCTAGCAGTTAGAGAATAAATATGCAATTGATAGAGGGTCAAATGTTTGTGTGTTTTTTTTTATAAAAAGAAGACAGATTAGATAAAATAAAATTAGAATAGAGAGTGCTAGAGTTAGAGGGTCAAATAAAGATGGAAGAGATGTGTTTTTAGCCGTTTCTTGAAGATGGGTAAGGATTCACTTCTCGGATTGAGTTAGGGAGGTCATTCCACCAGATGGGAACAGTTAATGAAAAAGTCCGTGAAAGGGATTTTGTGCCTCTTTGGGATGTCAGTAATGCGTTGTTCACTTGCAAACGCAAGCTTCTAGGCACATAAGTCTGAAGTAATGATTTAGGTAAAGGGGTGCAAGCCAGAGGTGGTTCTGTAGGCAAACATTAATCCTTGAATTTAATGCGAGCAGCTATTGGTAGCCAGTGCAAATTGATGAAAAGGTGTGACGTGCGTTCTTTTCGGCTCATACAAGATTAATCTTGCAGCAGCGTTTTGGATTATGTAGAGGTTTGATGGAACTGGCTGGAAGACCTGCCAAGAGAGCATTGCATTAGTCAAGTCTGGACAGAACAAGAGCCTGAACAAGGAGTTGTGTTGCATGTTCCGAGAGAAAGGGCCTTCTTCTTATATTATATAATGCAAATTATAGGACCGGGCAGTTTTAGTAATGTGGTCTGTGAAATTCAGCTTATCATCAATCAAACTCCAGGTTTCTGGCTGTTTTTGAAGGAGCTATGGTTGATTAGCCTAATTGGAAGGTGACATTGTGATGAAACGATGGGTTTGCTGAAACCACAAGCAGTTCTGTCTTAGTAGGTTTAGTTGAAGGTGATGGTCCTTCATCCAGTTTCAATGCTGATCCAGCTCCAGATGGATGGAATGAGAGGTAGAGTTGAGTGTCACAGCATGCAGTATAAAAAGCCATCTTTATGAATGCAGAACCTAGTGAAGCATGTAGACAAAAAGAGAAGTGGTCCAAGAACTGAGCCCTGTGGCATGTAGCGATTTGCTTTACTTGACTGAGAAAATGACTTTTCCTGAATGCCCTTTCTCAATAGGGTTGACAGGAGGATCTGGTGGTTGACCGATCAAAAGCAGCAGACAGATCATTATATATATATATATAATGACAAAACAAATTTGGATTGTGAGATTTGATGTGACCTACTAAGGGCTTATGACTTTAAACCCAAGTGATCAGGCTGCACTTCAATCTCTCACAGCTAGGCTTTCATGCATGCCAAATTAAAAATGGCATCTTAAATATGGCAAGGTCCATTTCAATTTTATTAAATGTAAAAAATACAACAATTAATGGATGCATTTACATTCAGCTTTAATTCATGTTATATTTCATACAATTTTTTTTTTTTGTTCCAGCAGTTCCAGTTTCAATATCCTCCTGCACAGCTACATTTACAATGCTCACAACTGTATATTTGCTTTACTTGACTGAGAAAATGACTTTAATTGAGGTATAAAGGAGGGCTCCAATACCCTTCTGATACACTTTTACATTAATTGAAAACCTTCTTTCATCATTACAGAGAGTGTATCTTTTAATTTCTTTCATCTCATCAGGGTATTTAGAAGTTCAGCTCTTCTCACTCCCTTGCAGACTCATTTAAGCAACCCGAAATGAGACAGAGAGAGAAAGTAACGAGTCACGACTAACCCTTTGCCAACCACACCAACACACACTCAGTTTTATATATCGCACTCTTCTTTTGATAACTGAAGGGAATGAGACAATTTTTGTGGACCGTTTTTGAAAAATGTATAATTATTTTCTTACCCTTACATCACTCCAAAGTGTATTACTTTCTTTTTTTTTAAAGACAAATTTTTTTTAGCAGTGAATTTCAGATCTGTTGTTTCCCATATACAATGAAAGTAAAAGGAAATGACAAAAAGCGCAATATGATCATTTTGAGTGAGAAAGAGACTGATTAAATCTGATTTGTGAATCAGTGGAGTTTCCTAATTGATCTCAAGTATGCCTTGATGGGCCGAGATTGGAATATAAAATGACATTTGCAAATAACATCCTCAGATAAAGCTATCTGATGGCATAAGAAGATTCAGTACACAATGAAGAAATAAAAACGAGCCTTTTGTTTTGGACAGGCAGGTGAAGATGAGATCACAGCTGAAGAACAGGTGCAGATGCTGCTGGATGCGAAGCTGCAGTGTCTACAGAAGGTCTCCACAGACGACCCTGCAGGTATACCGTTTCCACTCACGTTTTTTTCACACTGCTTTTAATTAAGTGTCCTTTTCAATTCTCCACTTCAACTACGGTTGTTGTGCACCAAAGTTCATCTAGAAATAGTAACGTATTCACCAGAAGTATGACCATCAGCATCTCTGCCAAAACATGTTTTGCATAAAGCTTGAATGAGTCAGCTCAGTCACATGAGGTTTGTAGACGTAAATGAAGGCGCACAGCTAATGAGACTCCTTCAAGACCTTTCTTTGGGGCAACTCTTGGTTAGGCACTGCACAGTTTGTTAATTCATTTAGCTTCATTATAAACTTGTCACAACTGATAAGGCAGAACAGAGAAAAAAAGCTCTGTTGGAGATGACTCATTATAAAATGGCCTTCCTGGCTGTTTTATCAGTAGTGACTTGGCAACTCAAAAATATTAACTTGGCTTACTCCCATCTCCCTTTAATATTAACGTCAAGGATTATAGAGTTATGTGTAATTCAAGGAGATATAAATAATTATGTTCTGTACATGGAAATGATGTGCAGAGGACGTGGGTGCAGTGACTTCTGTCTACAGTACAAAAAATATTTAGTTTTCAAACAAGTCTCCTAGTGCTGAATTTGCACTAGGAGAAATGTTTAGTATAATTATGACTCATTTTATAATGTGCATGTGTTCTTTTGGTTTCTGAGCTTCTGCCAACATAAGTTAAAGTAAATTCAAATTTACCCTACTTTATTAATACATATATATTTTCTAAAGAGGTAAGCAGGTGATATCACCTAGGGTACGAGAAAACAAAAGAACAATCTGATATTTTTATGCTTAAAATATTAAAATCAATGTAAAATTTTTGCCTGTTTTTGTCACAGTCACCCGTAGAACAACACTGCATTTCCCAGCATCCCTCCTGCCACTCACCTGCACTCCATCTTAATCACCCACAGCTGACCTCCATCAGGGAATCCTCCTCACCTGTCACGACCAATCAAGCTCCCCTATAAGACATCACTCCATCCAAACGTTCACTGTCTTGTCTCAAGGTTACACGCTCTCTGTTTGTTTCGCCACTCACTGGTTGGATCCCTGTCACTCCTTTGACGTCTTCCACCATTGTCTATACGCCAAGAAAAAATATAAGGATTTGCTATTCCTCAGTTTGTAGAGCTTCAGTGAACTTTGAGTTTTGCATTTACCTTTTCGTGTTGCCTTCAGTTGTTGATTAAGGAAGCTCTTACCTTACCCATCCTCGTGTGCATCTCCATCCAAGTTGTGACCGTTTTAGTGGATGTGCTAAACATCATTTTACAATTAGACATTAAAATAGGATTTTTTTTAAATTAATTTGGCCTGCGGCCTATCACAATAAGTGGTCCTTAAGAAGATATGCCTTTTAAGCTTTGTCTGCTCCATGGTGGGCTTCAGTTCCGCCCTTGGGCATCAGCGTCATCTGTGTGGTGGGCTTCATCTTTTCTGTTGGGCTATACCCTGGTGATAGCTTCGTCTGCTCCACCATGGTTTTAACATTCTCCTAAAATTACATTACATTAGCTTAATCTGTTGTCACATTTACTGTTGTCATTTCTATAGGAATCTATGCAATTTTGTGTGAGGGGCAAAATATTTCAGATTTCGCGATGGGTAGGTCATTTGAATTTTACGCATTGGCCAACAGAAACCTGCTTAGTTTGAAAGTTACTTTTCTGTGAACTGTTTCATATGCTACACTATTGACAAAAGACAATGGACCTTTTCCCCCCATAAAATGTATCTAAAATCTCACTAATGTGATCACACTTTTAAACTGTTATGATCCCAAAAATGTGTGAATTCACAAATTTGAAATAACAGAAGGTTGCAATTACTTTGCATGTTTCTGCAACCAAGAGGTTGTTTAACAATTTAACTTGGCATGCTGACATGTCAAGATGTTCTCAAGTTGTGTTTCAGGAGTTTTCATGATTTTGCATTATTTTTCCTGATGAATGAACTCAAGTACCATCTAACATTGTTGTCTTGTTTCTTGTTTCACTTGGAAATGTTACATTAATGGATAAAAAAATGCTTCATTGCTTATGTTTTCTGATGCTGGCAGAAATCTGCGGCTGCTGGACTGACTCTGAAACCTCTGCTGATTTATTCAATGCCTTCAACTATATGATATTAATTGCATCATTTTTCTTCAACATCTTTTTATTTCAACAGAAATCATTACAGTCATTGTTATAGTTATAAATTGTTTGATTGTTTTAGCACAAAATGATAAGTGCATTGATCAAGTTGAGTATTCATAATGTAATTAAACAATTCATTTATTACACAAGCACACTTGTTGCCTCTGCATGATGTGGCAGTGTGGGCCACCTCGTGGGTGCTCGTGTTAGGCCTTGCCAGTTGGATATCATCCAATATGCATGCCCGACATCCCCCATAGGTGTAACTTCAGATGATACTACTAATTATTTATATTTTTTTAATTTAGCAGCTTTTATCCAAAGGAAAGCCTGATTCATTTGTAGATGGAAAGGATGTATGACGGTTTCATACTGGGCTTTTACTACAGCTAATTTCATGTTTATCTTGCTATATAATCTACTCTAAAGACCAGGAAGGAATGAAAATGTGCTAGATGTCACGTTATGCTGCAAGATTCTATGATTTTACGTGTCATATCTGAACTTGCCCTTTGGTGAATTGACATCTCTGCTCTGAAACTGTTCTGCTCTCAGTTGGTGTGTGTGTCCCAGAGTGGGATGGACTGATATGTTGGCCACAAAGCTTCCCTGGAACTCTGACCAAGACCCCCTGCCCCAGATACATATATGACTTCAACCATGCAGGTTTGAAACATTTCTCATCATACTTAGTTTTTTCTGCCAGTTGTTAACATACATGATTTTTTGCTGTAATATTTCTTAATTTGAGCTTTAAATGTAGGAACAACCAGTGTTGGGGAAAGTTACTTTTAAAAGTAATGCATTACAATATTGCATTACTCTCTAAAAAAGTAACTAATTACGTTACTTAGTTACTTTTTATGGAAAGTAGTGCTTTACATTACTTTCGCACTACTTTATTAAATATGAGCAGGGCTTGATTGTTTGTTTTTAATACAAGGAGTTCTATTTATAGCAAATGTAAAAGCCTTTCACACGAAAGTGTAAAAAATAAACCTCAGGCTGAAGAAAGAGTAAATCACGTCTGTACAGTAGAACACAGGAGAAGATTCAACACTCTTCAGCAATTAAAAAGCAATCAAGCACTATTGTTAATGTAAAGTAATTTTTGCTTATGTTGAACTGGATCATCAAATGTTAATAAAATGGGATTAGATACATTTGTGTTGTTTAACATATTTAATTATTGCAGGCTTGCGTCATATTCTGAGTTTGCATTTCACTGTTTTGATGAATACTGAATCTGTTTTTTGCGAGTGAGATGAATTAATACACATTCACATTTAGTCTCTAGAACTACAGTAAGATCGTGTAAGTGCACTGTCAGTCAATAAATGGGAAAAAAGTAACTCAGATATTTTCTTGTAAATTAAAAAGTAATGTGTTACTTTACTAGTTACTTGAAAAAAGTAATATTATTACGTAACTTGCGTTACTTGTAATGCGTTACCCCCAACACTGGGAACAACTGACAAGACTCATATGCAAATATGAACCCATATCTATAATATGGGTTAGGTGTTTGAACACCTAAAGTGTTTGAACTGGTTTTGAGGATGTTGATAAAAAATAATCCATTCAATTGACTTTTGTAAGGAATAGTTCACCCAAAAATGAAAATTCTGTCATTTACTCACCCTCGAGTCATTCCAAACCTGTATGAATTTCTTTGTTCTGCTGAACACAAAGGAAGACATTTTGAAGAAAGTTTGTAACCAGGCTGTTTTTGGGCACCATTGACTTCCATAGTAGGAAAAAAAATACTATGGAAGTCAATGGTGCCCCAGAACTGCTTTGTTTCCCACATTCTTCAAAATATCTTCCTTTGTGTTCAGCAGAACACAAAGGAGATATTTTGTGTTCAGCAGAACAAACACATTCATACAGGTTTGGAATGACTCGAGGGTGAGTAAATGATGACAGAATTTTCATTTTTGAATGTGAATTAGTATGGACATTTTTCTTTCTTGTTTTCTCGTTACCAGAATTATTTTTTTTTGTGAACCCAACATCTCAAAAGTTGCTTTTATTTTAGAATTTTTGTTTAATTCTGAAAAAAATTTCACCAGAGTCTGCTGTTGCAACAGTTCCCGCACATCTGATCGATACATAAACTGTGCTCTTCTTTGTTGTTAATGTTGTGGATATTTTAGCTAAAAGAATGTTTCACTTAATAATAATGTCGAAAAAAGTACATATAGTCTAATTAATTCGATTTTTTCAAAGACAGTCTAACAACAGACCATTCGACAGAATGCCTTCACTTTATTTACAAAGCAAAACAAATTACATAATTTGTGATTTTTATTTGTCATATACGATTACATGTAGGACAGCTTCTGATCAAAACAGACTCTTGATTTGATTACATAATTACTGCTTTATTTATTCAGAAGTAGTAGATTAACTTAATGATATTTGTGTATTTTGGTTAGTTTATAGTGCTGCTGTCAGATGGGTCAGACATCACGAGAAAAACTACTTTTGTTATTTTGAGATAATGAGAAAAATAAGTTGTGCATCACGAGAAAACCAGAAAGAACAATAATATATGGCCTCTTGGGGCTTCCGTACCGTAGGCAGGGTAGCTCAATATTTCATTTTTGACAGGAAAGTAAGTAAGGCTGTGAAGGATAAAAGTACAGTGCACATAATTGATTGTACTGTTGTTTAACACCATAGTGATTGTTCAGCTGATGAAAAATCTTTCCCAAAAAAAAATCTCAGTAGACAAAAACTCTACTAAAAGTTGTGAAAATTACATGATCTATAGGACTTCTAAAGACTGTAAGGGTATACTCACACTAGGCACAGTTACCTTGAATCGAGCCCGAGTGCGATTATCCCCACTCCCCCGCTGGCCTGCACTCACACTTGCACTAAACTTTCTGGGCCGGAGTATGCTTACATCATGTGCGGGATAACAGAGAAACCCACTTTCGATAATATTCTGCCTAATAAATTTATAATTTGTTGATTGTGTTTCAATGGCTTAAAAATCACTTGCTTTTAAACGGCAATGCTTAAAAATGCATGCAAATGATACGTTTTTGTGACCATGTAGCACAGCAACATCACATGAGCATGTAACTGCGATAGAGACAATAGTCCAAAATCTCTACTGGTTGACAAATTATGTATTATTTGCGCATTTTCTTAGTGAATCTTATGTTTGAAAGCACATACTACAATACTAACCATACTACTCATAGTGTGTAGTATGTATACTACTGTATATACATATGCACATTTTCTGAATGCATGGCATACCCACATTTACTACAGTTTCAAACTTTTATTGTTGGATGTGTACTGTTTTGCATACTATTTCTTACAGTTAATAGGCAGCATACTGTGCAGTATTCTAGAATTTAGGCAAAGTTCATGTTCAGCAACGTTTTTATCAATCTTTCAGGACATGCTTACAGGAGGTGTGACTCTAATGGTTCTTGGGTGCTTGCAGAAAGCTCAAACAAGACCTGGGTCAACTACACTGAATGCATCAAATCCCCAGAACCCAACAAAAAGAGAGTAAGCTACATTACAGTCATTTGTCTTTAATGGACCGAGATCACTCGTGATTTGACGCGCTACGTCTTTGTTCCCACAGCAGGTCTTTTTTGAAAGGCTGCACATCATGTACACAGTGGGCTATGCAGTTTCCTTCAGCTCTCTTTTAGTGGCTATCTTTATTATTGGATACTTCAGGTGAGTAACTGACTAAATTTGAATGTGTGTCTGATGTACTTCATCTCATAAACTGCTAGAAAACGAGTTTTCTTGATTTTTAAATAGTTTTCTTACACCCTCAAGTCTAATATTATATTTCAATTTCTATCATACTGTAATTCTACAATTGAGAATCAGCGCTGCTGTGTCTGTTTCTCTCTGTACTTCATGCTCCATTAGCAGCTCATCGGACGCATCTTGAATTCAGTGAGAACGTGCCGTTAGATGTGACATGCCAATAATATTCACACAGTAAAGGAAGTGGCTTCTCGCATTTTCTGTTGAAGATAGACCACTGAAAAAAAACATAATTAAATTGATCGAAAATATACACATGGCTTGAGATAAATAAAGAGTGGCTCGGTTTTCAAAATGTGTGCATTTAACTAATAATACAAAATGTCAATATTAATTGAACCGCAGGCAAGCAGAGAGCAGTCTAACATTGCAGAATTATTGATTACAGCTTCATTTAAAGCAATTTGAAAAGAAAGACAAGTGCAATTTTGGAAATATATTTTTTTCTCTTTCTTTTGATTTAGTTTGTTTATATGCATGCTGACATGTTTTTTTATACATACTTTAGACTAGATTATTATCAATACATCAATTATAATCCACTATACATCCTTTATCTGTTTCAGTCAACTGTGCATTCTTTCAACTTTAAAATAAATTGTTAAGGCCAGCATTGTAATAAAGTATCTCCCAATGTGCAACTTTTACATAATTGTATCAGGCCTTTCTAGGAAACAGATGGTGGTATATACTGTACAGTATATATATATCCCAATTGCTATACATATATATATATATTGAATACACATATTCAACTCCTCCAGTGTTATAGGTTGGGCCATAAGATCATTTGTTTTGGCCCTATTGTACTTATTTGTACTCAGTGAAATTTTCACAAACTATTTTATTTATTCTGCCCCAATATTAAAGATTTTATAATAAAACATTTCTAGAAAGTATTATTATTAGTAGTAGTGTAGTACAAGTAGTAATAGTATTTAAATAAAGGCTTTTCTTAATTGGCATCAGATAAATATATTTTTGGATGTAACTTTAAAAACAGCAACTATGAAATGTTGCTGTGAAATGTTATGTAAAAACAGTAGATGAAGTAAGAATGTTGTTTAAACTTTTGACATGAGAGATGTAGCAAATCAAAAGACATTTGAGCTAAATCAATTATGACAAAGAAATCAGATCCAAGGTGCTGTATACAGTAGAATATGTGAGTGTTTTTATGCACTTTGAAGTATCTGATGCAGTGGATTGACCACAGCAATAGCTGACGAACCTGTCAAGGCTCCTGAAGCGAATTTTTTAAAGTGGCTGCCAGAGTGGTGTTGAAGTCAGAAATACACACAGAAGATGAAGACACACTCTTCTTCAGTACAGTATGGCGTTCTTAGAAAACATACCTATCTAGAGCATATTAAGCCATCATAGGTACACTTTCAATGTGAAGACTGTTACAAATATTAAAGAATCTAAAAATCTAGAACACCTCATTATGTTATCCTTCTTGGATAAAGCAATCCCAGAACGCAGTGCAGTGAGCTCACTAAATAAATCTAATTATACTACGGGACCGTTGAATGCTTGAATCTGATTGGCTGACGGAAGTTCTAAGGTGTGCAATTATTATCAGGGACACGCACGGTGCACATAGTTCCAGGCAGGTGACCAGTTAAGACTTTAAGTCTTGAATATATAAAGTGAATAAATTAGCTATCATCAGCAGCAGTAACCATAATCCACTTACTATACATAATTCATTGCGATTTATTTGTTATTAAATACATTTACGTTTCGCCTGATTACCCCTCATTCAAGTCCTCGGTTTACCCGTGCTCTCAGAATCGAGTGTCCAAAAGATTTAGTTCGGTTCAGGCGTGCTGTGTCAGTAGGCTACTGTTCGGTAGCTTCAAGCTGAATCATGCATGTGCACTATCACCAGCTCCTCGGTTCTCAAATCGGACGTGTCCAAACGGAACAGTTCTTGTTTCAGTGTACCGGTGATCCGAAAGCCGATGCCGATTCTTGACTCGAGAATGAAAACCGCTGCAGGTACATTCAGTATATCAGCTGCTCTGCTCGTGCTCATCAGTTCTATTTACTACAAACTCAATTTGTGAATGTGTCATCATTAACTATAATTACAGTACAGGTGTTTCATAAAGCATCCCTTATTCCTATTAAACATAGAGTCTTAATTATGCTCCAATATCCCTGAAAAACCCCTTTGGCAGAATCTTCAACTGAACACAGATTAGATACATTCATCTTTTTTAATAAAATAAAATGTATTTATATTATTTTACTTTCTGATGTTTAACAAAATACTTGACTATGCTTTTCGTCCTCTTGAAAAATTACATGCATGCGTAGTATGATCAGATTATCAGTTCTCAAATCGGACGTGTCCAAAAGAAACGGTTCTCGGTTGAGTGTACCGGTGATCCCCCCCCCCCTTCTATGTAAATCGCTTTGAGTACCCAGAAAAGCACTATATAAATGTAACACATTAGTATTATTATTTTATTATCCTAAAACAGATGTAATCGGTTTTTGACTTGAGAACTGCTCGTTACATCCACTATGTTCGTTACCTGTTACTAGTTCACTCGGCTTGAGTAAATGAATAACTCTGGGATATAGGTTTATTTCAACTCACAGGGAGTGTCAGCCATGTTAACAAAAGCAAATAACTTAAGTAATTTGTGGATTAGTGCTTACTGGAGACGCGAAACGTTTTCAAACGATTCAGTCCAATTTGGCTATATATGCTTTTTTTCTCTTTCAAAACAAAACCATTAATCTGGCTCGCTTGTTCTTAATGTAATTTAATTCCATCTAAAACGGGCATTGCCATTGGTCGCCTGGTAAAAATGCACAGCTGCATCATTTTCTTAGCTCTGAGTGTGCGCGCTGCAGGGAGGTATAAATCATTTTTATTTTGGTCACGGATACAATGTCGGCGAGTTGCATAATACTGTTTGGTTTTACAAAGTTCGTTGGAGTTTTCCCTCTCACTTTCCTTCGCTTTTAAATAGTTTATAAATGCCCGTGCACATTCTACTTTTACTTTAATTTCCGTTCAATTGCTTATCTATAACTTACATCGACAAATTCTCTGCAATAAACATGGGACTTTTAATAACAAAACGAATAAAAACACACCATAACCATGCTATAAGCCTAATATAATTAGGCTTTGGATAAAAGCGTCTGCTAAATGCATAAATGTAAATGTAAATATAAAATGACAAACTTACAAAATGTTAAAATGTAAAAAAAACAACTGAAAATCAAAACCCCCTGTGGAACCAAATGATTAAGAAACAGAACAAATAAGAGCAAAACGAATAAAGCTTGGAAGCACGGAATACACCTTGAGGTAAAACAAAAATAAATAAATTACACAAAAATTTAAATAAAATAAAAATAAACAAACACTGTCTATGGCTGGGCGATTTTTCAGATTTTATCGGTTAATTCAAATGTAATGGTTTGGCTCAATTAATTTTTTATAAATCGAGGAATTGCGATTTTGAATAGAAATATTACCAAACGCTAGATTTAGACACTTTGACAATAAGTCACTAAGACAATAAGTCACTAACAGTAAAGAGAAAAGAACGATCCAACCGCATGTCAGTGCACATGCTTAACCGCTCAGGTGTGATGCTCTCTAGGTACCATTCACACAGAATGTGCTTTTGTGCTGACAAAGATGCCACGCGGGCAGTGGAATAGGAAAAAATGCAAGAAGATGGGAGTTAAACATCTTTTAATAACTAGAGCGCTGCGTTTTTAGAATGCCGTTTCATGCACGAGACGCTGCAAGAGACGCAAGCGCAATAGTCAAACGCGTCCATGTTTACATAGAAAAAACAATAGAAAAGCAGCGTAATCAAATAAAAAACCTGTGAAGAACTTTTACTGTTTGTCTGATATTTCATGTTTGCATCAGGGTGACAGGCTTAAAACTGCTGTTCATTGTTTTACAGAGCCTTTATAGTTAATAATAGCACTATAGGTAATATACCTTACTTTTTAAAGCAACAATTTTTAAAGCATTTTTATTTTATTATTTCTGAACATATAATATGCATAAGAAAATTTGTACAAGATGTAGTTGTAGTTAATGCATCTTTTCTGCAAAGATATTTGGTGATTTGTATAACATTCACATCATGATGACAACTTCGTGTGTGGTGCACTTGGAATATATATTTTTTTTAACTAGAGTGTTAATAAAGAAAAAGTTGCTTGAATCATGTTGGTTACATTTTCAAGTTGACTATTTAAAATTGTTAAAAATCGAGATATGGTCAAATGTTCTGAGAAAATCAAGATTTTGTTTTTTTGCCATATCGCCCAGCAATAAAAATAATAAAAAAAGTCAAATTTTTAATTCCTTTAATTTTTCAATCTTTAATTGTCTGTTCTCTAAATGAACACCTGTAACACTGTCTATATCCTCCATCCCTGGGGGATGTATATATTATATAGCACCTATATTATATGGCCTAAGGCAAACAGCAAACAAATGCATGTGCGATCACACACAGACCTGAAGTTGTTTATATGCTACACAGCCTTGCTAGGGAGGGTCATACTGTACTATGGTTTCTTTAGGACAGAGGTCTCGAAACGTGGTCCTGGAGGGCTGGTGTCCTGCAGAGTTCAGCTCAAACCCTTATCAAACACACCTGAAACAGCCAATCTAAGCATACTAGAAACTTTCAGGCAGGTGTTTTGAAGCAAGTTGGAGCTAAACTCTGCAAGACACCTTCCAGGACTGAGTTTGGACACCCTGCTTTAGAACAACAAGTAACAAGATCAAGATTGGGAACATGTTGATTTTTTTTACACTTATGTTGCTTGTTATTTGTAATATTTTCCATTGTCAGCCCAGAATGTGATTGTTACACTATAATAAAAATGCAGAAAATGTGAATGTGCACTTCAGGTTATGTGACTTTAGTGAAATTGCTAAACCTAAAGTAAATGAAATAGCCTAATTTGACTTACATGAGGGTTGACAGTGTTGCTGCAGCAATGCTTTTAGGATCATTTATATATGGATTTAGTGAAATGCTAAATAAAGTAATTAGCCTAATTTGACCTTACAGAATAGATCATTACAAATAATAATGCTAAATTATTATCTTAGAATAGAAGATAAGCTGTCCCTCGTATCACATAAATTATCAATAGTTAAGTATGTGGTTTTGAAGAAGATTATTTTTTCTTTCTCTGATTTGACTATCTCATTTGGACTTGGACTTGACTTGGACTCGAACCTCTTGGACTTGGACTTGACTTGGACTCGAACCTCTTTGGACTCGGTCTTGACTCGGACTCGATAGTCCTGGTCTTGGACTTGTCTTGGACTCGACAAAAGTGGACTTGACTACAGCCCTACCCAAGACACTAGTATAGTTTTGAATGGGGAAAAAATGCACCACTTAACATGGCCGATCAATGGCTGGAAGCCCCGCCTTCTGAATGATAGAGCCAATTGCTAATTGGTAAAGTCAGCGCGTCACTGAATCTGCGGGTTAGAAGTCCCGGTTGCTATAGAAACAGTCAGTGCTGTCAGTTTTGAGACGTGCGCCTAGGACTGTGCATGCGCACTGGTTGATCTATCCTGAGAAATAAGCTTTTTATAATGCTA
Source organism: Ptychobarbus kaznakovi (assembly GCA_027422405.1). Taxonomy (NCBI): domain Eukaryota; kingdom Metazoa; phylum Chordata; class Actinopteri; order Cypriniformes; family Cyprinidae; genus Ptychobarbus; species Ptychobarbus kaznakovi. Next base: position 13,410,215 of record CM049804.1, on the reverse strand, counting down.
TTTGAGCAAAAGAAACAACAATTATGACACAGTTGTTGTTAAATTTCTTTGGTGATTTCAAATATGAAATTTAATCTCAACCTTGGTTTGGGAAAATTTAATGTATCCCCATACAAAGTGATAGGAGAGGCATTTCAAAGATGGCTGCCGAGTGACATGACTTGTCTTAAAGAGACTTTGCTAAGAAGAGCCAGTTAAATCAAATGATTCGTTCGCGAACCGTACATCACTCATTTCAAAGGTCCTTACAGCCTAAAACAGCAAAAGAACCAAAACTCACAACGACACTGGCCAAATAAATAAATAAATATAGTAAACAATAGGATAAAAACAACAGATCATTTCCATGTTTTTGCCACAAAATTACATTTTGTTATGTATGGAAAGCACATACTCCATCTCTCCCGCTCTCTCCTTCACAGACTCACATACATATGTGCTCATGCGCATCTCGTCAGCAAAGCCGGCTCCGTGATTGGCGGTAAATCTCCATCACCTGTTTTCAAATGGAGCGGCAGTTAAAGGGATCATATGATGCGATTTCAAGTTTTGCTTTATCTTTGGAGTGTTACAAGCTGATTGTGCATAGATAAGATCCCAGAAGTTGCAAAGACTAAAGTCTCAAAACCAAAGAGATATTCTTTATCAAATGTAAGACTCTGCCCCCCCCCCCCTAAAACGGCTCATTCAAACACGCCCCCACATATTTCCGTCACGATATGGAAATATTTGCACAATGCCTTCCAAATGTTCATGCAAAGAAAGAAGGCGTGGTTTCAGTAACCACAGAAATGTTGATGCTGGCAGCCATGTCAGGGAAACACTGTGTTTCTGTGAAAGCAAAATAACTTTATTTGGACTTCCAAAAGTAGATGCATTTAGGAATCATTAAGATTACTTGCAACAGAACAGCCACGCATTTTTATGGACGACTGTTTCGTGAACCTAGGAGAGGAGGCAATTCTGACTTTGCTATGACAATCTAGCGCTTCTGAATCAGTCACTGCAAGTGTGTTTTGTTATTAGTTTAAGTATTTGCTATTGACTGTTCAAATAGATTTTCCCCGAGGGGCAACCCCTTTTCACATACTCAAGGTCACGCGGCGATGCTTACGTGCCTTGATAATGTGGAAGAAACCTCGGTTCCTGTCCCAGGGCCCAATGTGGGTAGCTTCATGTCGTCTCAAGATGCTAACGACAGATGCCTCTCTCACATGGGCCGGGGAGCAATCTTAGAGGGACGCTCAAGTCAGGGTCTGTGGAAAGACCATCATCTCTCATGGCACATCAATCCTCTGGAGATGTTGGCTGTATTTCTTGCTTAAGAATTTCCTAGCAGATCTCAGGGGCCACCATGTGCTCGTCTACTCAGACAACACATCGGTGGTCTCCTACATAAATTACCAGGTGGGTTTGCGGTCACGTCCACTTGCAAACTGGCATGCCAAATCCTCCTGTGATCCCAAGGGAAGTTGTTATCTCTGCGAGCAGCTTATATCCCGGAGGTCCACAATATAGGAGCAGACATCCTGTTGAGACAGGGGCTGAGGCCCGGGGAATTGAGGCTCCACCCCGAGGTGGTGAAGTTGATATGGAGGGAGTTCGGCCAGGCACAATTGGATCTGTTTGCGTCTTGAGAGACGTCTCACTGTCCACTCTGGTTCTCCCTCACGCATCCAGCTCCTCTTGGACTGGACGCGATGGTGCAGACGTGGCCGAGGCTTCGTCTGTATGCATTTCCCCTGATCGCTCTGCTCCTGGGAGTCCTGGAGAGAGTTTGCCGGGACCGGATTCTACTACTTTTCCACTTTTAATTGCCCGCGGTGGCCGGGCAGAGTATGGTTCCCAGATATAATATCCCTTCTCGACGGGCCTCCTCTGGAGCTCCCCATCAGGAGGGACCTTCTGTCCCAAGCAGGGGGCTCGATATTTCACCCCCAACCAGAACTGTGGAAACTGTGGGCTTGGCCTCTGAGGGGGCCCAGCTCATAGACTCAGGTCTCTCAACCGAGGATGTTGAGACCATTCTCAACTCCAGAGCTCCCTCCACGAGGAAACGTTATGCCTTGAAGTGGAGAGTTTTCACTTCATGATGTAGTGACCATCAGCTGGACCCAGTTAACTGCCCAGTTGGTACAGTGCTGGAGTTCCTGCAAGAGTGGTTCACTGCAGTGCTAGCCCCGTCCACTTTAAAGGTTGGTGGCCATAAGTGCTTACCACATTCATTTGGGTGGAATATCATTGGGGAAGACCCCCTGGTATCTCGTTTTCCTCCGTGGTACTTGAGGCTCTGTCCTCCTCCTTTTAGAATGCGGACCAGGAAAGGCACAATTTGCTTTGCCCAGTGCGGGCATTAGATGCTTATATCCACAGAGATGCCCTGTGGCGTAAAAATGAACAGTTGTTCGTATGTCATGACCTCCTAACAAGGGGTCCCCTGCATCTAAGCAAAGGATGAGCAAGTGGGTGGTCGAGGCCATCTCACTTGCTTATGAGTCGGCCGGTCAACCTTCTCCTATGGCTGTCCGGTCCCACTCGACCAGGAGTATGGCGGCCTCCAAGGCCTTGATATCAGGAGTTGCTCTCCAAGAAGTTTGTGATGCAGCAGGCTGGTCCTCACCACACACATTTGTCAGATTTTATTCTTTGGACCTGGACTCTACCCCAGGTTCCCAAGTACTCTAGTCCTAGTGCTGCTTGTTAGATTCACACAGGACAGGCACTCGTCACTATGGTGATGTTGTATTGACGTTCCCAAAGCGTTAGAACTCTGATGCAACGGAGTTCCCTTGAAAGGGAACGTTCGGTTACGACTGTAACCTCGGTTGCCTGAAGAGGGAACGAACGTTGCATCCCCGGCCATATCTCCTTCGTGCCTGTAAGCGACTTGCTCAGACTTTTAAGCTAGTGACAGCTTTGTTTGGGCAGGCTTTATAGCTTCCTGGTTCGTGACATCACCTGTTCTGACGTCCCAATTACACCTTGGATTGATTTCACATGTGCTTTCAAGACTTATCACGCAAGGCGTTCCCAAAGCATTAGAACTCTGACGCAACGTTCGTTCTCTCTTCAGGGAACCGAGATTACAGTCGTAACCAAATGTTTTGCGCATTGTGTGGGTGTGTGAGAGAGAGAGAGATAGAGGTAGGGGGAGAGAGAGAGTCAAAGCGCAGCGTCGTGTGTGTGTGTGTGTGCTCACGTGTGTGAAAGAGTGAGACACGTCACACATCCGTGGCTTGTGTACTGCAAATACATACGAGCATCATCACTGTGTCACGTGACTCTGTTCCACTCTCGGGCTTGAACTGATGGTAAAACTAAGGACGTTATCAACTGTCTTTACTTTAATGAAAGCTAAAGCTCGCAATTATGGTATGGGGCGTTACATTTCAGACGATGCTTGCGGTGTTCTGCCAATCACAATGCTCTGTGTCAGTTGGAAATCAGAGTAGACTGCGCTTGTCGAAAGGAGGGACTTTGTAGAAAACTAAGCGTTTGAGAGAGGTGGGGCAAAGAGGACCTACAATAATGTTCAGTATTTGGAAAAATTATGTGTTTTTTGATAATTAAATAGTCAACATATTCTGTTACACATAATAGACCAAAAAAGATCTTGAAAAAAGCATCATATGACACCTTCAATACACACAGCCGTAGTTCACTGACAAGCTATGTGATATCGCGTTCAATATCGCAGATGAATCGCATTCGATTATGAACGCGATATCACGTAGTTTATCTGTAAACTACGGCTCTGTGTATTAACTGCTGCTCCATTTTAAAACAGGTGATGGAGATTTACCACCAATCACAGAGCTGGCTTTACTGACAAGATACGCATGACAATCGCATGCAATTAATTACACAGCCCTATTACTGTGACAATTTTATCAGTTACATCAACTTAAAAACTACATGACTTCATTACACAAACGGCGCTGTTTGTGAAGAAAATGAAATTAAAGTTTCATTATTAGTAGAGACACTGCTGCCGAACAATTTTAAGAGATGTTATTAGACTCACAGAGGTAATTTCTCTCTCTCTCTCTCTCTCCTCTCTCTCTCTCTCTCTCTCTCATAACTTAGTCATTAGCTGCCTTAAGGCCAGTTCAAACCAAATATGATAACTATAAAGATAATGATCATTCTCAGTAGTAAAGAATAGCAGAGTCCACACCACAACTATAACGATAAGGGACATAGAAACGATATCATTGGAATAACATTCAGAATTTTTTTTTTCAACCGATGAATGATAAAAACATTGTCAAGTCAAGTCACTTTTATTTATATAGCACTTTTAACAATACAAATTGTGTCAAAGCAACTACACAATTTCAAAATAGGATTTTTTTTGAGTTAAAGGCATTTCATTATTGAATTCAGTGATGTCATCGTCCAGCTCAGTTCAGTTTAAATAGTATCTGTGCAATCAAGTTGGTGATATCCCTGGAAATTAAGTGTCCCCAACTAAGCAAGCCAGAGGCGACAACGGCAAGGAACCAGGCTCAGTCGGGGGGCCAGTTCCCCTCTGGCCAGACGAACCAGTAGTTTGTTCCAACTGCAGCAAAGTCAGATTGTAAGGGCTCCACTGGTTCCAGTGGTCCTATCCGATGGCTGTCTAGGTGACAAGGTCCTCACTGGGGATCTGTCTCTGGGGCTCATCTAGGTGCCCTGGTCTCCGCTGACGTTCAGAGCAGTAGAGGTCGTCTCTAGGTGATGATCCACCATCTGATCTGGATACGGACCGGATCTGTTGACTGCAGTGATCATCTGGGCTGGATAAGGACCGGATCGGGTGGCTACGGTGACCTCGGAATAAGAAAAAATAAGACTAATATTAGCGTAGATGCCAATCTTCTTACGATGTAACAAGTACATCGTGTTTTATGGGAAGTGTTCCTGGTTCCGTTTGACATAATTAATGCAGCCTAACAATCCTTTAACGGATTTGAATATTAGAAGCTTATTAGTGTGTTAAGTGTACGCCAGGTTAAAGAGATGGGTATTTAATCTAGATTTAAACTAGATGTGTGTCTGCCTCCCGAACAGAGTTAGGTAGATTGTTTCAGAGTTTGGGCGCTACATAGAAAAAGGATCTGCCGCCGGCAGTTGATTTTGATATTCTAGGTATTATCAAATGGCCAGAGTTTTGAGATCGTAGCGGATGTGGAGGACTATGTGATAAGAGTTCACTCAAGTACTGAGGAGCTAAGCCATTCAGGGCTTCATAAGTAATTAACAAGATTTTAAAATCTATACGATGTTTAATAGGGAGCCAGTGCAGTGTTGACATAACCGGACTAATGTGGTCATACTTCCTGGTTCTAGTAAGAACTCTAGCTGCTGCATTTTGGACCATCTGTAGATTGTTTATTAAGTGTGCAGAACAACCACCTAATAAAGCATTACAATAATCTTACCTTGAGTTCATAAACGCATGAATTAACATTTCTGCATTTGACACTGAGAGCATAGGTCTCAATTTAGATATATTTTTAAGATGAAAAAATGCAGTTTTACAAATGATAGAAACGTGGCTGTCAAATAGCACACCTAGGTTCCTGACTGATGATGAAGAATCGAGAGAGCAGCCATCAAATGTTAGACAGTGTTCTAGGTTATTACTTGTGTGGTTTTTAGGTCCGATAATTAACACCTCTGTTTTTTCAGAATTTAGTAGTAAGAAATTATTTGTCATCCAGTTTTTTTATATCGACTATGCATTCCATACGTTTCTCAATTTGGTGTGTTTCTCCGGGCCGTGAAGAAATATAGAGCTGAGTATCATCAGCATAACAGTGAAAGCTAACCCCATGTTTCCGGATGATATTTCCAAGGTTAACCTGTAAAGCATGAAAAGTAACAGCCCTAGTACTGAGCCTTGAGGTACTCCATACTGCACTTGTGATCGATATGATACCTCTTCATTCACTGCTACGAATTGATGGCGGTCAGATAAGTACGATTTGAACCTTGCTAATGCACTTCCACTAATGCCAACAGAGTTTTCAAGTCCATTCAAAAGAATGTTGTGATCGATAGTGTGGAACGCAGCGCTAAGATTCAGTAGCACTAATAGAGAGATACAACCACGATCAGATGATAAGAGCAGGTCATTTGTCACTCTGATGAGAGCAGTCTCAGTACTATGAGATTGTCTAAATCCTGACTGAAAATCCTCACAGATATCATTTTTCTCTAAGAAGAAATATAATTGTAAGGATGCTACCTTTTCTAGTATCTTAGACAGAAAAGGGAGATTCGAGATCGGTCTGTAATTAACTAGATCTTTGGGGTCAATTTGTGTTTTTTTTAACGAGAGGCTTAATAACAGCCTATTTAAAGGTTTTGGGGACATACCCTAATGACAACGATGAATTAATAATAGCCAAAAGAGGATCTATGACTTCTGGAACCACCTCTTTTTAGTAGTTTAGATGGAATAGGGTCTAACATACATGTTGTTGTTTAGCTGATTTAACAAGTTTATACAATTCTTCCTCTCCTATAGTAGAGAATGAGTGGAATTGTTCCTCAGGGGGATCTATAGTGCACAATTTAATGAGATACTGCAGCTGCATGGTTACAGGTTTATCTCTAATAGTATTGATTTTGGAAGTAAAATAGTTCATAAAGTCATTACTGCTGTGCTGTTGGGAAATGTCAACACCAGTTGATGCTTTATTTTGTATTAATTTTGCCACTGTATTGAATAAATACCTGGGGTTATGTTTGTTTTCTTCTAAAAGAGACGAAAAGTAATCAGATCTAGCAGTTTTTAATGCTTTTCTGTAGGATAGGGTACTTTCCCGCCAAGCCATACGAAATACCTCTAGTTTTGTTTTCCTCCAGCTGCGCTCCATTTTCCGGGCTGCTCTCTTTAGGGCACGAGTGTGCTCATTATACCACGGTGTTGGACTCTTTTCCTTAATCTTCCTTAAGCGTAAAGGAGCAACCGTATCTAAAGTGCTAGAAAAGAGAGAATCCATAGTTTCTGTTACATCATCAAGTTTTTCTGCGCTGTTGGATATGCTGAGGAATTGAGATAAATCAGGAAGATTACTTACAAAGCAGTCTTTTGTGGTAGAAGTGATGGTTCTACCATATTTGTAAGAAGGAGTTGAATTTACAGCTTTAGCTATATGGAGTTTACACAAGACTAGATAGTGATCTGATATATCATCGCTTTGCTGCAGAACTTCAACCCCATTAACATAAATTCCATGTGACAGGATTAAATCTAAAGTATGATTTCGACAATGAGTAGGTCCTGACACGTGTTGTCTAACCCCGATAGAGTTCAGAATGTCTAAGAATGCTGATCCTAATGCATCTTTTTCATTATTAACGTGGATATTAAAATCACCAACAATTAAGAATTTATATGCAGCCAGCACTAACTCTGATAGAAAATCACCAAATTCTTTAATAAAGTCTGTATGGTGCCCTGGTGGCCTGTATACAGTAGCCAGTACAAACATCACAGGGGATTTATCATTAATACTTTTTTCTCTAGATAATGTTATATGAAGCACCATTACTTCAAAGGAGTTATACTTAAAGCCTGTCTTCTGACAAATACTGAGAGTATTGCTATAAATTGTAGCAACACCTCCCCCTTTGCCTTTTGGACGCGACTCATTTTTGTAACAGTAATCTTGGGGGGTAGACTCGTTTAAAATAATGTATTCATCTGGTTTTAGGTTTCTGTCAAACAGAGCACATCTAGTTTATGATCAGTGATCATATAATTTACAAAAAGTGCTTTCGTAGAAAGAGACCTGATTTTCAATAAGCCAAGCTTTATCATTTGTTTCTCTGTGTTATATACATTTTTCATTTGTTGAACATCGATTAAGTTGTTACTCATAGACTGATTTGGACGGTTTTTGTATTTTTTAGTTCGGGGAACAGACAGTCTCTATAGTGTGATATCTAGGTGAAAGGGTCTCTATGTGCTGAGAATTAACTGACTTCTGTGACGTGACACCCAATCAGAATCCTGCTACGAGCTCGAGAATTTAAAGCGGCAGACGCATGCGAGCTTAGAATAAACAGATGATATAGTTCACTGGTGTGGATGCTAATATAGTTATCTTTATAATTATCGTTCTTGGTGTGAACGGGGCATTAGTCTGCTATCAATGGCTCAAAACTCTGTTGCTAGGTCTAAAATTATGTTTTGGAATTGGCAACGTAGGCGTTGGATGAGATGCGGAATTATGCTGCGTTCACGCCGTGTCGTAATTACTCTAATTCCGAGATGACAACACGTGACGTTCAACTCTGTGCTATTCACCTCCTGGACTGGGGATTATCTGTTTCTATCCACCTTATTCTTCAATGCAGAAGTAAGCCATTTTCTGTAAATGTGTGAGACTTCTGGTTTATAAGCCGTCGCAGAGAAATAACGAGAAGAATAACAAAGTGCAGTAAACGGTAAAATTGCTTGCACTACAAACCAGTATGTTCATAATTAAGACAATACATTAAAATAATATGGCAAGACTCACCAATTTGCAATATCAAGCAGCAAAACTAGCTGTTTTGTGCAGCTAAAAATAGCTGGAAGCAGATAACAACGGAAGCCAGACACATTCAATTTACAAATGCCCGCTCTAACGGGAAAAATAAGGTGGATAGCGACAGTCATCAAAATGAACCCGCGACCGCGTGAAAGAATGTTACTGGCAGCTGTAAAACACATTGGCCTAACATTACATTTGTATGCTACTGCTAAATATTGCAGAACACAGACACCGTGTCAGGTAAAAATTGCTTGTTTGTTATTATTAATGACGGCGATACATATTGCCTAAACAATTAACCTAAACAAACAACAACAAAATAATAACAGTATGAATACTTACATAATATGTTTTTATATTATAGTACATTATAGTATCTCTCTATATATATTTTGTCCCCTTTTTTAGAACAGTAATAACTTTCTTTGAAAGCGCTGCCATTTTTCGCTGATTCCGTGTGGCGGCGTGAGGTGCAGCGGCCACGTGGTACAAGCCGTAGCTCTCAGAAAACTCCCAGTTCACAGGTTGTTTTTACGAGTTCTACGAGGACGTGAATGCATTTTACAAGTTGGTATCTTGAAATTACAGTTATTATGATACAGCACGAATGTACATTTAATCCTGCTCACAATAGCGTTTTAATTATAAAAAAACGGACAAATGCCTTGAAATATATCATCTGAAAGATGTCTTGAGGTGTGGTAACCGTAGTATAAGTATAATAATTGACTTCGGTCCATTGAATTCTTACAAAATTATTATATCAACATTGTGATCATCCATGCAATCTCATTTAGAATTCCTCATATCCTAAAGTAATATTTAAAGCTTACTAAATGTAGAAAGTATGCGTCGGACTTTGGGGATTTTTGTGAACAGATGGTCGCTGAGTGTTTTAATATTGCATTCAGTCGGTCTGCGTCCCCAGTGAAAATTATACACAATAGAAACCAGATATAAATTGAATGGGTACACTAAATATAAATATAAAGCTACAATGGATGCATCTTGTCTTCAATGTAGCAGCATTTTACATTATATAGAAACAGTGTAAGCACATTATTCAGTTTGAAGCTTCTTTTTCCTCATTTCCTTAAATGCATATTATTTTTGAGGTCTACCATCTTTTTAATTCTCTGCCTAACAAGCCTGATTTATTTCTGTGTGTCTTCAGGCGTCTCCACTGCACCAGGAACTACATTCACATGCACCTGTTTGTTTCCTTCATGCTGCGTGCCGTCAGCATATTTGTGAAGGATCACGTTGTGCACACTAGTGCTGGGCTGCAGGAATTTGATGCTGTGCTTATGAATAACTTCACTAATGCTGTGGATGTGGCACCAGTGGATACTTCACAGTATGTGAGTCAAGCGCTATCTCATCTTAGATGTATTTCATCAAATATTTTATCTCATGTATCTATGTGGCTACATCTCAAATATCTCATGTGGCTACATTTCGGATTATGACATAAATATTTATATTAGGGCTGGATGATATAGTTTAAAATGATAGATTACATATAATCAATGAGCATTTAGAACTTTGTTTTTCTTTTCAATTTTTGTTTTTTTTAAATAGAACCCTTTTTTAAATCATCTAAATTTTTTCATTACATTGCCTTTAATTAATGCGTTTTTTTTAATTTAGATGAACTTAATTTAATTTAAATTGAACTGCTAAATGCTAAAAATAAGTGTTACATAATGTTTTTTGTGCAAAAAATTGTGTTACCAATTAGCAAGTTAGCAAATGCTGAATTGCTATTTACTATACTAATTACTATCAAACATATTTAATCTGCTAAATTTAAACGTAATAATTTTAATTTAAATGAATGATTTAGCATAATCAGATATTTTAAGTTTTTCATAAAATGTATGAGTACAAAAAAATCCAAAGTTACATTGATTACCTCAAATTTGAGTTTTGTCATCTTATACAGGTTTACAGTGTATATGTGTATATTTTTTCCCCTTCAATTTGTTTATTCCAATATTAATTTATAAGTAACCCTTTATATTCAACTATATATAAAGTTGAATACAACTATATGTATTCTATCTATGTTCAAGATAGATAGATAGATAGATAGATAGATAGATAGATAGATAGATAGATAGATAGATAGATAGATAGATAGATAGATAGATAGATAGATAGATAGATAGATAGATAGATTGAACATAGAGGCACAATAAAGTGTTTAACAAGCCTGGAAAAGCGGAAATTGAAAGAGGTCATGTTGGGTCTGGACGAAGTGACATCTGAGTGAGGTCTGACTCCAATTCTGATTATGGCGGAGAATAAATATTTTAATGCTTGCACAAGGTTGTGCCCCATCTTGACACTGGAAGAAATGCCAAAGCTAGACGTCAGAGGTTACTGGATTGCAAGAAGCTGTAAGTGCTCACAGTCTCATCCTGAACCAGAGGGCTTTTGTTTCATACCATCTCCAATCTCCACCCCAATGCTTGTACACAACATGTCTGAGTGTTTTATTATACTGTACGCCTACCACATGGCCAGCCTCAACAATCCACGCATAGAGGTTAAAAAAGCTCACTTGTCCCCATTTGCTGTCTTTTAGATGGGAAATGATTATCCACTCCCACTTACGCTCAGGCTCGAACTGTATTGGTGCCCATTCCGGGCAATGCTGAGACTCATTGACTGTGCCCTCAGCTTTTTCTTCAAACAGCTGCATTGCAGGAGATAAGTGGTATGAAGCCAACATGTGAGGGAGGATTTTGCAACCAGTTGTTTAGCATCCATAGCTGCAACGCTTGTTAGGTTCAAACAATGTGTCTTCAGAGATCAAAGGCACAACTGCTGTGCTGCGATCCATTTGTTTACCTATAATATGCAGCAACTACCTTAAGCGTGTTGCGCGTTCTATAGGTAAGTCAACCAACATGTTTACATCAATGGGTTGCTATTACTGTCAAATTTCGCATTTTAAGAAACATGCAGGAAATACAAATTACAACAAATTAAGCTCAGATGAGCTTTATTTGTCACATACACAATTATACAGAGTATAATGAGGAGTGAAATGTGTTCTGCCGATTTAACTCCGATAACCCATCCAAGTGGAGCAGTGGGCAGCCGATATTGCAGCGCCCGGGGAGCAGTTGGGGGTTCGGTTGCCCCGAAAGGGTCTCACCTCAGTCGTGGACACTTCCTGCCAGAGCCCGGATTCGAACACACAACCTTGGGCGCTCACCTCGGGTTTCAAGTCCAACGCATCTATCAACTTCTTACTTTGATGCGTGGTGGTAACTGTTCAGTATTGACAGCAGAAGTGTAACAGCAGACAAATAGTTTGTAGTTGTAACAAATATTTGCTTTGTATATATGCTTTCTGCATCATACAGTATAAGGAATCTTTGCAAAGACTTTTCATTATAGATGCCAGGAAGTTATTTGTTTTTCTTCTTTTTAAAGCCAAGCAGCATATAATTATTATAACTTTTATTATTATTATTATTATTGTTATTACGACTACTACTACTGACAATACTGACAAATTTGTTCATACATTATATTCCCATGATATAGTCCATATTATTTTATGTACAAGAGGTTTTTAATAGAGAAGAGTTTTTTGGGGGTCATATGATGGGATTCAAAGTTTTCCTTTCTCTTTGGAGTGTTACAAGCTGATTGTGCATAGATAAGATCCCTGAAGTTGTAAAGGCTAAAGTCTCAAAACCATATAGATATTCTTTATCAAAGTTTAGACTCTGCCACGCCTCCCTAAAACGGCTCATTCAAACACGCCCCCACATGTCTACGTCACGATGTGGAAATATTTGCGTAAGGCGTGGTTTCAGTAACCGCAGTAGTGTTGATGCAGCCGTGTCAGGGAGAAGCTGTGTTTCTTGGGGAACCTAGGGGAGGAGTTAATTCTGACTTTGCTATGACAATCTGGCGCTTCTGAATCAGTGACTGTAAGTATGTTCTGTTTTTAGTTTAAGTATTTGCTATTGACTGTTCAAATGCAGAGTTTTGCGCATCACGCGTGTGTGTCTGTGCACGCGCGTGTGTGTGTATGTGTGTGTGTGTGTGAGAGAGAGAGAGACAGGGTCACATCACAGTGGAGTCAGCCGTCTTAATCGCGGTTTGTGTACTGCAAACACATACAAGCATCATCACGGTGTCTGTCATGCGACTCTGGTACTCTCTCGGTCTTGAACTGATGGTAAAACTAAGGACATGATTAACTTTCTTTACATTTATTTTGAAAGATGAAGCTCGCGATTATGGAAAGGGGTATTACATTTCTGACTAGTGCTTGCAGTGTTCCGCCAATCACAATGCACTGTGCCAGTTGGCCAATCAGAGTTGACTGCGCTTGTGGGAAGGAGGGACTTTGTAGAAAACGACGCGTTTGAGAGAGGCCCTACAATAATGTACAGTTATTGAAAAATTGTTTTTTTTTTTACATTAAAGCATGTCAACTAGGGATGTCAATGATTAATCGACGATCGATTAATTGTCGATAAGAGATATAATCGATAAAAGCTATCGATGGTCGATTAAGCGGTTTCATTTTGGGATGCGTGCGGCTCATGCGCAAAACACGTGCAAACGGCTGTGAGTCACTCACATTTCACCGTCACGGTGAAGTGGCTGGATCTTAGAAGAAAATAATTTACTAATGTACAAACTACGCTTTTAATATGATCCAAACTTTAAAAGTGCATTAAAACAGATACAGTACAAAGTTATTTTGTATTGAAATGTAGTAATAAGTCATGTTCAATTATAATTTCCCTATTAAGTGTTGCATATCGGGCACTTCGCTTTGACAGGGCTGCTGACGCGAGCAGGACAGATATAGGCTATTCTTTCCTACAACTTGTTAATTCGTTCCTACGACATATTAGTTTGTGGCAGCTGTCCATGTTTCATTAATTTGTTCCCTAGAAAACCCACGATTTAACTTAAATGCAGGAACAATTTAAGTCATAGTAACGAATTCTTAATTCATGGCCACGAAATCTTTCATTTCCCCCCACATGTTTACCACAGTAAGAGATGCGAAAACAGTGATTAATAGTGAACAACAATAAAACAAACCTGCGAATCTAGAGCGTGAGAGAGTGAGGATTTGGGAAAAGAAACAATACATAATATTAAATTCATGACCATTCGGAAAAACAAAACACAAAGCCGCATAAATGTATGTAAATGTATGCGCTCGGCATGAATCAAAAAGCATGGTCGCGATGTAACATTTGCCTGCTAACCAATTATTTATCTTATTAACAAAGCTTTGTTACCTCACTCATAATACTCACATTAAAATTTTTCAAATGGGTAATGGTGTGTTTTGCTGTAGCAACGCTGGTGGTTCTGAAAGCGGATCACTGACTGCACGTCTAGAGGTCTGCACGGGCTTAAAATTGAAGCCCGAACGTGGCCCGTACCCGAGATCGTCTGTCCCGACCCAAACCGAGCGGCACAGTTAAATTTAGAGCTCGAACCCGAAATATTTTTTCCCCACAACGAATAGCCAATAAAAAAGGCTGCATTTCACGATTGCATGCAACGGTCAGTACGTAAATATACAAAGAAACAGATTCATCGAGGCTCGGCCATTTCACAAGGCAAAATAAAAAACACTTACCAGTTATGAAAGTTTATGAACATCAGGTGCAGCGGTCGCATACATTCTGCCGAGTTTATGAATGGTTGTATGGACAAGACGATAATTCTTCCACCGTGCAAATTATGGTCATTTTGGTCAGTTAAGATTTGTTAGCATCCGTTAGCAAAGATATCGTGCAGTAAGATCGTATTTATTTGAATTAATTAATAATTTATTTGAATTAGAGAGAGAGAGAGAGAGAGAGGAGAGAGAGAGAGAGAGAGAGATAGAGATGAAAGTTGCGCGTGCATGTGAACCTGCTTCTGCGCGTCTCTCTCTACAAGCAATGAGGCTAAGTTACTTCAAAAACAGATTTTACTCCTCATTGCAGAGAAATATAAATATAGCCTATCGAAGCTATTTTACTAATAAAAGTTGCCGTGCTGTTTGTGCGCTGTGCGAGCTCTGATATATGTGTGCAATAACGTGTGTGTGCGTGCGTCTATGAAAGCAGCGTAGCCTCTGCATATAGTTTTGGTTTAGCTGCAAACCCGAGCCCGACCCGCGGCCGAAGCTATCCATTAAAAATTAACCCAAACCCGACCCGAAACCCGAAAGTATTCCGGGACCCGCGGGCTCGGGTCGGGTAGCAGACCTCTCTACGCACGTCACAGCCCCACGCGCCATACTTGCGTTTGGGATCATTTTATTTTAAATCCCGATGATTTCAATTGCAAACATTGCTATGATGTTTTAAAAATTTAAAAACGAGCACCATGAAACCATTTAAAAAGGCGCATTCAGCGGTCTCCATGTCAGGATATGAAACAGCACACAAAGTATAATGATCCCGTGCGTAACTACGGCACGCACTCTTCCTTTTATCAAATGATTGTAATCACATCCATTCATTTTACCATCCTGCCACTAGCCTTTTATTTAGACTAAAAACCCTATTCATTCGGGTGAGGAAGCTGGCGTTTTGAGTGGCATTTGCACATCCTGTCATGCCGGTGACTATGCCACTGCAATAGACGCATTTTGCAGTAGTTAAGGTTAAAGATGAATTGATTAATTGATCGTTAATTTAAACAACGATCGATTATGGAAATGATTGAAAATTGACATCCCTGTCAATTCCATGTCAACATATTCTGTTACACCAAATACACAAAATAATGATCTTTAAAAAAGCATCATATGACCCCTTTAAGTATTGAAGGGAAAAAAAGTTAAATATTAGTATTATATTATGACAGAATAACCAATACAATTAAAGTAACCGATATTGTGAATAGTGTGCTTTTAATTTGGACAAAACGTTTCCTGTCCCAGTAAGCTAATTCTATGCTTGGTATAAAATTGTGATACTACATTGTGGGTGGATTTAGAATGACTCATTGTGCATTTGCATTATAATTTAATGTTATTTTTGGTCTTAAATTATTAACATTGTGTGACCAAGGCTGATATGAGAGAAATTATGATACTAGAAATTACATGATTTTCAACCCATTATGCTTCCCTCTGTACTGTGTGAATAAAAGGGAAGGCTGCCCTTTTTTCCACTTGTAGCATTCAGTATTTTTCATTATTTATAATAACTGTGATCTGCAAGAATAGGAAATTGTCCATTCATTCATTAATCAAATTGTGCAGTTTTTGGTTATTTAAAGATGATGATTTAAAGAAATCTTAAAAGGTTTCAGAAACTAGTGCTATTTCAGTTGCTATTTTTGTCGACTTTTAGGTCCAGTGTTTCCAGAAGTACCTTGTTGACCGATGATTTCATTTGATTTCTATAACATTTTTACTTCTATAGAAGCCTACCTACGGCTTCACTGTGGTGGTCTGCTGTAGACATTATGTTTTCAATCAGTACTGTGAAAAGAGGGCAGAGATCTTCTAGAGTACATTGTCAGCAGAGAGGCAGGGAAAAGACAGAACAAACGTTTTAGGTGTTTGGGTGAGCCATCCAAATCATCCAAGTGTATTGATAACATAATCTGCACCTTGCTTTTCTCCGGCGCCTCTTTGATCATCTCTCAGAAGCTCTGAAGCTCTCTCGGTTACCCCAAGTTTCTGGCACTTTCATGTGTCTGGAGTTGATGCGTCTGTTATTGTCCATGCTCAGAATAGCAGCCCTTTCACTGGGTTGTTGCACTACTGAGTCCCGAATGCACTCCTATGGGGAAAAAAGTAAGAACAAAAGAGAACAGAAGAGAAAGTGATAGTTAACTCAAAAAAAGATAAGTCTATGATCATTTATTAACCTCCTGTCATTCCAAACCTTGCTTCTGTGGAATATAAAAGGAGATGTTTAGCAGGATGTTCATGCTGCTCTTTTACACAAGGGATGTCAAGCTGTAAATACATATAAAAAGAGTACTGTATATGAATTGCATACTGTATTCCATATATTCAAAGCCATACAAGCTTTGATGGAAATTGAAGTCTTCCTTTCCACCATATTTCAGCACACACATATTTAAATTTACCACATCACATGCAAAAGTACGAATTAAACTGAATAACTTTTTGTTAATAATTTTTGTTCCTCATACAAAGTTATCACATTCTGAAAAAAAGCATTATTTTGTGTTCTTTGAAAGATAGTCATACAAGTTTGGAACAATGAATAAAAGAGGACCAGAGCTGTTCCTTAAAAAAAGAAATGTAACACAGATTAAAACCACCTACATCACATTCACACTCATAAGTAGCAGTGTTTACCTCTCTCTGTGTGGGCTGAATATGGAGCTCATATTGGTAAAGACGCTGTAACTATAGCTGCTTTTGCATATTATAGGCACTAATAATGACAGATACTGTTTTGATGAGTCAAGAAATGATGCACTACATTAGTAGTTATTTGTGGTAAATTGAATCTCTGACATTAAAAACCATTGATGGCTTTCTACACAGATTCAGACTAACATTTTTGTGTTATGAATACAGTTGTGTGGAAAAAGAAAAAAAAACATAATCAGGAAACAGTGTATTATACAGTGTGTAAATCAGAAAGGCGAAACAATGAGAGCAAATGGAGACTTTTATGTTGCTTGTCATTTTTTCTCCTGACAAATACTGTAGGCTCCAGTAATCACACATCTCCTTTAGAGTTTTTGAGGAAATCTCAACAGTGTCACAAATTATGCTCAGATTTGCAAAGATATCAGTCTGCTATCAAAAGTTGTCAGTTTCAATATATAATTTTCATCAAATTTCAAACCTAACTCAAGCAAATACCATTAAAGTCTAAATTATGTGAGCTAGTGTACAGAGCTCCTCGGGGTTGTGTTCTCTCCCCACTGCTCTTCTCCCTGTACACCAATGACTGCACATCTAGAGACTATTCTGTCAAGCTTCTGAAGTTTGCTGACGACACCACTGATCGGGCTCATTCAGGACAAGGTTCAAGGTCAAGGTTTCTTTATTTGTCACATAATAAATTATACAGGGTATAATCAGAAGTGAAATGTAGATCAAATCAGGTCCGCTCAGTGGACAGTGCAAAAGAATAAAAATTGAATAAAAGTAACACAACACAAGAGCATATATATATATATAATATAGGTAAAAGGGAGAAATAAGAGTAAAAATGTGCAATGGGGAATAAAAAGTGCAAAACAAATAAGATGTGCAAAACAGTATATTGCAGGACTTAATAAATAGTAATATGAACAAGAGGGATGAGAGGGATGTGCAAACGGGTTGTACCAGGTATGTACACATGAGCAGCAATACAGAAGATGGTAAATGTAATGAGTCTTGTAATGTTTATGAAACTGAGTTTGTGTTAAGGAGCCTGATGGCCTGAGGGAAGAAGCTCCTCCTCAGTCTCTCAGTTTTTGCCATCATGCTCCTGAAGCTCTGCTTGCCAGATGGCAGTAAACAGAAAAGATGGTTGCCGGGTGGTTTTAGTCCTTGATTATTTTAGCAGCTCTGCTTTTGCAGCGTTTGAGGTAGAGCTGTCCTGCAGAGAGGGGAGAGCAGACCCTGAGATGCGCTCAGCCAGGCGCACGACTCTCTGTAGAGCTTTGCAGTCCTGGTTTGTGGCGTTACTATACCACACTGAGATGCACTGAGTCAGTACGCTTTCTATGGCCCCTGAGTATGGCCCTGAGTCCAGGTTTTCAGGATTGCTGGTGAGACCCTGAATTTCCTCAGCTGTCGCAGATGGTACAGTCTTTGCCTGGCTTTCTTATCTGAGTCTGAATGTGTGTAGTCCATGTCAGTCCTCGGAGTTGTCCTGGCATGTTTACACCGAGGTGATGGTACTCACCCTCTCCACAGACTATCATTGAGGAGTTGTTAATGAGGCCCAGAACCACAGTCCACGATCATCAGCTCCTTAGGAGTGTAGGGCTGTGACTGATTCAGAGATCATCTCCTTAGAGTGGTGTGTCCTGGCACCATGATGTGAGTCTCTCTACCTCATCCAAGTATGCGGCCTCATCATTGTTGTTAATGAGGCCCAGAACCACAGTGATCATCAGGCTGAAATTAATGATGGAAGTGGAACTGTGACCACTTGAGGACACGCAGTCGTGGGTGATATAGAGAGTAGAGCAGTGGGCTCAGGACACAGCCCTGTGGGGCTCCTATGTTCTGCCAGGGTGATGGAGTTGGAGGTGAACTGGCTGACTTTCACCACTTGTGGTCTGGCGGTGAGGAAATCTTGAATCCAGTCACAAAGTGAAGAGGTTATGCCGAGGTCTGAGAGTTTAACTGCCAGCTTGGTGGGGACTATAGTATTAAAAGCGGAGCTATAGTCAATGAATAGCAGCCTTACATAGTTGCCATTTTTACTGTCAATGTGTGTGAGGGACGAATGCAGGACCTGGGAGATGGCATCATCAGTAGACCTATTTGGCCGATAGGCAAACTGAAGAGGGTCCAAAGTAGCGGGGATGGGAGGAGCAAATGTGTTTCTTTAAAAGTCTCTCAAAAACCTTCATGACTGTCGATGTGGGGCAAACAGATGGACGATAGTCATTCAGGCTCATTAAATATGAGGGTTTACTGTTCTTAGGCACAGGGATTATAACAGATTTTTAAAGGGGGTGGAAAACAACAAGGTAGCGAGGGACTCAGGCAAGAGGGTTAAATATGGATGTAAACAAACCAGCAAGCTGATCAGCGCAGGACCTCAGAACGCGGCCAGTAATCCCAGCGGGTCCTGCTGCTTTCCTGACGTTCACTCTCCTTAGTTCCCTCCGAACTTCGTCCTCTAACAGAGTGAATACATGCTCGCTGCTCTGTCTCTGCTCTGACGCGCTGATCGGCAGAGTCGCGCCGCCATTACATTCAAAGCGGCCGTAGAAAGTGTTTAGCTCTTCGGCCAGCAACGGATCCGCTCTCACCTCTGCAGAGGAGTTGTTTCCAGAGGAACAGATGGTCTTCAGTCCCTGCCACATGCGTCGAGAGTCATTGAGCTGGAAATGTGACTCAATTTTCTCACTGTACCGGCGTTTTGCGGCTCTAACTGCCCGACGGAGAGAGTAGCACGATGCCTTGTACTCACTCATGTTCCCTGACAAAATACCGGCGTTGTATGCGGCAGTGCGATGGTTAACCGCATCACGGATTGTTCTGTCCACCCACGGTTTCTGATTTGAGAAAGTCTTTATTGTTACCGTTTCAGTGGCCTGTTCGGTTAGCGTGGAGACAAAGCTCAATGCTACCTCCGTGAATTCGCTGACGTCAGATGAACTCGCCCGGAACATGTCCCAGTCGACGTCATCAAGAGACGCCTGTAGCGTAACTTCAATTTATCCAGAGTGAGAAAAAGAGCTGGACAATTTACTCTGGACCCCTCACATCCAGTGGGTGTGACCCCTCCCAATACTTTATTTTTAATTTGCTATCTTAATTTTTTTTTGCAAACATTTTTTTTTGCTCAATACATTATTTTTCTTTTGCAAAACTTTATTCCTTTGCATATATATGTGGCATTAAATTGACTCCATATTACCTTTCAAAGGTTTGGAGTTTTTAAGGTTTGTAAGGCACTTCGATGCTGCATTTATTTGGTAAAAAATTTAGTAAAACAGTAATATTGGGAACTATTTCATTTTAAAATAGCTATTTTCTCTACTCATTTCTTAAAACGTACTGGTCATTCTTATCCAACAATCAAATTTATATTCCTGTATCCACAGATTAAGTGTGGAGTGAAAGCTGAGCTAAAAAGACATGTCTTAAGGTTCGATCAGTCGTTGCTGTAGCAGACATCACTATTATTGATCATACTTGGTATTAGGGATTTCAAGACACTTCTAATCCTAGGCATTAAACTATAGTGAGGAACTCATCCTACAACATTTGTGCTCAATTATACCTCAAATACTGCAGCTTGTTGAGGAGAGGTGTGCCATTAACTTTCTAAGTGATCAGACTTACGATTATCACCTGTTAGGTGACAATTTTTCAGAGCTCCTGGAATGGAGCGGGCTCTGGAGTGGACTCTGTGAGCTCCTGGACCGGAGCGGGCTCTGGAGTGGACTGTGAGCTCCTGGAACGGAGTGGGTTCCTGGGGACGCTCGGGCAGCGCTGACTCTCGGGGCTGCTCGGGAAGCGCCGAACTGGACGGAACCAGCGGAGACGAAGGTGAGCTGGACGGGGCCAGCGGAGACGAAGGTGAGCTGGACGGGACCAGCGGAGACGAAGGAGAGCTGGACGGGACCAACTCTCGGGGGCGCTCGGGAATCGCTGACTCTCGGGGGCGCTGGAAGCGCTTAGTCTCGGGGGCGCTCGGGAAGCGCTGAGTCTCGGGGGCAGTCGGGAAGCGCTGAGTTTCGGGGGGCTCGGGAAGCGCTGACTCTCGGGGGGCTCGGGAAGCGCTGATTCTCGGGGGCGCTCGGGCAGCGCTGACCATCGGGGCGCTCGGGAAACGCTGAACTGGACGGAACCAGCGGCGATGACGGTGAACTGGCTGTGACCAGCGGAGACGAAGGAGAGCTGGCTGTGACCAGCGAAGACAAAGGAGAGCTGGACGGGACCAGCGGAGACGAAGGAGACAAAAGAGGGCTGGTTTCGACTCGGGCCCGGAAACTTTTACAGACACCGGAAGATCCCCTCTCTCCAACATAATCCTGTGGTGTCTGGGAGATCCATGGGGCGGTGGTAACAGGCACCGAGCCGGAACAGGTGGAGGATGGCTGCTTCGTGCAGCTCTGTCACCGCGGTGAGCCTGCAGAATTCTCCGGTGTACTCCGAGGAGGTGGGAGGTGAACTCCATCGCTGCGGAGGGAAAAAAAAGACAAACGAAAACTTAAAAGAAAACGGGAAAACAAACAAACGAGGGAGGAGGAGCACCACTACTTTGTTTGGTCGGTTGTTCTGTCACACTGCTCTGGGAGCCAGGAACGAGGAGACGAGGAGTTTCTTCACAACAAGGGTTTTAATGAATCACAAATGGAGGAGACACAGGAACACATGGAAAGACTTTAACAACCGACCGGAAACATGGGGCAGAACAGACTATAAATAGATAGAACTAACTAGACACACCTGGAACATAATCAAGACACACGGCTGGGACTAACTGAACTAATAATGACTGGGAAACAGGAAGGACCATATATGGGCACAAGAGAGAGGAAGACACAAGACATGGGGACACAGGTCTGACAATATGATCCCATATAAGATTAGAATTTATATAGAAACTATGTAAACACACTGCCCATGCAGGCAGGATCACTTCTCATCTCGACCCATCACGTGAATGAACGCAAGCAGAGTTGGTCTACTTCATTGTGTGGTGCGCGAGAAGAGGAGGCGGTGTCAGGGGAGACGTGCGGAGTTGTAGAATAATAATTAATTATTGATTACTAATTTGAATCAGCACTTTATAATGAAAATCATATCTTAAAATGAAAAGAAGCAGGCTTTTGCAATCACATCATTTTAAACCAAAAAGTCCAAGGATCCAGTGAACGAATTTAAACAGTAAGCTCAAAACAGCGCTAATGCAGAGAAAACATGGCCGATTTCATCAGCGATTACAGAGAGAATAGTAACTCACGTCCAGATGTCAGTAATATTATTATTTTCAGCGTGTATTTGGCTTAAAAGCAAGAGTGTTTATAATGAACGCTGATTATGTGGTGGTCAGAGATTTAGGGATTCTGAATTGAACTGTATATTAAAGGCAGGCGATTTAGTGGTCTTTGGCATTTCCCTGTGGTCCTGTTTGGTATTGCAGCTTGACTTGTGCCAATTTGTATTGAAAACTTTTTTTTAATTATTGATTGATTGATTGATTGATTGTGGCACTATACATACATTGTGAATTATTAAAAAGTACTTATTTATTTAATATAAATAATTAAATAAGGGGGGGGGGGGGGGGTCGGGTGAGTACCGGCACTTCTTTTTTTACACTTCAAGCACTATACACACACACACACACACACACACACACACACACACACACACACACACACACACACACACACACACACACACACACACACACACACACACACACACACACACACACACACACACACACACACACACACACACACACACACACACATTCATACATGCATACAATAACTTTTGGATGTACAGATATTTTGGCTGAGATATAGTGGTTGAGAAGGCAGGGAGGTTAAGACTCAAAATCCATTGAAGTTTCCTTATGTCCATGAAACTTGTTCACAGTGCAGTCAAGTTTGGATCTGTTATTTTATTGATAATTTGCTTGAGTAATTTTGTGTTTTGCCGATTTCTAAGCACACAATTGGCACAAAGTCACGAGAGGAGGCAGTGCTTCTGTGATTGACTGATTACGCTGTCTACCCGCTAACACTCACCTGTCATGTCTATAGCTGTTCCACAAATCAGCCTGAATGGGTCAAGCTTGGTAATGGATGGACTAATTACTAATAAACAACTCGCCCACTTGTTCATCACCACTTTCAGTCAGGTTCAAATCGAAATCAACAGATTATCAGGGAGTGCATTGGTTTCAGTGACAACTCAGCTCTGTTAAATTAAAGCTCCACGTTGTTGTCTGTGTCCTTCATGATACTTCTGTGTTTACCAAACATTTGTGGATTAATAGTGGAACAACAGTCGTAATAGATGAGAGCTGCATTACATTTTGTTGCTGTATTATATTTGAAGCAACGCACATGTAATAATACTTAATTTGACTTTAATGTAATTTGTTTTTTATAAATATGTTAATATGATAGTTGAACTATAACTATCAGTTGCTTGTTGTAGAGTACTACTTGTTTATAACAGGCACGTCCATTGTTGCAACAAAAGTGATTGTTACAAATGCATTTTAACTTTGTGACAGTAATAGAGCAGGGCTGCAGTTACTTTCAGTGACTCATTCATTGATGTTGAAGCATCCAGTGTAGACAGAATGGCTGATTTTAAAGGAGTCATGAACTGAGAAACCAAAATTCCCTTGATCTTTTGACAGATAAAATAGGTCATTGTACTATAAAAACATGCTGTAAATTTCAGAACTCAAAACTTTGTCATTAGTCTAAAAACAGCTTATACTGAAGCCAGTCAATAAGCACCGCCTCCGCAGAAGAAGATAAACACCTGCTTCCACATAACTGCTGGTTTAGCCCCGCCCACCGATTCGCTCATGCAGTGTTTACGAGAGAGGTGACCGTGCAGGTCTACGCAGAAACCAAACAATAAAGATGGCTCTAAAAACAGCAAGACACTGGTTCTCATTTATCAATCTAATGTAGAATCGAACGCAGATCCATGTGCACAGATCAACTTACGATAGAGTTCACGTGTGATTCATGATGCATTCATGTGCCACTAATCTTATCATACGAATGATCGTATGTTGATAAATGTGGTGGCAGAAAACAATCATCAATTGAATATCACACCCAAAAAAACACCCCGTTTAGAAGCCTTGCCCCTAGAGTAGGGATGTGACGTTTGACACCGAGGCTTCGAAGCTTGTATAAAAAAAAACGAAACATCGAAGCACTGTATCGGAGCTTGATTAGTTTTGCCAAAAGCACGTGATTTATGACATCCGAAGCTTCTTTCATCTGAAAACCATGTGACTGATTCAGTATCTGCTTCAAACGAAGCGAACCTCAGCGCTGTTTCCTTTACATTACATTGCGTTATAATTTTTTTTTTTATCCTAATTTATATATTATTGTCAAATTAACTTTGCCCATGAAATAACAGTCTAAGGACTTTGGAAGGTGTTGTTCATTTTTAAGACCACAGGATGGCCACAGCATGAACAGTTTTAGGGTGTATTCACACCAGGAAAGTTCGATAGTTCACTTGCTTTGGTCCGGACCAAAAGCAAAAAATTATACATTTTAGCTATTTTTAGCCGTTTTGGTTCCTTTTCACACCACACTGTTTGCTCTGGTCCGAACCAGCTGAAACGAACCAAGATGCAGTCACGTGACAACATTCGCTTCAATTGTTGGCTAGATGTGTCTTTGAACGCATTCCCTAAACTGCTTTTCGATTGGTCAGAAAGAGCGTGCGGGAAAATTCCAACGGTGCTTCCGGAAGTAAACAAAGACAGGAGTAAAATGCAGCAGATAGCACACTGCTATTATGGAGAGACAACTGCGCGGGTTGATTCTATCCCTGGTCATCCTTTACTACATAGTTTGTATATACAATTTCAGACAATATATAACTTTTGAGAATGAAGCGCAGATGCGGCTGGAAAATAATGTGTCAATGCACTGCAAACGGCGAAGGCGCATCGCAAGTCACCAAATTTCTAAGAGGCTCCGCACCTCCTCATAACCCCAAGTTTGTCCGCGACCTGCCATGCTAAACTGCAAACTGTCAACAAACACTTTCTCATCCCATAATGCACAGCGCAGCTGACTACGGCAGCTGGTTTAGTCCAAAAATGCGCAGTTCTTTTGAGATGGGCCTGGCTGCAGACCACGGGCGAGTGGAGCTCCACTCTCGAACAGGAAGTACGTCACCTCCACTCAGTTTTGCCAAGTCCGCAGTTTTCCCTCGGAATTGGGCTACATCAAAATCAGTTGCCGCGGGTTGTTTTTCATCTCCAGAAGCCAATAACGTGATATTTAGCCCCTGCAATGAGACTTTTACCAGGGGAACCTCGCCAAAAAACATGAATTTTATGCACCCGGAGCGGGATTTTTACCGGGGACCCCCCTCGAAACGCGATTGGGCTGTTTTAGGTTTCTTTTTTTTTATTCAAAGAACAATAACATGCAATATTTTATCAATAAATAACATCAAAAATATGTTACAACATATAAAAATAAATTACAACAAATAGGAGTTGCCAGAAGTATAAAAGTTCAAAGACACAAGATACATACGCACATACATATCAAAATCAAATAAATAAAGTTCACAAGCTTTCAAAGACCTTAAAGCTTTCTTATTCAAAGAATCTCTGATACTGTCTATATATATATATATATATATATATAAATATATATATATATATATATAAAAATATATATATATATAGTTCAGCCAACAAATCCATAAATTGTGTCTCTTATTAGATTTAGATTAGGGTCAAAGTAAAGTAAATAAAACAAAAATACTGCTCCTCTTGGAAAGAATTCAACGAGTACATTTTCCCACAGGAGTGAAAAAGGTCTTAAACACTGAATATTTTCATTGATAAGATTTTGAACTTTACACCATAGTGTAACTGAATATGTACAGTGCCAAAATAAGTGCAGTTTCCTCACATTCATTGCAGAAAAAACAATTGACATTTTTGTAAATAATGATTTGCTCAAATCTGTGAATGAGCTGATAAGAAACTTCTTTAATCTTATTTCTACGATGATATTTCTGTGGTACCAACCACACTTTTCTCCAGCAAATCAGTTTTCTATTTAATAAAGAGTTCCAATGAGACAAAACATAAGGTAAAGTAACAGTTTATTCTTTGAAAAATAGTATGAATAGCTTTATTATTACTCTATATATCTTATATCAAGAAATAAAAAAACGTAATTTAATTTAATGTACATCAGATTATATTACATGGATACATCACAGTTATACTAAATAAATATTAGAATTGTTACCAGAAAAAAAAAAAATATTAGCCAAATCAATAAGTGTAGGCTTTTACAATTTCTAAAGAAAATTTATTATTAACTAAATAATTGAAGACAGGGTTATTTTGAATTCCATGTAGACCACAAACCACTGAAATCGGCTGATAAATGTAAACATTATCGTGTTTTTATCCAGAAACAAAACGCAGCTCCTCCTTTTACCTCCATTTGTTTTTAAGGTAGTCTTTCCCTGACCAACATGGCAGATGCATCGCAAGTGGAGGTGACACATTGTCTTGCCCTGACCAACATGGCGGACGCATCGCTAGTGGAGGTGATTAATTTCCGCTCTTGAGTGGAGCTCCACTTGCCCAGTATATCTGCAGCCAGGCCCTATTGGTTCTTTTTGCAGTTGGGTCTGTTTGAGGTTGGATCATGTTCTCACCGCAAACGAACCGCTCCAAGGTTTGTTTGAAAGCGTACCGAGACCACCTCTTCAAGGAGGTCTCGGTACGCTTGTTTGGTCAGCTTTTGGTGCGCACCCGAGTGTGATAGCTGCATTCTCACCTGCCCAAACGAACCACACCAAGTGAGAAAATGAACTCTAGTGCGATTCAAGCGAACTAAATGAGGCAGGTGTGAAAGCACCCTTAAAAAGCTTCGAGTAATGAACCTTTTTTCCAATACAATTGGAATGAAAGCTTTACTGGTTCAGAACACTTCACTTCGCCATCACTACCCTAGAGTTTAGAACATGGAGAAACGAAACCCAGCCAAAAAGAGGAAGTAATCTCATCGTCACGATTCTCACAAGGAGCACGGCAATGAAGGAGCGAGGAATAGTGCAAAACACAGTCTTTAATGGAAATCCAAAACCACAGGGAACGTAGAAAACACAGAATGGCATATAACAGCGGTCGTTAGAAACACTGTGCTTAAGTATACAGGGGAGAACGAGATAATTAATAAAACACAGCTGGGGACTAATGAACAAATAATCAACCTAGACGAGGACAGGAACAGGAAAACCCAAATAAGGACAAACTAGGGCAAGGAAGGCACATGGGGAGCAAAACAAAAGACAAGACAGGACACAAGTCTGACACTCATGAAAGGTAAATTGATATTACTCCAAAAACAATTGTAATTCCAAACAATTAAGCTACATAAATGTATGTAATTTATGTGTATATTAAAATACTGGTAAATATAAACATTATAGCCTCCCTCACTCTACAATAAATATTTAAATGTAATGGTATTCAGAAAAGAACAAGAATGAAAAATAAGTTGTTATACAATTATTAATTAAACTATAAAATAAAACTCAAATTTGGCTATACTGCCATTCATTATAAACAGCATGTCAAGCAAAACTGAAACGGCATTGGGCTCACAAGCCTGTCTCATACCACAAGAATCCAAATGTTTCCAATTTTGCCATATTTGTAACATTTGGTTGCTTAACTATTATTCATTTTGTAGCCTAAACAAGACTTTATACTTCACTCATGTTCTAATATCTGTGTAAAATCTGATTGTATGCTGATTTTACAGCGGACCTTTTAAAATAAACAGTGTCATTTTTACGTTTGGTTGACTGCATTTTAGTTTGATGATGAATGGCTGAAATGTCAGGCAATGCAACAATTTTTTTTGTGTGTGTGAGAGGCACCTATGCGATCAGATGGATTAAATCATATAAAGATATAACGAAAATAAATAAAATGCATTAAGAGTGTCACAACAACGAGCCTAGCCTATACTTGTAGCACAGTTAATTTTTTACTGTGGCTTATCTGTTAATTATATTATAGCCTATTATATATATGGTTTGGTCCTATTTATTTTATTCCTTTTTATAGACTCAATTTCTGTTTAAAGAAGCGTTTAATTTCCATTCCATTCTGTTTAATTTCCATTCAGAAGTGCTGCAGGTGCATGATGCGACGATTAAATCTTCACGTTTACACTGTCATTCATGCATATAAAGCTAAAGCCCTGTATTTATATATATATATTATAATATACTTTACTGGTTAACGATCGACCAATGAGCTTTGTTTGATGGTCAGGAAAATAATCTAAATTAACAAAATGCTGTCTTTCTATAATTCTGTTGTACGTTAGTTTCGTAAATGAGGCCCACTGTACAGTGCCAAGTTGTGGAAAAACAGTGTTTGTGTTGCCTTCCTTCTGATCCCAACATTAGGAAAGAGTGAATGAACTATTTTGAATGAAGATCCAGACAGCGCCAGTAAGAACTTGGTCCTTTGTTCAATTAATTTTACTGCGGATTCATTTATAAACAAGGTACAATTTGATGAGGGATTTTTAAAAAGATTAAAACTAAAAGACGATACTCTGCTGACTATATTTTATCTGACAGTAATGTTGCAAGTGTGAGTAACTGTTTTCATTACGTGGTCACTATTGCTTTTTTTTTCTTTTACATATTGTTTGATATGATTTGTTATTTTTGCGTTTTTGACTTAAATCACAGCAGCGTCCATCTACGACAAATGCATGGTGTCAAACTTACACAACTATTAGTCAGTCATAGCATAGTTTACTTTCGAGTCTACAATCTGCCATATGCCATCTGGAAAGTAAATAGCTTATTACTTCTGAATTATGATTTTTAAGTGTAAAAATCTTGATAACATTATAAGTAGACTGTACAAAAAAGAAGGCAGTTTATGGCCTCTTTAATGGATTCTATTAGTTTCTTAAGCACCTGGTGGTTCCCATGTCTTTAATCCATATATTGTGTAAAGCTGTGCATAGATCCCAGCCCTTCAGATTTTCAGAATGTCAATAGATGTTTTTTTTTTTTTTTTGCAAACCCACAATTTAACATTATGCTAGTGACCAGACAGAGAATAACTGAAATGTCATCTAACAGACAGTTGAAACTAGATGAACATACTCAAACGAGATTTAGTACACACATACATGTATTTTGGCACAGAATTAAAGATTAATCAAACACTTTTCTTTTTTTATTTGTTTTCTCCTTGGCTCCACTTCCAGTCAATATGTTATGTCAGGTGGGGTTAACAACAGGGTGGAGGGTGGGAAATGACCAAGCCTGACAGCAGTTTGCCACATTTTTTTCAGGATGCTAATGAATGAAAAGTTCAAAGGAACAGTATTTATTTGAAATGGAAGTGTTTTTAACATTAAACATGTCTATACTGTAACCATTAATCAATTTAATGCATCCTCACTGATTAGAAACATTCATTTCTTTAAAAAAAAAATACTAACTGACCCCAAACTTTTAAATGATAGTGTATATAGATTCAACTCAAACTAAACTTTGCTCATTGTCCCTAAAGTTTCTGATTTTTTCATAGGGGCAAAACAATTCTACAAGGGACAGTCACATTTTTTGGCAGATCCAGGCACGTGGCAGAGGTTAGAGAGGTTTTAGAGATCTGACAAAACAACTGGCCTAGTCTTTAGCTTGACTGATCTTCTACTGTTGGCTTCTGAAGTGTCCAAGAATCCTACTCCAGTTCCTAATCTTTTTCAGGTGAAGATTGAACTGTGCCATAGGTAACATTTTCCAAGCAGCTTCCTGTGCTATAGCTACTGTACTTTCCCCTTCTTCACTCCCTTCACTGTTATCTGTGTGTTCAACAGTTAGTGCAACAGTGCATCATTTATTAACCATGAATTTATTCATTTGATTAACAATGTTATTTTACCCTGATTGTGTCTGGTATTGCTGACTGGTCCACTTTGTTCCTTCAGTGATGCTCACATCAGACTTCTATTGATAATATAAAAAATAAATGTCTGGTCTTTTATGGTAGTGAGAGTGTGCTGTCTTTAACTGTTTGAATTCTTAATATGGTACAATACAAATTTACTTTATTAGTTTAGCGCAGTGCATCTTTTTGACATTACTTTTTTTGGCATAACAGAACACTCAAATTCTTCATATCTAACTCACAATTTTTTTATATATCATGCCAAAAGTTTCCATACAATTTTTTTTTTAAAGATAATACAGCAACAAGAATATGTTGTGTAGCTTTGATCTGTTACTACTGACTGTTGCTCTTTTAATACCTATAGTCGACAAATTTTTGGTGCAGTAAAATCTAAATTAGCTTTTTTAGTTCAGTGTGGTCAGTTTTTTTACATTAATTTCTTGCAAAAATAGAACATTTAAATACTTCCCTTTATGCCAAACCCACAAACTATTTTTTTTTACATGCCATAAAGTTTCCACTTTATAAACACATTATATCCTTTAGCAAAATCAAAAGATGTTGAATTTTCAGAACAATTTGATTATCTATCATCTATCAAATGTGTTCTTTTGCTTTTCATCAAAAAGCACCCCAGATGTATCACTTGTTAACACATCATCAACCTAATTCAGAGTACCCGGCAAACATAGGAAGTCTTTCAATACTCCTTGAAAAAGATCCCAGGCTTCATGACTTCATGAGTTTGCCTGATAGAATACCAAGAGTGTGTGGGGGATGTACTATACATCCCTTTGGGCTTTGATTCCAATATATTGTCAGAGTAAAACAACCTGATAAATTTGCCTGATATTAAAGAGAGAAATAGCCATCACAAGTAAGCTTTGATAACTTTTTGATGTGGGATGTGAAATCCCTTTTAATTCAGTTCATTGGTTTGGAAATGCTTTATGGCCATTAACCACACACATCTGTCATGGCAGTGAGCTAATAGCTTCATTAAAGTGCAGCTCTCCGACTATAGCATACAGCCACAAGCTTATCATTTAGTCACACGTCTACTGTCCTAAAGACTGCTTCTGTCATTTTACACTGATAATGTGTCATTTTAAAAGAAGATAGTGAGCTAATTATTCTAAAAGTGTATCCATGGCGTGGGTACTTTTGTAGAATATAACAGAGTGGACTTAAAGGTGATAGTTCATTTTTCTTTGTGGAGCACAAAATTATATATTTTTTTGTTCCATACAGTGAAAGTTAGTGGGATCCAACTCTATTTTGATTTTCAATAGGTGAAACATTCTTTATAATATCTTCTTTATGTTTCACAGTAGGCCATACAGGTTTAGAATAATTTAATTTTCATTGTTTGGGTAAGATATCCCTTTATTTAAATAATTAAACATTTTTTGTCTCTGAATCTGCGTGATGCGTGTGTTTAAACAAATAAGAGTACATTAGAGAGTCTTTGATCTAAAGCTCTGAAGGAACCCGTGTGATTGTACTGATTGTACCAAATAAGCAAACCAAACAAAAGTTTTTTGGTTTGTTTTGCTCTTCTGTCTTATGTCAGTCTGAACGGCATCTTAATAGAAGATTGTTTATCTTGGTGGGCTCCACCTGAGAGTAGTAAATATGTTTGTCACAGCTAAAGTATTGCTCCCCCATTCACTATATGTTTTACTGTTAAATCAAAACTGCCATGTTGTGATATGAGTGTTGACCTTTTTTTTTGCTTCACTCTTCATTTTTAGATGGGTTGTAAAGTGACGGTCTTGCTGTTCATCTATTTCCTGGCTACAAACTACTACTGGATCCTGGTGGAGGGCTTGTACCTGCACAGTCTCATCTTCATGGCCTTCTTGTCTGACTCTAAGTACCTGTGGGGCTTCACTTTGATCGGGTGGGGTGAGTATATCATGGTAGTGATTTTCCTGGAAGAGGCAATTTGTGAATATCCCTGCTTCTGTTGGAGAAATGAGAAATGAAATGCTGCTGCAGGTGTGTTTTTTTTCTGCCAGGTATCTGGTTTTGTTCATGGATAGCTGCATGACATGTAATTGTACTCTCCTCAAAGAACAAGACCAATCATTTTTACATTCATATTTTCATTTTTGACTGCCGAATGCTCGCTGCTATTTTATAGTGATTATTGTGCGCATGTGACTGAGAGAGATACTGTAACAAATATAGACTAGCACATGTTGAAAACAGCCAGAATGCTTTTTTTCTGGATTCCTTTGTGCATACAAATTTCAAGAATGGTATTTCAATCATGACAACTCTCTGAAGATTGTAGCATGGTGATGGATATGACAATGTTAATGTCTTTGGTCGTGGTGGAATAGACCTGCTACGCTGCTGCTGTTGTTTATTGCTTAGTTGTAGATTATTGCTGCTGCTGCAAGCAAGTACAGGAACTTGCTACTGCCAATGCATATGGCGATACGGTGCCATGGGTATTTAAGACATACTGCTGTTACACAGATAGCATATAAAATAACTCGTAGCAGATCTACACAGGTGGAGCTGGGGAAGGTGAAGGGTTTTAGAGAAACTCTGAAATCGCGCTGCAAGAATCTCAAGTGAATGCTTGCCAGCCATGTAAATACAAGGCAGTAAGCTCATTGGCTGCGTATGCAGCATGAACCAATCAGCTTGTGTCAAGTTGTTTAACTCTCAGAATATCATCAGTTACGTTAACAACCCGTCAGCCTGCATCATCTAGAGTTTCATGACTGAACTATATATTTATATGAAATCTTTCATATGAATATATATAGAGTTCAGTGTGCCCTTGCTAATTTCTTTCGAAGAAAAAAAAATACTGAACCCAAATTTTTGATTGATAAAGTATTATATTTATGGTGTATTATAAATTGTTTTGTGTTAAATACACAGTATTTCCCTCCACATCTTATCTATAGAATCTTGACAAATGGATTCACATTGTAATACACACAACACAAAAAACACAATTTACTGATTTGACTGAAAACCCATAGCAAGTCAACAATGAGGACCCTGGTGGAACAACGAAAGGTGTATACTGAGAAGAGGCTAATAGAGAGGAAGGAAACCGCAGGGAGGAAGTACATAGAATAGTTACAAAAACAAAAGAGTCACTCTAATTGACCATATGAATCATGATCTGTACTTGACAAATACTGGACCGAGAGTTCAGTTCAGTCCAGTATTGCATTGTTTTGTTTTTTTGTATTAAAAAATGTTGTGTTCCTTTCACTATATGCTCAATATCTGGATTAAGTGGTGGAGTACTTCTCTCCCTGCTGCTAGGAGAAAGTAACTCCAAGCAAAAGAAGCCTGCAGAGATATTGAGCCACATGCATGCCATGCAATGTTCACACTGCCCTTGTCTTTAACCTGTGGCTTGAGAAAACATTGTTTTATGTGAAGCTTAAAAATAAATAAGAGGCTTTATAAATACGTACTGTACATCTACAGAATCATGTAGGATCAAACAATTTTCCTTTGAGGAACTTTGATAAACAACCTTTTATAGTGTTTCAGCAGTGTGTTTATAATAGTTACAGTTGTAATCAGTGTAGGGAATACTAATAGTATTAATGTGAGTATTGGCTGGTGATAAATGTGTTATCTGACAAAAAAAAGCAGTACTTCATTATAAAATAAGTTTGATCTGTTTGGCAAAAATAAAATGTTTGTTCTGTCTGTTCTGCATTCTGATGCCTCCACATAATATAACAAATGTGTTAATAATAAAATAGTAACTTAAAGCTCTATTTTAAGCTATTTGTGTGGATAATAATGTAGTATATAGGAGTTTAACTGTTGGAAACTATATTGTAAGTTCTGCAGTGTGACATGCTAAGCTCAGTGTACAAATTTAATTGTATTGTAATTATTGAACATGCAGTTTTCATGATCTTGTATTGTCTTGAGTGCTATTGAAAATTGAGGTCATACTGCACAAGCATTCCTAATAAACTAGTGAATGCAAAAAATAGATTAAAAGGGGTGAAAATATATATAAAAAAATACATTGTGACCAGTCCCAGGATCTTTTTTTGATTTTATTATAATTGTTTGTCATACTTTTATCTTTTAAAAAAATATTTGTATGGAAGTGTTTAGTCTCAAATATCCATTTAGCCATTTAGTAGCCATTTAGTGTTTAGCCTCAAATATCCATTTAGCCATTTAGTGTTTAGCCTCAAATATCCATTTCAAATATCCATATGCATTTAGATTATACATTTATCTAAGCTAAACCTTGACAGTGATGCAATACTTACAAGGATGTTTGTGAACTAAATATTAACAAGGTCTCATTCCATTTCTCATCACCTTTCTTGTCTGAACACTAATCCGATTACAAAGACAGAACAATTGTCTCAACTCCTGGCTGGAGAACCGTTCTCTGCATGTTCATTGTGTTGGTCGAAGCAGCATTTAAGGTAATTCAGCAGGGATATTCGTGGCCATCCCATGTATATTCTGCAGCTGTTAAGGTATTGTTTATTTAGGGATGCAGTGCTTTATTTATTTTGCTGAACATACAGATCCCACCAGATAGCTGGCTTTTGAATCTATATCTTATGTATTCCTTTGAGAAATGTCTACATGGAAACCAATCAGCTATTATTTATAGAGAGTGGTATTCATACCCTTCTCTCCGCTCCCACACTGAGAAAACAGCACAACAAAAGCTCACTGCAGTTTGTTTTGAGAGGTTGCTTCCTTTTCAAGTGGTTTCAAGTTGAAGTGTTCTTTATTTATTTGTCATTCCTGTTTGATGTGTTTCTACTGGAAGGGCAGAGATAGAAACACCTTTGATATGCAGATTCCCTGTTCTAGGAGCGGCTGCTCACTACATTCTCGTGAATGTGTTTGGCATGGCTTATTAATGACCAAGGGGTTAAGCCTGTGAAAGTATTTCACAATACTGTCACGTTGATTGGTGTTAATATAGTCATAATGAGGCAAAATCATTCGTGTTCAGAGGATGAGTGATTCATGTTGTGAATTTGATTTCCTTAACATTAAGGAAATTATTATAGGCTTTTCAGAGCCTATAATAAGGGCACAACGAGGGTGCGTTACATACATGGTTCATATTTATTTGATAGAGCTATTGCCAAGAGAAGGAAACTAAGCCATGCTATGTGATGCAGTAATCATTGTGGCAAAGGAACATTTTGGTCTCAGAATTATTTAAAGAGTTGGACATATCTGTCCTATCTGCATTCATGTTTTCCAAACCTGTATGATTTTTTTTGTAAATGTAAAAGAAATTTGAGTCTGAGGTTTCCATACTCTGAAAAAAAAGTGGAAAAACTATTTTCACTCAGAAATTGTAAATGTAAAAAATAATTGCTAACAAATGGCAAGTAACACATTGTATTTTTTAGGTAGAAAAGCTGATAAATTATTCCATTTAATATATACTCTAATAATGTTTTTGTTTTTTTTACAAAAAAAAAAAATGGTGAAAAATGCATTCTAAATCTGAAGTTTGGTTATAATTCAATCGGATTCATAAATTAATTAGCAAGGCTTTTTTTGCACATAGTTTTGACAAAAATTATTTTTACATCTGCAAATTTGGAAATTAAGGAATGTCCATTTATTTGGATTTAAAAATTTAAATTTGTATTATTGATCAAATTAATATAAAAAATATATTGTATGCTGCTGAATATATGTAATATTGATGCATCGTTACAATTCTAACAGTAAAATAAAGAGAAACACTTGCATAAGTTGTATCATCTTCAATATTTACATGAGACTCTGCTTTTTTTTCT
Source organism: Ptychobarbus kaznakovi (assembly GCA_027422405.1). NCBI lineage: Eukaryota > Metazoa > Chordata > Actinopteri > Cypriniformes > Cyprinidae > Ptychobarbus > Ptychobarbus kaznakovi. Next base: position 13,374,539 of record CM049804.1, on the reverse strand, counting down.
TCTTTTTTTAAGAACTGCATAAAGATTTTTCAAAATATTTTATTTTGTGTTCCAAAGGGGAAATAAAATCATTGAAACAACAGGACTAAAACAATTTACATTTAATTACATTTTCCTTTTCGATGGACTGTACCTTTAAGAATTGATTCAATAGATGGAAGTACAAATTCCGTGACAGTGGGATATTCATACACAGACTGACTTCTCACCTATTTCCCGAATTACTGGAAAATGTCTTAATGACAAGTAGATTTTCATGCTAACATTTCCAAAACAGCATGCGTTACTGTTGAAGGACATGAAATGAGCTCCATTCCTTCAGTGGTATCATGAAGAGAATATAGTATAGGCACATTATTTCAGTGAGATAATCCCAGACTCCCACAGTTACCCCAACATCGCCATGGGAACTGCTGTGTGAGAGGAGGGCACCCTCGATTTACACGCTCACCCTCAGATCCAGGCAGCTTTGCTTCTTGATACGCATGATGTGTTCTTGATTTTTCTGAGGTTTTACATGCATCTCATCAACAGAAGCAGCATTTTTCATTTAGTGGCTGAGCCATCAAGATTAAATTTGCATGATCAAAATTAATTAATATAACAAATTGTTTAATAATACCATCTTTATGGGTATTCCAAAAGCAGAGAAATACAACCCGAATTCCGTAAATGAAAAAATCTTTCAAAACTATATATTACATACAAGATACATTATTCCTGTATTTCTGATTACAGTTTTCCTGTTAGCAAAAGATTTTAACTTGATTTTGTTTACTGGTCTGTGAAGTGAAGGGCATACAAAAACCATGATCAGAATCAAAAATGTGTTTTTAGCTCTTTCAATTTCAAAGGCCGATTGTGATTGAAGGCAACCATTGAAAGTAAAATAAATACATATTTAATAATACAAATAATAATAATAATTTTGACATTCTGCCAGAACTGCAATATTCAATCAAGTTCTGATGTACCAGACAGAATAGATGCTCTTCCTGTCCAGTGTTTGGAATGAAAAACACTAGTAAAAAGTAAACAAGCAGCATTTTTTATTGAGATTACCCACAGGATATCTATCTATGAGTGCAAATCTCCGCAGGTGCTCTTGAACCCCTGGGGAGACGTTGAAGGTTCAATCATGCTTCAATGCCTCCTTAAAATGTCCTAAGACATTTTAACATCCATTTACATGGTTAACTTTTATTCATGCCATTCATTGTGGTTTACTGAATGCATACTAAATTAGTAAACAAAAATAGCATTGCATTCTTGTTAGGATAGTTCACATAATATTAATGGATGACATTTCATTTAAGTTTTAGTTCTCCAATTACTTTACAAATTCAGTTTAGTCTCTTTAGATGTATATTTGATATTGATTCCGTTAATAATAGATTGATAACATTACCACTAGCTTTACCAGAATTTTCACTTACAGTTCAGTGAAATACAGTTCATTGAAATATACCTTTTACCTTTGTTTCATTACAGGTGTTCCCGCTGTTTTTGTTGCAGCTTGGGCAGTTGTCAGGGCAACGCTGGCAGATGCAAGGTGATTTCATGTGTTCATCCTCACAGACTTGACCTCATGTCCCAATCATCTTTGTAGAATTTAATATAGGGGCTTGTATGATAGCATTTGTGAAATATATTATGGGAAAAAATACATAATATCTTGGCGATAAAGCTGAAATATATGTCAATTTTTTAGCATTTTGATATTTAAATGTATGTTTGTATGTATATATGTGTGTATATATACACTAACCAAAATTATAAATGCAACACTTTTGTTTTTGCCCCCATTTATCATGAGCTGAACTCAAAGATCTAAGACTTTTTCTATGTACACAAAAGGCCTATTTCTCTCAAATATTGTTCACAAATCTGTCTAAATCTGTGTTAGTGAGCACTTCTCCTTTGCCGAGATAATCCATCCACCTCACATGTGTGGCATATCAAGATGCTGATTAGACAGCATTATTATTGCACAGGTGTGCCTTAGGCTGGCCACAATAAAAAGCCACTCTAAAATGTGCAGTTTTATCACACAGCACAATACCATACGACCTTAATATTTATTGTCCATATATTCTATATCTTGCTTTTGATAGCAGCAAATAATGAATATCTTTTTAGAGGTCTTCTATGCTAGTTTGAGTTTCTTTGTGTTCTGTCAAAGAAGAGTAAAAGCCGGATTTCTCTTGGAGTGCATGGAGAACGAAAGGGGCTTTACGGGGGTCAGGAAGTAATTTCTTGCGGAGGTCTGTTGAGCGTTTGTGTCAACGTATAACTGTCCTTTTGTAGATTAAGTCAGTGACTTATGCGTTACATGTTCAGGAGATCCTGGAGTTTGGTCGCTGTCCTATCTCCAAATAAGAAGTTCCTTTCTTCTGTGTTTATTTATGGTAAGCCAGTCAGGAACAACAATGAAATTCTGTTCCTAAGTGGATCTGGCGAGGGTCAGTTATTGGGTCGCTCAAGGATGTGGCTCTATAAATCTCTCCCTTCCTGTGTCTTTTGCAGAGATAAGGAAGGGGTCCTCCAGACGGAGCGGCGTCATTATTGGAGTTGGTTAATTTTACGACTCGCACATGTCCAAGAAAATAATCTTATCGTGTTCCTTTGATGTGTGAGAGTCCATGGTAATGTGGGCCTGTCCACTCAAGTTCTACAATATATTGCATAAAGCATCCATATTTGTCCATGCGGATGTAATGCTGATTAGAGTATTAAAAACTTGAAAAGTATTAATTTAAGGTACATTTAGAACAGATACAAATGTGCAATTAAGTTGCGATTATTCGTGAGTCAACTCATGATAATCACACAATTAATCATGATTAAATATTTTAATCGATTGACAGCCCTAAGTTAAAATGACTATAATTAAATGTAGCTAGGCTTACTCTGGTAACTCATCAGTGGACTTTCCTCATCATATAGGCTATACTTTTTCACACTTTTCTCATTCTCACTAATTCAAGTTTTTATATGAATAAACCTCTGAAGGAAACCGATTGTCTTCAGAAAAGTTTAGATGGCTTTTTAATTTTACCGGATAAAGTATAATTTATGAGCTAAGCGCTGCTTTGTTTACAGCCGTTAGCCGTTTTCCAAAAGCACCTCCTACTGGCAGAGAATGAATGTGCATTTTCAATAATCCAGTCTGTAGTTTTTGTTCAGACCAATGCGAAAATCCACCCACATAAAACCGTTTTAAATATAATAAATAATTTATAAATTATTAATACAATATAATAATTTATACTTCTGACTCATCCCTTTTCTTTAAAAAAATGGTTTAAAGGTTCTATTGTGAGGTTTATCTTTTTATAATTTATTTAGTTTTTTGTTAACTTGTATCTCAATGGTAAATCAATTGCTATTTCTTGGTATACAACTGGAAAAAATAAAAGTGTCTGCTAAATTAATACATGTAAATGAAAGAATCCCATCATAACATGTACATGAAAAATTTAGAAACGTTGGTCACAACCATGGGGCACCATTGTGCAGCAGCAACCATCACAACAAAAAAGGAACCTCAAGGTTGATCTAGGTAAATGTGTACAAATGTATAGGGCCCCATTCCTATATTTGCCTGGGCCCCAATTCACTAAATCCACCCCTGAATATATTGCATGCATGCACACAGTTTTAAGGCAGCTTTAATAGCCTTTTTGGTAACTTCATGCCTTAACTGATGGCATAACTAGAACATTGCATGCATGTAGTTTCTTTCGCTGTTTGATATGAAATTATATAGGCTACAGCGCACGCTGGCACCTTTGTGCGTGTATTTGAAGAGCGCGCGCTATGAGCACAGTATTTTTCTGTGCTCGTTTAACTCGCGCCTGGCGCGGAGGCGAAGTTAGAGCGCGCCTCTGAAACGTCTCCCGTTTGATGTGGTCATAAAGTCCAAAGACTAAATATTACCCATAGTTTTAATTTTCATATTTTAGGGATAATAACAAATTTAATTGCTTCAATTTTTGTTCTCATTTTCATTTTTATTAATGAACCTACAGGACGAGTATATAGGTTTATGGATTTATTTATTTATGATGAGAACAGATGAACTGACTGCATCACTTTTCATGTTCAATACCACAGTGACAGCGGAGGCCACTATAAACAAAATATGCTAGGGCTGGGTAAAAAAAATAAATAGATTTCTCGATTTTAATAGTTTCTCATTTTTATGGACCATTATCGATTATTAAATCCCAATAGATGCTGTTTTCATTTGATTAATGAACAGTACAGATGCACCTTCTATCCAATAAATCGTGTTGTTACATTTGATGTGAAACAAAAGTCTCAGATTTCAAATTCTGTAAATTTTATTAGGAAATTCAAGCAATAAATACAATTTTGGTGCTCTTTAATGTGGTCTGATAGATCGCTGTAGCTTAAACTGGGTACTTGCCTCAAACGCATAGCAAAAGACTCATAAGTAACACTTTTACTTTTGTTCTGGAGCTTATGATCCCGCGCTCTGCTGCCTCACTGGAGCGCACTCACCACCAGCTGGACAGTGGTGGTCTATTACAATAGATCACTCTCAGTGCAATCTGTCAAAATGATGGACGGCCTTCAAATTTTTCCGTCACTGCTAAAAATATTCTGTCAATGACGGAAAATTTTCGGTTAACGCGACCTCTGTTAATATATATATATTTTATATTTTATATAGATTCACACACACACACTCACACACATATAATATCTTTATATTAGAATGCACTTTGATAAACAGTATATAGAGTAGAGTGGGGGGAAACGCCCCCCCCCACCCCTACTGTTTTTCACAAAATAACCACAACAAAGTCAATATACATTTTTATTGTAACTATGGACTATGTTGACAAGAGTGATGTAGAATTTTTCATGATGGAGCTTACACTGGTGATGTACCAAAGAGAAAACGGATTTCACAGTAAATTATCTAACTTTCAGCAGTAAAAAAAAAGTGTTTGAAAGCTTGTTGTTTTGTAGAACATCACAGTTATATATGATATGAGAACAGTAGGGCCTGTAGATAGGGAGTATGTGTTATTTAATAAAAATATAATTATATTTTCAGAATTACAAAAAACAGTGTGTGGGGTAAAACACCCCCAGGGGGCAATGGGCAATTACTGTAGTTATTTTATTCTGAACATTAAATCATTTGTTTTTCCATCAAATGTATTCTAACTAGTTGGTTGAATACAAATATTTGGACATTATATTAAAAAATTATCTCAAGTTAGCATCAGGGAGCAAGCTAGCCAGTTATCATCAGCAAAATTTTCTTTCAAAAATATTATTATAATTTTGTAATTCATAATTATTGATCATATTCTTTTTACATTTTAAGCTAAAACTACATGTACTCTGATTTTGCTGTAAATGTTTAAAGCAAATTGCTTTGTCAGACTGGGGGGCATTTTACCATGCCCCTTGGCACAAATTAAATATTAGTTAAAAATATAATACCATGAAAACTCAACATACTTGGTTTATAATTTATGCCATTGTCACTAAAACTATGATAACTTTTCTGAACACATTTAACTTTTGTTCCACTGAAGAAAAAAAAACACAATCCTTAAGGGGGGTTTTCCCCCCACTCTACCCTATATATGTTTATATATATATATATATATATATATATATATATTTATATATATATATATATATATATATATATATATATATATATATACTGAACAAAATTATAAACGCAACACTTGTTTTTGCCCCCGTTTTTCATGAGCTGAACTCAAAGATCTAAGACTTTTTCTATGTGCACAAAAGGCCTATTTCTCTCAAATATTGTTCACAAATCTGTCTAAATCTGTGTTGGTGAGCACTTCTCCTTTGCCGAGATAATCCATCCACCTCACAGGTGTGGCTTATCAAGATGCTGATTAGACCGCATGATTATTGCACAGGTGTGCCTTAGGCTGGCCACAATAAAAGGCCACTCTAAAATGTGCAGTTTTACTGTATTGGGGGGGACTGAAAACCAGTCATTATCTGGTGTGATCAGCATTTGCCTCACGCAGTGCAACACATCTCCTTCGCATAGAGTTGATCAGGTTGTTGATTGTGGCCTGTAGAATGTTGGTCCACTCCTCTTCAATGGCTGTGCGAAGTTGTTGGATATGGCAGGAACTGGAACATGCTGTCATATACGCCAATCCAGAGCATCCCAAACATGCTCAATTTGTGACATGTCCAGTGAGTATGCTGGCCATGCAAGAACTGGGATGTTTTCAGCTTCCAGGAATTGTGTACAGATCCTTGCAACATGGAGCTGTGCATTATTTATTTATTTATTTAGTCATTTAGCAGACGCTTTTATCCAAAGCGACTTACAAATGAGGACATTATAGAAGCAATCAAAACCAACAAAAGAGCAATAACATGCAAGTGCCATTACAAGTCCTGGTTAGCCTAACACGTAGGAAGGATTTTTTTTTTTTTTGAAAACTAGTATGTAAAATATAGAAACATTAAACTTAGTGTTAGTTTTACAAGAAAAGCTAGCAGTTAGATAATAAATATGCAATTGATAGAGGGTCAAATGTTTGTGTTTTTTTTTTAAATAAAAAGAAGACAGATTAGATAAAATAAATTTAGAATAGAGAGTGCTAGAGTTAGAGGGTCAAATAAAGATGGAAGAGATGTGTTTTTAGCCGTTTCTTGAAGATGGGTAAGAATTCAGCTGCTCGGATTGAGTTAGGGAGGTCATTCCACCAGATGGGAACAGTAAATGAAAAAGTCTGTGAAAGGGATTTTGTGCCTCTTTGGGATGGTACAGTAATGCGTCGTTCACTTGCAGAACGCAAGCTTCTAGAGGGCACATAAGTCTGAAGTAATGAATTTAGGTAAAGGGGTGCAAAGCCAGAGGTGGTTCTGTAGGCAAACATTAATGTCTTGAATTTAATGCGAGCAGCTATTGGTAGCCAGTGCAAATTGATGAACAGAGGTGTGACGTGCGTTCTTTTCGGCTCATTAAAGATTAATCTTGCAGCAGCATTTTGGATTAATTGTAGAGGTTTGATGGAACTGGCTGGAAGACCTGCCAAGAGAGCATTGCATTAGTCAAGTCTGGACAGAACAAGAGCCTGAACAAGGAGTTGTGTTGCATGTTCCGAGAGAAAGGGCCTGATCTTCTTAATATTATATAATGCAAATCTACAGGACCGGGCAGTTTTAGTAATGTGGTCTGTGAAATTCAGCTTATCATCAATCACAACTCCAAGGTTTCTGGCTGTTTTTGAAGGAGCTATGGTTGATGAGCCTAATTGGAAGGTGAAATTGTGATGAAACGATGGGTTTGCTGAAACCACAAGCAGTTCTGTCTTAGCTAGGTTTAGTTGAAGGTGATGGTCCTTCATCCAGCTAGAAATCTCCGCTAGACATGCTGAGATGCGAGCAGCTATCGTCAGATCATCAGGATGGAATGAGAGGTAGAGTTGAGTGTCATCAGCATAGCAGTGATATGAAAAGCCATGTTTTTGAATGACAGAACCTAGTGAAGCCATGTAGACAGAAAAGAGAAGTGGTCCAAGAACTGAGCCCTGTGGCACCCCTGTAGCTAGATGTTGCGACTTGATACCTCACCTCTCCAAGATACTTTGAAGGACCTATCTGAGAGGTAAGAGTCAAACCACTGGAGTGCGTTATAATGCTGCAACATGAGGTGATGGTCGTCGATGAATGGCACAAAAATGGGCCTCAGGATCTCATCACGGTACCTCTGTGCAGTCAAAATGCCATCAATAAAATGCACCTTTGTTCATTGTCCATAACATACGCCTGCCCATACCATAACCCCACCACCACCATGGGCCACTCGATCCACAATGTTGACATCAGCAAACCGCTCACCCACACAATGCCATACACGCTGTCTGCCATCTGCCCTGTACAGTGAAAACCGGGATTCATCCGTGAAGAGAACACCTCTCTAAAGTGCCAGACGCCATCGAATGTGAGCATTTGCCTGCTCAAGTCGGTTACGACGATGAACTGCAGTCAGGTAGAGACCCCGATGAGGATGACGAGCATGCAGATGAGCTTCCTGAGATAGTTTTTGTTTGTACAGAAATTCTTTGGTTATGCAAATCGATTGTTGCAGCAGCTGTCTGGTGGCTGTCTGGGTGGCTGGTCTCAGACGATCTTGGAGGTGAAGATGCTGGATGTGGAGGGTCCTGGGCTGGTGTGGTTACACGTGGTCTGCGTTGTGTGACCGGTTGGATGTACTGCCAAATTCTCTGAAACGCCTTTGGAGACGGCTTATAGTAGAGAAATTAACATTCAATTCACGGGCAACAGCTCTGGTGGACATTCATGCAGTCACACATGCCAATTGCACGCTCCCTCAAAATTTGCGACATCTGTGGCATTGTGCTGTGTGATAAAACCGCACATTTTAGAGTGGCCTTTTATTGTGGGCAGCCTAAGGCCTACCTGTGCAATAATCATGCTGTCAAATCATATATATATACAGTAAGACACTGTAAGACAGGGACGTCCAGGTTGTAAAACCTTACAAATGTGGATGGTGAGGACCAGCCGGCCGCTTCACAAATTTCCGAAATGGACACCCCGCTGGACCTTGCACAGGAAGAGGCAATGCCTCTGGTGGAATGGGCTCTGACTCCAATGGGGCACTGCAAACCCAAGGAGGAGTATGCTAGGGTAATAGCATCCACTAACCACCTAGAAATTCCTTGCTTCATAACGGGGCCACCTTTAGCGTGGTTACCGAAGCCGACAAAAAGCTGTTCTGATTTCCTGTATGAGGCAGAACGCTCAATGTATACCCTCAGGGCCCTGACGGGGTAGAGCAGGGATAATTCCTGGCTACCCGTCGAGGGGGAAAGCACAGAATACGCTATGACCTGGGCTCTAAACAGAGTGGAGAGCACCTTAGGTACATAACCCAGCCTTGGTTTCAGGACGACCTTGGAGTTGTTAGGCCCAAATTCCAGGCAAGCCTGGTTGATGGAGAGGGCCTGCTAGTCTCCTACTCGCTTGACCGACGCCAATAACACACTTTCCTCTACACCCAGCGCTGAGCGGGGTGGCTAGAGGCTGTTTGCAGGGTGGTCCGGCGGTAGCGAGACTTGGGCCTCTCCTCTTTCGCCGTCACCTTAATGGAACAATAAAGCCCTTCCTACACCTACCCTAACCCTACCTGATACTTTATTTTCAACTTTTTGAGTATTTCCTTAATTTTTTTATTGAAAATAAATGCTTTTACGATGTAATATTGGCATGTAAAAAGGATGCGAATTTGGATCGATCGCATCAAATAGACTACAGCATACACTTTACCATCTATACCACTGGAGCTGTTGTATAGCAATCGTTTTTTTTAATGTTGCCTAGCCCAATCTCATGTTGGTGGGTGAAGTTAGTGTAAATAGCCTCTGCCATCAAGGCAGGCTGTTTGCACTTAGAGTAAATTGACACTGTATTATATTTATTATGTGTTTTTATGTTTTCTGTTTAGTGTGATTTGTGTGCAAATGTTTAACTTATGCAAGAGTAGAAGAGCTCTGAAGAACAGGGTTGATCTTTTTAATTTTGTAGTTTCTATTCCGAAGCAATAAAGGCAAAAAAATACTAATTTTGAGCAGGCTTTCTCTCGCCAGTAAGTGTGAAACCCCAGTGTGTGTTTCTTCACATTTTGTGTGTTTCTTGGGTTCTGTTGAAACTATTTTCATCAATTGAAACTAGGGATGTCAACGTTTAATCTACGATCGATTAATTGTCGATAAGAGATATAATCGATAAAAGCTATCGATGGTTGATTAAGCAGTTTCATTTTAGGGTGCGTGTGGCTCATGCGCAAAACACATATGCAAACAGCTGTGCGTGACGGTGAAGGGGCTGGATCTTGCAAGAAAATAATTTACTAATGTACAAACTATGCTTTTAATATGATCCAAACTTTAAAAGTGCATTAAAACAGATACAGTACAAAGTTATTTTGTATTGAAATGTTGTAATTAGTCATGTTCAATTATAATTTCCCTAGATAATTGTTGCATATCGGGCACTTCGCTTTGACAGGGCTGCTGACGCAAGCAGGACAGATATAGGCTATTCTTTCCTACAACTTGTTAATTCGTTCCTATGACATATTAATTTGTGGCAGCTGTCCATGTTTCATTAATTTGTTCCCTAGAAAACCCACGATTTAACTTAAATGCAGGAACAATTTAAGTCATAGTAACGAATTCTTAATTCATGGCCACGAAATCTTTAATTTCCCCCCAAACGTTTACCACATTAAGATATGCGAAAACAGTGATTAAATGTGAACAACAATAAAATAAACCTGCGAATCTAGAGGGTGAGAGAGTGAGGATTTGGGAAAAGAAACAATAAATATAAAATTTGTGACCATTCGGAAAAACAGAACACAAAGCCTGTTGGCTTGATTTAAATGTATGCGCTCGGCATGAATCAAAAAGCATGGTCGCGATGTAACATATGCCTGCTAACCAATTATTTTTCTTATTAACAAAGCTTTGTACCTCACTTGTGTCATATACTCACATTAAAATGTTTCAAATGGGTAACAGTGTGTTTTGCTGTATCAACGCTGGTGGTTCTGGAAGCGGATCACTGACCACACGTCTAGAGGTCTGCACGGGCTTAAAATTGAAGCCCGAACACGAGATCGTCTGACCCGACCCGACCCGAGCGGCACAGTTCAATTTAGAGCTCGATCCCGAAATATTTTCCCCCCACAACGAATAGCCAATAAAAAAAGCTGCATTTCACGTTTGCATGCAACGTTCAGTAAACAAATACACAAAGAAACAGATTCATCAATGCTCGGCCATTTCACAAGGGGAAATAAAAAACACTGACCAGTTATGAAAGTTTGTGAACATCAGGTGCAGCGGTCGCATACATTCTGCCGAGTTTATGAATGGTTGTATGGACAAGACGATAATTCTTCCACCATGCAAATGATGGTCATTTTGTCAGTTAAGGTTTGTTAGCATTTGTTAGCAAATCAGACACGGAGATGTAGTGCAGTAAGATCGTATTTATTTGAATTAATTAATCGTTTATTTGAATTAGTGAGAGAGAGACAGACAGAGAGACAGACAGAGAGAAAGAGAGGGATGAAAGTTGCGCGTACATGTGAACCTGCTTCTGCGCGTCTCTCTCTACAAGCAATGAGGCTTAGTAACTTCAAAAACAGCGATGTTACCCCTCATTGCAGAGAAATATAACGTTGCGAGTCAGTAGCCTATCGAAGCTATTTTACTAATAAAAGTTTCCGTGCTGTTTGCGCGCTGCGCGATCTCTGATATCTGTGTGCAATAATGTGTGTGTGCGTGCGTCTATGAAAGCAGCATAGCCTCTGCATATAGTTTTGGTTTAGCTACAAACCCGAACCCGACCGAGCCCGAAGCTATCCATTAAACATTAACCTGAACCCGAACCGAAACCCGAAAGTATTTCGGGACCCGCGGGCTCGAGTCGGGTAGCAGACCTCTACGCACGTCACAGCCCCACGCGCCTTACTTGCGTTTGGGATCATTTTATTTAAAATCCCGATGATGTCAATTGCAAACATTGCTATGATATATATATTAAAAAAAATGAGCACCATGAAACCATTTAAAAAGGCGCATTCAGCGGTCTTCATGGCAGGATATGAAACAGCACACAAAGTATAATGATCCCGTGCGTAACTACGGCGCACTCTCTTCCTTTTATCAAATGATTGTAATCACATCCATTAATTTTACCATCCTGCCACTAGCCTTTTATTTAGACTAAAACCCCTTTTCATTTGGGTGAGGAAGCTGGCGTTTTGAGTGGCATTTTTTACATCCTATCATGCCGGTGACTATATGCCACTGTAATAGATGCATTTTGCAGTAGTTAAGGTTAAAGATTAATTGATCGTTAATTTAAACGATGATCGATTATGGAAATGATTGAAAATTGACATCCCTAGTTGAAACTATTTTTCATGGATTACTGCTTGAACAAACGATTTACCGAAACGTCTCAGGTTACACATGTAACCATGGTTCCCTGAGAATAGGGAACGAGACTCTGCGTCCTCTAGAGGGCGCTATGGGAACGCCTTCAGCGTGACCGGTGTCTGAAACATTAATGAAAAAACTACAATGAACTTGACAATGGCAGGCGACAGCCTATGATGTAAGCGTCTAGGGGTATAAAAGAGCACCTGTGTAATACGTTATCCACTTCTTTGTCCGAAGGAGATGCAGGAATGCCCGAAGCATGGCCAAGAGACACAGCGACTCGTTCCCTATTCTCAGGGAGCCATGGTTACATGTGTAACCTGAGATGTTCCATTTCGAAAGGGAACTTAACACTGCGTACTCCAGAGGGCGCTATGGGAACGACATACCCACGCTGCCATGCTGAGGGATGAGTGCCTAAATACTGGATTTCCTAGGTCAAAGACATCATCCTTGCCCCAGCAAATCGCCGTGGCCAGAGCCTGAGACAAAAGCCTCCTAAAGGCAAGCTCAAAAGCTCATCACATCATAGACTAGCTCACCCACCAAAGTATGGAACTCTAAGAGTAGAGAGCATAATGACTCTCTAACGAGAGGAGACCTAGCTACACTCAATGCTGGAGACAGTTAGTGAAGCTCAGAAGAAAGAGCCTACACATTAATACTGCCTAACGGAGCTCTGGAGAGTGGAGGCTTTAGCAGAATGACTTCCTTAACTAAAGGAAGCCTAGCAAAACTCGATCCTGGTAGGGAACTCTTAAGAGTGGAGGTCTCAGTATAACGACTCTCTAAACGAGAGGAGACCTGACTCCACTCAGTGCTAGAAACAACTAGCGAGGCTCACAATAGAGACTACATGCTAAGGATGCTGCCTAAGTGGAGCTCTGGAGAGCAGAGTCTTCAGCAGAATGACTCTCTTAAACGAGAGGAAGCCTAGCAACACTCGATCCTGGTATGGGAACTCTTTAAAAGTGGAGGTCTCAGCATAGTGACTCTCTGAAACGAGAGGAGACCTAGCTACACTCAACGCCAGAGGCACTTAGTGAGGCTCAAAGGAGCCTACATACCTATTACTGCCAAAGACGGAGTTCTGAAGAGAGGAGGCTTCAGCTGGATGACTCTCTAAAATGAGAGGAAGCCTAACAACACTTAACCCTAGTTGAGGAGCTCTTAAGAGTGAGCTAGCGAGGCTCACAATAGAGCGTACATGCTAATAGTGCTGCCTAAGCAGAGCTCTGGAAAGCGGAGACTTCAGCAGAATATCTCCCTAAAACGAGAGGAAGCCTAACAACGTTCAATCTTCTCTAAAACCAGAGGAAGCCTAGTAACACTCAGCCCTAGATGAGGAGCTCCTAAGAGTGGAGGTCTCAGCATAACAACTCGCTCAGCGAGAGGAGACCTGACTACACTTAACACTAGAGACAGTTAGTGAGGCTCAAAGAAAGAGCCTATATACCAATAGTACTGCCTAAGCAGAGCTCTTGGGAACTGTAATCTAAGCATAGCATCCACTCAAAGGGAGGGGAGTGCTATCAGGCTCAAGAACAGCTGATCAGGGAGGCTTATAGAGAGAGCCTGACAACCTGACATAACTGCAACCTTTTTTTTTTCTCTAAGGTGCAGAGTTCTCAGCATAACTCTCTTAGGTGAAAGGAGCACAAACCATGCTCAACCTAAGAAGTACACTCGATATCATTCATTTTACACAGTTCCTATTTTGTTAACAGATAGAAACAAAAAGGAATGGTGAAAGAGAAAGCATTCCTCGTCAGATTCCTTACATGCCCCGCCTACAATCCCCGTGATCAGTCTGTCAAACTGCCTCATCAGCCGCAAGACCTGAAACCATGGGTGGGAGGCGCTCAATTCTCAACTTTTTTTAGAGAAATCAAGCATCCGAGGCATACTTAATGCAATCACTTCCCGCAGCGTGCATTTAGCTCCCCTGAGAGCCAAACAGACTCTGTTCAAACACTAAATTCTCAAGAATCAGGAGAGAACAGAAACTGCCAAGAATACATCGCATTACGCTTGTTCAACTCCCTCGAGAAGCGAACGCGCTCGTGCAAACGCTGACTAAAACTCAAGGAAAGCTATACGTCTGCCGGTGTACCGATGAAACATGCTGCCTATCAGATTGTGCTACCAATAATATATTTGCATTGTTTTAAGGGTAAGTTTAGGGTAAGGGTAGGTGTGGACGGGTAGGTTTAGGGTAAGGGTAGGTATGGGAATTAAAAACGCATCAAACCCCATTAATAAGATGCTTGTAGCACAATATGATGTAGCATAATCTAAACGAAGCTATTATTTCAACTCCGGGGAATTATTAGTTTACAGATAAAATATTGCTTGATTAAAGTAATATTAATCTGTAACTTATGATTTATACTTGATTAAATGCTCGTCCAGCGACCATTAACATCAGTATATCTTCATCAATTACGTTTCTCTTGCCTCGTGGCCACCGATAACAATAAAACGAATTAAAATTAATAATCTCTCAAACTTTGAGCGAGGTAACGTTATCTTTTGGCAATATAAGGTTAAAATACTTGAAAATCACATCCCCAGAGACAATTCTTTATAAAATGAAACAAGTTTTATTTACTATACTGCTATTCTAACATACATGGACTAAACTACTAAAAACACAAAATGCACACACACATACATACGGGAGTTTCGAAAGTAACCTCAGAAGGAGGTTCAAATAGCCCTCTTAGCTATTTCAAAACTTAAACAAAAGGAAGATCACGAGCATTAAAATGCTACTGCGTACAGATCAGTTCACAGTTCAGTAGAGACTTTGTTTGTTACTTGCGTTCAGGTAAAGGTTTCGCAGGCGAATCTTTGGTCTCGTTCCACGTGTTGCTCTCACGGAAATGTCCGATCCTTTGTCTCGGATGCCACGTGGTTTAGTTCGGGTTTCTTCGTGGCTATGTTGGTGAGCACGTGGTTTCTTTGCTGCTGCGTGACGTTACCGGGGAGCCGTGTTGGAGCGCGGGGCTGTTTGTTGCTGGTTCTACGTTGAGATGGAAAGCGTCGTTACGCTGCTGGTTCTGCGATGTTACGGCTTTTACGAAGTCTTGGATTCGCCTAGATAGTTTGTCTCAGCCGATGTTAAGGCGAGAGTCCAGCGGACCGGCTTCCGGGTCGTCCGTGCAAGAGCTTAAGCGCGAGGATCAGAGCGAAGTAAGAGAGAGAACAAAGCACTGGCGCCTTGTTTTTAAACTGTCCGATTTGGACCCGCCCACAGGCGGCTGTTCGAATCAGAGTGTCTGTGTGGGGCGGAGCCCCGCCTCGCACGGTTTCTGTGGCCATGCTTACGTCATCTGATATTTAATTCATCCCATGAACGATATCCTTACAGACCTTTATATGTGCTGTAATCATACATTACGATGCTACAATTTAACAGTCATCTATACCACTTATTTACGGATGACGACAGCTTTTTTTAGAGACTAAACACTCCGCATTTGGAATACAATGGTACATATACTACAGTTTAAGGCACAGATTAAAACATTTCATAATTCACATTCAGACTAAGCATATGAAAGGCAGAGTACAACATTAATATATATAGTTATATACTATATATATGTTTCTTTGAGTACACGGTTCCAATATTCAAGAGTTTTCTCTTTTGAAATCCACTAGGTAGGTTCCCTTTGTTCTCTGATGCGAAAGCGCGCGCTTTGCGCTGGAAGAGGGGGAGGGGCTTTATAGAGGTGCCGCTTCTTTAGCTGGCACCTTGTGACCTGTAGTGAAAGTTGACTTCCTGCCGACGTGGCATTACAAGATATGTAGCATTTTTCTCTATCGATTTGTGCTACCTATCTTTTTAATGTGAGGTAGCACAATCTGAGCGGGTAGCACAAATCGTCAGAACAACGGTAGTAGACACGCGAATGCAAAAATAGAGTACGTCCTATTATCTCGTGAGTCAAACACGTTTTGCTTCTGTACACAAATTTTGCTTGAAGACAAAGAAGAGGATGACATATTACACTGGTGCTCTTTTATACCCCCAGATGCTTATGTCATAGGCTGCCGCCTGCCAATGTCAAGTTCATTGTCGTTTTTTCATTAATGCTTCAGACACCGGTCACGCTGAAGGCGTTCCCATAGCGCCCTCTAGAGGACGCAGCGTGAGGTTCTGTTGACTAATCTATAATTGAATCCGAGCTATGAAAAATACTTAAAATTCTGTTTATTTTTGTCATATACAATTTATGTATCATAGTTACTTTTTGAAGTAAAAAATATTGTATTTTTTCAGCAATATAAATAAGCTAATCTAAAAACGAACATACAGTAAATCAAGATTGTGTCAGAAAACAAAAAACAAGAATAACAAAGTAATTGAATCATTTTAAAATGAATTAGACTGTTTGAAGTTTTACTTTATTTTTAATTAAAGATAAAAATAGCTTTACTCTGAAATATAGTTGACCTTTTATTCCACTTGAGTAAAAGCAAATAAAACGCTCATTTAGAGAAGGTAAAAAGTGAGCTGTCAGTCTCCTGACATTTGTGAGTTGTGAGTGATGGTAGGTTAATGGCTTTCTGTAAGACCATGAGATATAACACTCTGAAAAGCAAATGTGAAAAAGATTACATGTATCATCAAGCTGTTCTGATTTGCATTCTGGTAGCGCTATCAGTGCTGAGGTCATGAGATTGATTCCCAGGAAATACACATAACGATACAACCTATGAATACATCATAACTCACACTGGCTGCCAAATAAGTAAATATAAATGTGACCCTCTCTGTAAAAACCCAGCTAAAGTCATTTTTTTGTGATTTGCTGTTTTCTACAAAAAAACATCCGCCATATGGTAAAGAACATTCTGTGCAAATGTAACCTTTATATCTTTAATATTGACTGAGTAAGGTCATGTCAAAGATTGAAATTATAGTGAAATTAATGGTAGAAATCAAACGTTGATGCTTGTTTTCTCATAATTCGATTTTGAGACTTTAGCCTGGATTTCACAGAGAGAGTCACAAATGTTGTCTGGGTGTTTGATATTTCACGTTCATCTCAAAATGTGTGTACAGCATTTGTTCTGAAATAATATTACTATATATATTTTTATATAAAAAATCTCTACTGTATATCTACAAATGAATGTTTTCAACTAGTGCATTGAAACAGTAAGAACTGATTCTCAGAACTGAATTAAACCTCTAAAAATATTATAGATTTTTTTAAACATCTCAGTGTTTGCACTCTATTGTTAAAAAAAATCAAGATGCAAGAGAAGCAGGTCTATTAATGCAATCTTTGGGAAACTTACTATTCAATTAAAAGTGTGTTAAATCATTGATATGTTCACAGTATTTGTTAACTTTACAGTATAGTCAACAAATAAGATAAAACTAATTGCAAATCTTTAATATTCTGCGAAGACCTGGAATCAAATCAGAAATCTGATTGGAGGAGTCACATTCAAAGCCACTAAATTGATCTACAAACTGGCTTTGGCTGCAATTTGAATTACATATTAATGTGGCATGTTGCTGTGTTGCTTGGCAACTGTAAACAGCAACATTTATGAGATATATGAACTAAAATACTTCATATAATAAGACGATGAAAAAATATATTATATTTTTAGTACATTTATTTGTTGAACAGTGGCATTTGTTCATCTTTCTACCATTTTATGAAAGTACTAAGTTTTGCATTGTGTCAAAGTACAACCTTTACCCACAGTAAATCACTGTAACATACTGCCTTTCATGGCATATTGCCTTAGCATATTCATACGTTGTTGCTTTTTTCAGATTTATACCCATCTGGTCAGAATATTCAGATTTTTTTCACATTATTTTTTGTTTTAGGTGGCACTACTCATTTGTGTGCTTTGTACACAAATATGGTTCTCCGTTGTGTACCTGTTGATGTCTTTCTGCTGTGAAGCTTGTTTTATTTTACTATTGTTATGTAAAAAGTAGTGATTCAGTCTAATTTTAATTTGTCCTTATCAGATTTTACGTGAAAGAAACAATAGCACTCCTTCCTTTGTTCCTTTATGTGAAAGTTGAGTGGACTATCACATGATACACTGCCCAATTGCCTGCAGTATATTTAATCATCTGTGGTACTAAAGTTTCTTAAAAATAATAAATAAAATTAAATTCATGATTCTGAGGTAATTAATAATGAATGTTCATTATGACTCTTTATATTTTCTCCAGACTGCATGCATTTAGCTTTGCTCTGAATATGTACAGTATATCCTATTTATGAACTATATCCTCCGCATGGCAGATTATCCATTCAGCTGCACATCATAGTAAACATTTGTAATGGTATTATGAATGCCGAAACAAATTGATGGTAAACAAATGGAAATTAGTTTTATTTAGCACCGTTTTATAAAGCACCATTTTATAACGTGAAGGAGTGGGTCAGTGACTTCAAGGCGAGAGAAAGACTAAACTAGGTCATTTTGATCTATACAGTATGCACTGTGAAGTACAGTATATCATTACTGTGCTAGCACTGCCTCTGGGACTGGAAACTTATCTGCTTTTCTGTCACTGTCTCACTCTGTGCCTTTTAAATATCTTCTGAATCATAATCCATGTGTGCCGGTTAATTTATCATTCGATCTGTCTTTATCTGTGCAGATGCTGGGAGCTGAGTGCAGGAAACATCAAATGGATCTACCAGGTCCCCATTCTAACAGCCATTGGGGTGAGTAAAAGCGATGTGAAAAACTGTCAGGCTCTTAATAAACATGGCATGAGAACCAAACGACAGCCTGGGAAACAGTTCAAAGACTGAGGCAATTTTCCCTGAGGAGGAAGAAATCATCTAACTTTACCTAAACTTTTCTATGTCATTCACTACTGCAAGATGAAAAGCACTTTGGCAAAGAAGACAAATGTCAGAAGAACTGGCAAGAACATTACCATAATTACAATGTGCATGTGTGTGTTTCTGCCAGTTCTGCCAATTACTGGATGCAGACAATAACATGATTCAGACATGGGCACAGTCAGGAGAGATTGAAGCATCTCAGTGGGGGTGCCTACATGTTAACCTCATTTTGGCTTTCTAGTTCATTATGTTTATTTAGAAATTATGAAATTAAAAATGGGATTTAATTATCACTTTCAAATTGAAGTGATGGTTTACAGCTGCTGCTTTAACTATTCAGACACTTGACTGCCAATGTAACATTAGCCATGCATACAGGTAAGTGATGTACAGTGAACCCCAAAATATTTGAACACTTAAAAAGGAATGGCATTGCATTAGATAAAAAAATAATAAATAAAAATCAGACCAGGTGGTGTCCCTAGAGCTTTTCTCAGAAATAGCTTTCTTGGTGTTTTTGCTCTGAAAATGTGTTTGTAGTTATCCTTAAATTTACACCATTGTTGGAGTAACGTATAGTTAACCACATTAACGTACTGTACTCAGTTTGACAATCAGTTTTTAACAATACATTTATTACATACTATACTATTTAAAAGTTTTTAGAGCAGGGCTCGCAAAATTTCAAAATCCCTTGTAGCCCTTCAGGTAGGTACTCTTCTGATTTTGCTAGAACGAAAATTAATTTAACTAGCTCAAATAATAATAAAAAAAGTTTTTTATAAAAGTTTTTATTAAAATATTAATTTGTGATCATGTGATCTTCAGTTAGGAGCTCTTGTGATGCATTTTAAAGCAAAGTTGGTGTTGATTTCGACTTCACATACAAACGTAAGTAGAATAGGCTGATTAATTTAGTCTTTATTTTAATGTGACGCAAAATATTTTTCAGCGATATAAATATGATTTAAGACGGTAGGGTAAGCATGTTTAGTTTCAAAAAGTTTAATAGTAAATAAGACAGTGAGACAATATTTAAATAAAATTATAATAATTAGAATAAATATGTATTTGCAACAAGGGCTCTGCCCTTTAAAGGGAGTAGGGCATAGGGATGCTCACTTCCGTTTGAAATTTGCCCATATAAGCCATAAAATTACATGATTTACAATTCAGATACAGGTTTGTGGTGTTCCTGTGGCTCAGTGGTTAGAGCATTGCGTTAGCAGTGCAAAGGTTGTGGGTTCGATTCCCAGGGAACACACATACTGACAATACAAATATATAGCCTGAATGTACTGTAAGTTGCTTTGGATAAAAGCGCCTGATAAATGTAAATTTATAAAAATGGTATTTCAGCCTTTAAATCATTTTTAGGAAAAGGGATGTCAAACATGAATTATTATATTAATTTAAAACAAATATATTATAAATATATATAATATATATTATAAATATTATTGTCTAAATTGTTTAGATTTATTATTGTTTAGCACCTCCTCTCCACCTCTTGCTCGTGGCAGATTCATGCTAAAGGCCTAAGTATACTTCTTTTTTTTACGCATACGTTAGCGTCTGCGCACAGTCGTATGCGCAGCCTTGCAAAGTATACTTAATTTGACTCGTACGCATACGCAGACATTTGACGCATTTATAACTCCAAATTGCAATACCTCTCCTGGCCTAGCGGGGCCCGTAGGGAGCAGTTATGAAGAATACAGTGTGACGAAGGACACGGAAGAAAAACTCATAGAAGTCCGGTAAGCACAGCGGAAAGGCTAGCCGTGACCAAGTATTGCTGCAAGCTACCGTTTGGGAAGCCGGACAGTGTCTAAGCTTATTCCGAAGGTGTGTGAAGTCATATGTTTATGCAAATGTGCGACCATATTACAAAAATCCGGGTGCACGCACAGTATGCGCGTACTATTCTGATGACTACATTTGCGTCATGCGCACTGTACGCTGTCCCTCGCGTATGCGTACAAAGTGAGGTATACTTTGGCCTTCAAGTGGTTAAGAACAAATTCTTTTTACGTCTGACATTACGCTTCACAGCTTCTGGGTCCTAACGCCCCATGCAGATGGGGCATCGGCATCAACACTTGACGGAGGGCGTGTCTGAAGCTTGGCACTAACACAACCATCATAGTGACAACTAGAGATCGACCGATATATCGGTTTACCAATATTTTTCCTGATATTTAAGCATTTTACCATAATTGGATATCGGTTTAAAAAGAACAAATATATATATATTTTTTTTTTATTTGTCACATACACAATTATACAGAGTATAACCAGCAGTGAAATGTGTTCTCTGTATTTGACCCATCCAAGTGCACACACACTTGGAGCAGTGGGCACTGTTCACTCAGGAAATGCTCCAGCACGGCCACCACATGTAACTTTTAACAAGATTCACTTGTTTGAAACACGCTAAATTATATTAACATTTACTATATAACCATTATTTCGCCAATAAACATCTCTATCGAAATTAATTATTTATTATCTCCGCAAGCGATCACAGTTTGAGTATAGTTCTGTGTAAATGCATAGATAAACCGCGCTGTCAGCAGTTATTTCAGAATTTAGAATGACAAAAAATATTTTAATAATTCTGATAAAACGTGCCAGTTAAGAAATGCAATAAAATACGATGTTTTGTTTGTTATAGCTTATTTCAATATTCCAGAGAATATTATTCAGTGTATTAACATTATCCAGTGAATTGTTCTCCACTCTTTAGCCTATCAAACAGCTTATAAACCTAAAACTGTAGTTTAAAATGAAGTTGATATGACTTCTTACCTTTATTTTCCCCATTTGAAAACATTAAACATTCTTTTGCTTATTGTTAATATCAGTGTTGCTAATGATGCTTTTTATAAATTAAATGTTTTTATTGTTGTAATTTTAAGATTACATTTTACATGAAAGAATGTTAATTTTCAAAAGTTTTTTGTTGTTGTTAAGGTTGTCATGTTATACTGAAAAATTGTAACACTAACCTTTATATCCTTACTGAAATCCCAGATATCCTGACAGTAATTCAGCTAAAATATTAGTGTCTGAGACACTGTGAGCACCGAGACTGTAGTGTGCACAGCAAATTTTTAAATACTTAGCTTAAATATGTAGTATTAAATAGTGCTCATAAATGGCTGTTGAGATAGTATTCTCAACTGAAATGAGTAGAGGCATTGACCCAGAAACAACAGTCCTTATGTCATGCTTAACAAGAGGATTCTCCCCAAGCCACCATCAGAGCAAGAACGCCATTCCAGAGCGGGAGCAAATTTTCAGTTTTTGGTTAAAGACATCTTGCCTCTCGCGGATAGCTTTCTTTTCAGAGAGCGACTCTGCCCCTCGCGCCCTCCTGTTTTCTTCCTAAACAGCGGGGCAGAGGACTCGAGCAGCCTGTCGGCTCAATGCCCGCGTGCCTCGCCATCACCACAGAGAGAGCATTCGCCTGTCTTTTTCTCCCAACACGATTAGCGTCCCTCTGCGGCTCCGAGCAATATTATCTTGTTCAGTGTGAGTGACAACGAACTGGAGGACCGCCTTTCTCTGGCAGCTTCAGATGCGGAAGAGATATCGGGCTCTGTGGCTGACCCTGCCCTCTTGTCGTTGTCTGCTTCACGCAACCCCAGACTCAGAGCGGATGAAGAGCTCATCTTATCACGGAGGCTCAGAAGTCATCTCAAGCGATGCGACACTTCCTCCCTAAGCGATCCAGCTCTCTGCTGCTTCAGTCATCCTAGACCTGCGCCGATTATCAGACAGCTAAGCCAACGCCAGCCACCCCTGAGCCCCGACCTCCTGAGGGTCGGCGAGATAGAGGGCCATCACGATGGCACGACGCTACCATAAGCATCCTGCCCTTATGCAGCCAGTCTTTACAGCTGTTTCAACCTCTTGCCAAGTGAGCCGAGGCCTGGCAGGCCATCCCGGTGTGTCAGCGTTGGTATGACTACGGTAAGACGAGTTTATACTCTGCAATTCGCTCGAAGACCACGCGTTTCCGTGATGTGCTCGCCACCACAGTGCGCAGCGAGGATGATCAAGTCCTCCACACAGAGGTGATGAATCTGCTGGAAAAAGGCCATAGAAATCGTTCTCCAGCCCAGAACGAGTCAGGCTTCTACAGCCGCTACTTCCTCATCCCCAATAAAGACAGTGGCCTGCGACCTTTTCTAGATCTCAGACTCCTGAATTACTCCATGATGAAAAGGTCGTTCAAGATAATCACTTTGAAACAGATTCTCTCGCAAATATGCCAGGGGACTGTTCATGTTGCTGGATCTGAAAGATGCGTACTTTCACATCCAGGTAGCCCCATTACAGACGATTATTGAGATTTGCATTCGAAAGGGGGTGGCATATCAATACAAGGTCCTCCTGTTTGAAATGTCCTGCTCTCCCGCAATTTTACGTGATGCATGGATGCAGCTCTCTCCCCTCTGCGACAGATGGGAATCCGCATACTCAACTACCTCGACAACTGGGCTCATTCTGGCCCAGTCGCAGGCGGTTTTTAACATCGCACAAGACCCTCCTCCTCACCACTTACATTGCCTGGGGCTCAGGGTCAACTTTGCCAAGAGCATACTGTCACCCAGCCAGTGAGTTTCGTTCCTGGGCACAGTTTATCGACTCAGTGCAGATGACAGCAACTATCTCAGTGAAGCGAGCCACGACAATTCAGCGCCATGCGGCTTCCTTCGAGAAGGGACCGCCCGTCCGCTCCAAAGCTTTCCAGAGAATGTCCAGTTCTGGCTGAAGCAGAGGGTTCCATCCGCGGCTTTGCATCACGGACGCCACCGCGTAACGGTTACTCGGGCCTGTGTATCAGCCCTGCCCGCTGGAGAGACCTCATCTGGCTAAAGCAAGGCGTAATCTTAGACACGCACACAGAAGGAAGGTTGTCATGACAAATGCTTCCAACAAGGGTTGGGAGAGCGCTGTGCGAAGGCAAACCGACCTTTCTTCCTGTCTCTGGTCCAAGAAAGAGTCGGGCCTGCACATCAACTGCCTAGAAATGCTAGCAGTGTGCCAGCCTGTCAATTCTTCCTGCCGACATAACGGGGACACCATGTGCTAGTACGCTCAGACACCTGTGCTTGGTGTCATACATAAATCACCAGGGCGGCCTCGTCTCGAAGCGATTCTGCAAGCTGGCGAACGACCTTCTTGTGTGGGCTCAGAACAATCTGCGCTCACTGAAGGCGATGCATGTGCAAGGCAAGATGAACCATGGAGCAGACATGTTGTCAAGGAACAACGTCTCTTCAGGGGAATGGACGCTCCACCCGCTCGTGGTTCAGAAAATTTGGCAAGTCTTTGGCAGAGCTCGAGTAGACCTCTTCACCTCCGAAGACAATTCTCACTGCCCAATCTTTTCACAAGGGAGCACGGATGCCCTGGCCCACGAGTTGCCCAGACTTCCGCTCTATGCTTTCCCTCCAATCACTCTGCTAACCGCAGGTACTCAATGGAGCAACGTACAAACTCATTCTAATAGTCCCCCTCTGGAGGAACCACCGTGGATGTCGGAGTTATTCCAGCTGCTCGAAGTAGACCCGTGCCGATCCCCTTGAGACGGGATCTCCTCTCTCAAGCGAACTGTACGCTAATGGCATCCACGCCCAAGTTATGGGCCTGCATGTGTGGCCGCTCAACGGAAGCCTTTCGGCCTCCCAGAGCGTAGCCTAAACATGATGGAAAAGCTAGAGCCCCATCTACTCGACGCCTCTACATTCTGAAATGGTCTGTTTTCTCGACTTGTGTCAAGACAGCGACTTAGATCCGGTCACCTCTGATGTGTCAGTGGTTCTCTCATTTCTGCAGGAGATGCTGGATAAACAGCGCTCCTCATCCACTGTCAAAGTTTACGCGGCAGCCATAGCGGCTTTCCCATGCCCCTATTGCTGGCCGATCGGTGGGCAAGATGTGCAATTTTTGGGTGGTTAAATTTTTACAAGGTGCCAGGAGAATGAATCTCCCGCTCCTCGTACAGTTCCACCTTGGGAGTTACCTACCATACTAAGGGCCCTGAAAAGGCCCCCGTTTGAACCATTGCAATCCACGAGCCTCAGAGCACTCTCGTTAAAAACCGCCCTGCTGCTAGCACTGGCGTCGGTCAAGCAAGTAGGAGACCTGCAGGCCCTCTCCATCAACCAGGCTTGCCTGGAATTCGGGCCTAACGACTCCAAGGTCGTCCTGAAACTAAGGCTGGGTTTGTACCTAAGGTGCTCTCTACTCCGTTCAGAGCCCAGGTCATAGTGCTTTCCCGCACTTCCCCCCTCGACGGGTAGCCAGGAACTGTCCTGCTCTGCCCCTCAGGGCCTGAGGGTATATATTGAGCATTCTGCCTCATATAGGAAATCAGAACAGCTTTTTGTCAGCTTCGGTAACCGCACCAATGGTGGCCCTATTACGAAGCAAGGAATTTCTAGGTGTTAGTGGATGCTATTACCCTAGCATACTCCTCCTTGGGTTACAGTCCCCTCAGAGTCAGAGCCCATTCCCCCAAAGGCATTGCCTCTTCCTGGGCATGGTCAAGCGGGGTGTCCATTTTGGAATTTGTGAGGCGGCCGGCTGGGCCTCGCATTCCAAATTTTTAAGGTTTACAACCTGGATGTCCTGCCTTACAGGCCAGAGTCCTTCTGCTTATATTAGAAATCTTATGGGTTCACTTGACCAACATTTTTCAAGCCCCTCCTTCATTTGGTCTATCCATAATATATGGACGTCAGGTATCAACTTACGGGACGACACCCAGGCCACGGATGACCCTATGGCTCAGCCTGTGCTTGGTGTACTCTCTAGACTCCCCTGGGTCTTACTCCCACGTGAGTCTTGGTGTTGAGTCGTTCCACGTCATAGCACGGCGTGATTGTACTTGTTCCCATAGCGTCTTCGATGCAGTACGAGTGAAATATCAAAAGGGAACGTACTCGGTTACTATCGTAACCTCGGTTCCCTGAGATATGGAATGAGTAATGCATTCCTGGCCGTGCTATGAGCTGCACTCCTCAGTTGCTTCCTACGAAGAAATCTGAGATGCGGCGGCGAAGCGGCCGCTTATATAGCCAGACGCCCCGTCCATTTTGGCGGGCTATGGTGGGCTGCATAGCCATAGGCTTGCATGCCGCCGCCGAGCCATTGGTTCGTTTTTTAGTACTGCACGAACCAAAGGACGTGCAGTTACACTGCATGATTAAAAAAGGCTTCATTTGAAGAGGAACATTTTTTTTTCCTATACAAGCGTCTTCGACCCAGTACTCGTTCCATATCTCAAGGAACCGAGGTTATGATAGTAACCGAGTAAGTTTTTCCTCAAAACTCAGAAGATACTTTGAAGAATGGTGCAGAAATGAAAGCTCTCAAGCAAAGAACTCACTGGACTTGATGTGGAAAGACATGCTGCACATTGACCACAAGAGTACAACCAAGAACCAACAACCAATAACAGTATTCTGATTACCTTTAAAATTATTCATAGTAACAGTTAGGTAATTATTTTAATTATTTTGCCAAGTACAAAATGTTTAATTACAAAACTTTGCCATTTACTAATGTGTTTCAAAACACCTTTATATTTTTTATGTTTAACCTTTATTTATTAAATGTTACAGTCCAAGTTTATATATATATATAAAATACCTCCTTCGTTCAAGTAAATGCATGGGTAATTTTGCAAAATGTTAAATATTTAATCTACACTTATTGTGTAGCTGCTGGGTTTTATTATTAGATTTTTTTGCTGTAATTGCATGGTTTTGTAAATAAATTGTTGTGTAAATAAATGTTCCTCCTGCCAGCTTGATCAAGCAGGTTCTTTAAAGGACTTTAAAAATGCTTTCATAATAATGAGATGTTTAGAGATTTAAGTCGTGTTTATAATATGTATTAAAATCTATATAATTAAAATGAAAGTAAACTTTTTGTCTATGAAAACGTTATCAATTTTAAATTAAATATTCATGAATAGTACAGTAGATAAAGAAATGAAACTGGACTAAGTCTGGCGTGCTGTCCATCCGGGCTTGGATGCGGGAGTGTCAGTAAGTTTACGGCTGTGGCATCTGGCCAGATTGATTCGGCCCAGAATCTAGAAGTGAGTACACAAGAATACAGGCCGGGTGTGGTAGATGAAGCCGGGCCGATGGGCGAGTCTCTGACAGGTGAGAATTAAACTGAAACTGTGCCGCGTGTATGGAACGGGATTGTGTTTGAGGTAACGTTAGATGTAAATATTAGCAAGCGTCAAATTGGTAAGTATTCACCAGACTTTAGTGGAGTCAGCAGTTCGCTTGACAATAAATAAGGATCTAATCCTAAAGTATGTATTTATTTTTTTAAAAACCATTGTTTTTCTTTGTTGGTGAAGTGTTATTTTGGTTTCCGATCATCTAAGAGAGGCTACGCAAGGTCCTAAAGATGGCAGCCGTAACAAAAATGTCACGTAACCGTAATCCATGAATGACCATTATTGTCCAAACAACTGCAACAAAAATAGTACACCCTACGTGAACATGTCAAAACTGTGTACAAAGTGTTATATTTTGTAGGGGAACCATCTACAAATCCTCCTGGGCATGGAATTCACCAGAGCTGCACAGTTGTTGCTGTGCTGCATCCTCTTCCACTCCTCCATAATGACATCACGGAGCTGCTGGATGTTAGACACATGGTGCTTCTCCACCTTCCGCATGAGGATGCCCTACATGTGCTCAATAAGGTCAGGTCTGGAGACATATTTGGCCACTCCATCACCTTCACCTTCACAGCAACGCAGCTGTTATCTTGTGTGTGCTTGGGGTTGTTGTTATGCTGGAAAACAGTTTTCTGAAGAGAGGGCATCATCTTCTGCTTCAGAATGTCACAGTACATGTTGGAATCCATGTTTTCCCTCACTGAATAAGCGCGATCTGAACCCTAAACACATTTTGTCAAAAAAGCGCCGTATTGTCCACTTTCAAGGTATTGCTAGTTCACATTTTACTGCAGAAGCCAACATGCCCCCTTGTTGTTTTTGAACAGAAGCTGATAAGTCAATTTTAGCGAATCACTGGCCCTGTATTCAGGTCAGGTGACAAAGCTACTTTCACTTTGAAAAGACCTGCTCGCTGAGAGGAGTTTCATCAAAGCTGACTAATAGTGATCGAGGATGGATAATTTCGACGAACTTGATTAACCTGTGATATCTCCTTCAGGGCGAAAAAATAAAAATAAAAGCTGAAATGTTTTCATGGATCCTTGCGAATGCAACATTGATGAGGGAAAAGCTCTGTGTATTGTGTGTAATCACATCCATAATCTATGATCACAACAACAACGTTTGTCAGGCATCTACATTGTCATCTGAAGAGATTGAAAATATTAAACGAGTGTTTTTTTAAAACTCTAAAACATGAAATGTGGAGTTATCTGCTTTTGCAAAAAAAAAAAAGACTGTTGGAGTTACCTGCTTTTGCTACAAAACAAACTTTTAATATGTAAAAAAAACATACATTCAATGAACTTTAATTTTGTAAATGACCTGTATTTGTTTAAGTTATTATTACTTAATCAAAACAACCCAACTGCCGTTTGATTGATATCATCTGGAACACGCAATAAATAAAAACGTGATTTCTGAAAGTTATCGTTTTTTGCAAATTAACTCTTCATATATATAGTGAGTCAATATTATGCAGTGATGTATATGAGTCAACGTTATGCAGTGATATATATATAGTGGGTCAACATTATGCAGTGATTTATATAGTGAGTCAATATTATGCAGATTATGCAGTCACCCATGATTTATTTTACTTCTCAGAACGACAGCTGCTTCTCAGCGAAGGCCTTTGAAATTTAATGAATGCCTCTTTTCTATTCTAAAAGCTTGTAGCAAGCTATAAAATTGAATGTACTCATCCTTTATCACTCCGGATTCAGTTTTTCCTCAGCAAAACATGGCTATTACCAGTATGTGTGGTCCAGCAGTTTGATGCTTGCTCACATGATACCATCGTTTCTGTACAGCCTTTCCCTCACAGGCGCTGTTGATTGCCTGCTGCTTGCTACTTTCTGGGTAATCTACTGCCATCCAGGTGGCAGAGAGGGTCACTGCTGATGTATTTCTGAGTGCCCTGTCATGAACAGAGAGTGATGGAGTCACAGATGCTAAAGTGTTTGAACTGGCTGACCAGGCGAGATAATCGTGAGAAAGAACTCTGAAGTTTCCACAAGTCAAAGTGTCCTAACTAAATGTAATGGTGCTCTCTGGTTCTCCCTCTAGGTACAGAGTTTCCATATGGCAGAATTCATTTCTACTCATTTCCTTGTTGTTTTGAAAAATCCAAAAGAGTGCACTATTGGTTAAAACATTTTCCTCCCTCCTTTGTCCCCTCCTCCCCCTCCTTCATCAACTCTAACAGTAACAGCCCGGTCCGGATGCAGCTTCACTCAGGGACCTGAGGAGCGCGACAGACCTGGCTCTACACGCCACCAAAGCCACTGCCCAAGCCATCGGGCGTTCGATGTCCAGCCTGATAGTGTTAGAGCGCCACCTCTGGCTCATGATGACTGAGATGAAAGAGGTGGACAAAGTTCCCTTTCTCGATGCTCCGGTTTCAGGCAGCCTGTTTGGACCAGCTGTGGAGGGCTTTGCTGAACGCTTCACGGAGGCTCAGAAGTCATCTCAAGCGATGCGACACTTCCTCCCTAAGCGATCCAGCTCTTCTGCTGCTTCCAGTCATCCTAGACCTGCGCCGAATTAGCAGACAGCTAAGCCAACGCCAGCCACCCCTGAGCCCCGACCTCCTGAGGGTCGGCGAGATAGAGGGCCATCACGATGGCACGACGCTACCATAAGCATCCTGCCCTTATGCAGCCAGTCTTTACAGCTGTTTCAACCTCTTGCCAAGTGAGCCGAGGCCTGGCAGGCCATCCCCGGTGTGTCAGCGTTGGTAATGACTACGGTAAGACGAGTTTATACTCTGCAATTCGCTCGAAGACCACCGCGTTTCCGCGATGTGCTCGCCACCACAGTGCGCAGCGAGGATGATCAAGTCCTCCACACAGAGGTGATGAATCTGCTGGAAAAAGGAGCCATAGAAATCGTTCCTCCAGCCCAGAACGAGTCAGGCTTCTACAGCCGCTACTTCCTCATCCCCAATAAAGACAGTGGCCTGCGACCTTTTCTAGATCTCAGACTCCTGAATTACTCCATGATGAAAAGGTCGTTCAGGATAATCACTTTGAAACAGATTCTCTCGCAAATATGCCCAGGGGACTGGTTCATGTTGCTGGATCTGAAAGATGCGTACTTTCACATCCAGGTAGCCCCCATTACAGACAATTCTTGAGATTTGCATTCGAAGGGGTGGCATATCAATACAAGGTCCTCCTGTTTGAAATGTCCCTGGCTCCCCGCAATTTTACGTGATGCATGGATGCAGCTCTCTCCCCTCTGCGACAGATGGGAATCTGCATACTCAACTACCTCGACAACTGGCTCATTCTGGCCCAGTCGCAGGCGGTTTTAACATCGCACAAGACCCTCCTCCTCAGCCACTTACATTGCCTGGGGCTCAGGGTCAACTTTGCCAAGAGCATACTGTCACCCAGCCAGTGAGTTTCGTTCCTGGGCACAGTTATCGACTCAGTGCAGATGACAGCAACTATCTCAGTGAAGCGAGCCACGACAATTCAGCGCCATGCGGCTTCCTTCGAGGAAGGGACCGCCCGTCCGCTCAAAGCTTTCCAGAGAATGTCCAGTTCTGGCTGAAGCAGAGGGTTCCATCCGCGGCTTTGCATCACGGACGCCACCGCGTAACGGTTACTCGGGCCTGTGTATCAGCCCTGGCCCGCTGGAGAGACCTCATCTGGCTAAAGCAAGGCGTAATCTTAGACACGGCACACAGAAGGAAGGTTGTCACGACAAATGCTTCCAACAAGGGTTGGGAGAGCGCTGTGCGAAGGCAAACCGACCTTTCTGTCTCTGGTCCAAGAAAGAGTCGGGCCTGCACATCAACTGCCTAGAAATGCTAGCAGTGTGCCAGGCCTGTCAATTCTTCCTGCCGGACATACGGGGACACCATGTGCTAGTACGCTCAGACACCTGTGCTTGGTGTCATACATAAATCACCAGGGCGGCCTCGTCTCGAAGCGATTCTGCAAGCTGGCGAACGACCTTCTTGTGTGGGCTCAGAACAATCTGCGCTCACTGAAGGTGATGCATGTGCAAGGCAAGATGAACCATGGAGCAGACATGTTGTCAAGGAACAACGTCTCTTCAGGGGAATGGACGCTCCACCCGCTCGTGGTTCAGAAAATTTGGCAAGTCTTTGGCAGAGCTCGAGTAGACCTCTTCACCTCCGAAGACAATTCTCACTGCCCAATCTTTTTCACAAGGAGCACGGATGCCCTGGCCCACGAGTTGCCCAGACTTCCGCTCTATGCTTTCCCTCCAATCACTCTGCTACCGCAGGTACTCAATGGAGCAACGGTACAAACTCATTCTAATAGTCCCCCTCTGGAGGAACCAGCCGTGGATGTCGGAGTTATTCCAGCTGCTCGAAGTAGACCCGTGGCCGATCCCCTTGAGACGGGATCTCCTCTCTCAAGCGAACTGTACGCTATGGCATCCACGGCCCAAGTTATGGGCCCTGCATGTGTGGCCGCTCAACGGAAGCCTTTCGGCCTCCCAGAGCGTAGCCTAAACATGATGGAAGAAGCTAGAGCCCCATCTACTCGACGCCTCTACATTCTGAAATGGTCTGTTTTCTCGACTTGTGTCAAGACCGCGACTTAGATCCGGTCACCTCTGATGTGTCAGTGGTTCTCTCATTTCTGCAGGAGATGCTGGATAAACAGCGCTCCTCATCCACTGTCAAAGTTTACGCGGCAGCCATAGCGGCTTTCCATGCCCCTATTGCTGGCCGATCGGTGGGCAGAGATGTGCAATTTTTGTGGTGGTTAAATTTTTACAAGGTGCCAGGAGAATGAATCTCCCGCGTCCTCGTACAGTTCCACCTTGGGAGTTACCTACCATACTAAGGGCCCTGAAAGGGCCCCCGTTTGAACCATTGCAATCCACGAGCCTCAGAGCACTCTCGTTAAAAACCGCCCTGCTGCTAGCACTGGCGTCGGTCAAGCAAGTAGGAGACCTGCAGGCCCTCTCCATCAACCAGGCTTGCCTGGAATTCGGGCCTAACGACTCCAAGGTCGTCCTGAAACTAAGGCTGGGTTATGTACCTAAGGTGCTCTCTACTCCGTTCAGAGCCCAGGTCATAGTGCTTTCCGCACTTCCCCCCTCGACGGGTAGCCAGGAACTGTCCCTGCTCTGCCCCGTCAGGGCCCTGAGGGTATATATTGAGCATTCTGCCTCATATAGGAAATCAGAACAGCTTTTTGTCAGCTTCGGTAACCGCACCAAAGGTGGCCCTATTACGAAGCAAGGAATTTCTAGGTGGTTAGTGGATGCTATTACCCTAGCATACTCCTCCTTGGGTTTACAGTGCCCCATCAGAGTCAGAGCCCATTCCACCAAAGGCATTGCCTCTTCCTGGGCATGGTCAAGCGGGGTGTCCATTTCGGAAATTTGTGAGGCGGCCGGCTGGGCCTCGCATTCCAAATTTGTAAGGTTTTACAACCTGGATGTCCCTGCCTTACAGGCCAGAGTCCTTTCTGCTTATATTAGAAATCTTATGGGTTCACTTGACCAACATTGTTCAAGCCCCTCCTTCATTTGGTCTATCCATAATATATGGACGCCAGGTATCAACTTACGGGACGACACCCAGGCCACGGATGACCCTATGGCTCAGCCTGTGCTTGGTGTACTCTCTAGACTCCCCTGGGTCTTACTCCCACGTGAGTCTTGGTGTTGAGTCGTTCCACGTCATAGCACGGCGTGATTGTACTTGTTCCCATAGCGTCTTCGATGCAGTACGAGTGAAATATCAAAAGGGAACGTACTCGGTTACTATCGTAACCTCGGTTCCCTGAGATATGGAATGAGTAATGCATTCCTGGCCGTGCTATGAGCTGCACTCCTCAGTTGCTTCCTTCGAAGAAATCTGAGATGTGGCGGCGAAGCGGCCGCTTATATAGCCAGACGCCCCGTCCATTTTGGCGGGCTATGGTGGGCTGCATAGCCATAGGCTTGCATGCCGCCGCCGAGCCATTGGTTCGTTTTTTAGTACTGCACGAACCAAAGGACGTGCAGTTACACTGCATGATTAAAAAAGGCTTCATTTGAAGAGGAACATTTTTTTTTCCTATACAAGCGTCTTCGACCCAGTACTCGTTCCATATCTCAAGGAACCGAGGTTATGATAGTAACCGAGTAAGTTTTTCCTCAAAACTCAGAAGATACTTTGAAGAATGGTGCAGAAATGAAAGCTCTCAAGCAAAGAACTCACTGGACTTGATGTGGAAAGACATGCTGCACATTGACCACAAGAGTACAACCAAGAACCAACAACCAATAACAGTATTCTGATTACCTTTAAAAATTATTCATAGTAACAGTTAGGTAATTATTTTAATTATTTTGCCAAGTACAAAATGTTTAATTCCAAAACTTTGCCATTTACTAATGTGTTTCAAAACACCTTTTATATTTTTTATGTTTAACCTTTATTTATTAAATGTTACAGTCCAAGTTTATATATATAAATACCTCCTTCGTTCAAGTAAATGCATGGGTAATTTTGCAAAATGTTAAATATTTAATCTACACTTATTGTGTAGCTGCTGTTTTTTGCTGTAATTGCATGGTTTTGTAAATAAATTGTTGTGTAAATAAATGTTCCTCCTGCCAGCTTGATCAAGCAGGTTCTTTAAAGGACTTTAAAAATGCTTTCATAATAATGAGATGTTTAGAGATTTAAGTCGTGTTATAATATGTATTATAATCTATATAATTAAAATGAAAGTAAACTTTTTGTCTATGTAACGTTATCAATTTTAAATTAAATATTCATGAATAGTACAGTAGATAAAGAAATGAAACTGGGCTAAGTCTGGCGTGCTGTCCATCCGGGCTTGGATGCGGGAGTGTCAGTAAGTTACGGCTGTGGCATCTGGCCAGATTGATTCGGCCCAGAATCTAGAAGTGAGTACACAAGAATACAGGCCGGGTGTGGTAGATGAAGCCGGGCCGATGGGCGAGTCTCTGACAGGTGAGAATTAAACTGAAACTGTGCCGAGTGTATGGAACGGGATTGTGTTTGAGGTAACGTTAGATGTAAATATTAGCAAGCGTCAAATTGGTAAGTATTCACCAGACTTTAGTGGAGTCAGCAGTTCGCTTGACAATAAATAAGGATCTAATCCTAAAGTATGTATTTATTTTTTAAATACCATTGTTTTTCGTTGTTGGTGAAGTGTTATTTTGGTTTCCGATCATCTAAGAGAGGCTACGCAAGGTCCTAAAGATGGCAGCCGTAACAAAAATGTCACGTAACCGTAATCCATGAATGACCATTATTGTCCAAACAACTGGCAACAAAAATGAGTACACCCTACGTGAACATGTCAAAACTGTGTACAAAGTGTTAATATTTTGTAGGGGAACCATCTACAAATCCTCCTGGGCATGGAATTCACCAGAGCTGCACAGGTTGTTGCTGGCATCCTCTTCCACTCCTCCATAATGACATCACGGAGCTGCTGGATGTTAGACACATGGTGCTTCTCCACCTTCCGCTTGAGGATGCCCTACATGTGCTCAATAAGGTTCAGGTCTGGAGACATATTTGGCCACTCCATCACCTTCACCTTCAGCAGCAACGCAGCTGTTATCTTGGTGGTGTGTTTGGGGTTGTTGTTATGCTGGAAAACAGTTTCTGAAGAGAGGGCATCATCTTCTGCTTCAGAATGTCACAGTACATGTTGGAATCCATGTTTCCCTCACTGAATATAGCGCGATCTGAACCCTAAACACATTTTGTCAAAAAAGCCGGTATTGTCCACTTTCAAGGCATTGCTAGTTCACATTTTACTGCAGAAGCCAACATGCCCCCTTGTTGTTTTTGAACAGAAGCTGATAAGTCAATTTTAGCGAATCACTGCCCTGTATTCAGGTCAGGTGACAAAGCTACTTTCACTTTGAAAAGACCTGCTCGCTGAGAGGAGTTTCATCAAAGCTGACTAATAGTGATCGAGGATGGATAATTTCGACGAACTTGATTAACCTGTGATATCTCCTTCAGGGCGAAAAATAAAAATAAAAGCTGAAATGTTTTCATGGATCCTTGCGAATGCAACATTGATGAGGGAAAAGCTCTGTGTATTGTGTGTAATCACATCCATAATCTATGATCACAACAACAACGTTTGTCAGGCATCTACATTGTCATCTGAAGAGATTGAAAATATTAAACGAGTGTTTTTTTAAAACTCTAAAACATGAAATGTGGAGTTATCTGCTTTTGCAAAAAAAAAAAAAAAAGACTGTTGGAGTTACCTGCTTTTGCTACAAAACAAACTTTTAATATGTAAAAAAAACATACATTCAATGAACTTTAATTTTGTAAATGACCTGTATTTGTTTAAGTTATTATTACTTAATCAAAACAACCCAACTGCCGTTTGATTGATATCATCTGGACACGCAATAAATAAAAACGTGATTTCTGAAAGTTATCGGTTTTTGCAAATTAACTCTTCATATATATATATAGTGAGACAACGTTATGCAGTGATATATATATATAGTGGGTCAACATTATGCAGTGATTTATATAGTGAGTCAATATTATGCAGATTATGCAGTCACCCATGATTTATTTTACTTCTCAGAACGACAGCTGCTTCTCAGCGAAGGCCTTTGAAATTTAATGAATGCCTCTTTTCTATTCTAAAAGCTTGTAGCAAGCTATAAAATTGAATGTACTCATCCTTTATCACTCCGGATTCAGTTTTTCCTCAGCAAAACATGGCTATTACCAGTATGTGTGGTCCAGCAGTTTGATGCTTGCTCACATGATACCATCGTTTCTGTACAGCCTTTCCCTCACAGCGGCTGTTGATTGCCTGCTGCTTGCTACTTTCTGGGTAATCTACTGCCATCCAGGTGGCAGAGAGGGTCACTGCTGATGTATTTCTGAGTGCCCTGTCATGAACAGAGAGTGATGGAGTCACAGATGCTAAAGTGTTTGAACTGGCTGGCCAGGCGAGATAATCGTGAGAAAGAACTCTGAAGTTTCCACAAGTCAAAGTGTCTAACTAAATGTAATGGTGCTCTCTGGTTCTCCCTCTAGGTACAGAGTTTCCATATGGCAAGAATTAATTTCTACTCATTTCCTTGTTGTTTTGAAAAATCCAATAAGTTGCACTATTGGTTAAAACATTTTCCTCCCTCCTTTGTCCTCCTCCTCCCCCTCCTTCATCAACTCTAACAGCTGACGACTTTGGTACATTCTTCATTAATACATTTGGGTGACTACCCTTTCCGATACTTCTAATATTGTAAATACTAAACTATAATTTAAATAGCTAACTATGGTGGGCCGTTATTACTCAAAGTTGGGTTGAGCAAACCTCACTGGCCGCTCAATATGAAACACAACTTGCTCTTAAAATTTTCTTTCGAATCTGTAAAGAGTACTTTTATTGTGTGCACAGAAAACAACGAAACGTTGCGCTTTTAAGCAAACAGATGCGCTTTAGTCCAAAAAAATAAGTACATATATCTATAGAGAGTGAAATGTCAAAAAAAAAAAAAAAGGGAAGACGTGATGATTTACATGAATTTAATCGTCAATATTATAACAAAAAACGACATTTTGGGTTTTTATTCAACAAATAGGTGGGCACGCTGTGAACACGGCAAAACAACAACAACAACACGGGAGTGGGAGGGAATGGAGTCATTCTTCCGGGAGTGAACGGGATTTTCCTCCAGTTTTTCGTGGGATTGGGACTGGAAGAGATAAATTTGTGATGCATTTTTGGAAACAGAGATGAGCCCCTGGTCTAATGCGCCACCTGGCAGAAACCCGTTCATCAAAGACTACTTTTTAGTCATTATTTGGGTAGCTTACTTCGGCAGAATTCAGCTTTTAACTAGATTAATCTAGATTATTTCAATTAATCTAGATTAATCTAGATTAAAAAAAATTATGTAAGCAACATAAAAATTAACACTACGCATGCTCTTTAAAACATTTTCCTCCCTCCTTTGTCCTCCTCCTCCCCCTCCTTCATCAACTCTAACAGCTCGTTCACATCTTACCAGCAAACATACTTCTCTCCACTCTCTGAGGCAGAAATCTCTAAACTCATCTTTTCCAGTCATCCTACTACTTGTCCGCTTGATCCTATTCCATCTCATCTCCTTCAAGGTATTTCTCCTGCAGTTGTTCCTGCACTCACTCACATCGTTAACACATCCCTTCACACTGGAATTTTTCCCTCAGCATTTAAACAGGCTCGTATAACCCCACTTCTTAAGAAACCCACTCTTAACCCAACTCTTTTAGGGAACTGTAGACCAGTTTCCCTTCTACCTTTCATTGCAAAAACACTTGAACGAGTTGTGTTCAACCAAGTCACTGCCTTTCTCACACAGAACAACCTCCTGGACAGTAACCAATCTGGCTTCAGAAGTGGACATTCCACCGAAACTGCCTTGCTCTCAGTTGTTGAAGATCTAAGACTTGCAAGAACGGCTTCCAAGTCTTCATTACTTATATTGCTGGATCTGTCTTCTGCTTTTGATACGGTCAACCACCAGATCCTCCTGTCAACCCTATTGAGAAAGGGCATCTCAGGAACTGCACTCCAGTGGTTTGACTCTTACCTCTCAGGTCCTTAGGTCCTTCAAAGTATCTTGGAGAGGTGAGGTATCAAAGTCGCAACATCTAGCTACAGTGGTGCCACAGGGCTCAGTTCTTGGACCACTTCTCTTTTCTGTCTACATGGCTTCACTAGGTTCTGTCATTCAGAAACATGGCTTTTCATATCACTGCTATGCTGATGACACTCAACTCTACCTCTCATTCCATCCTGATGATCTGACGATAGCTGCTCGCATCTCAGCATGTCTAGCAGACATTTCTTGCTGGATGAAGGACCATCACCTTCAACTCAACCTAGCTAAGACAGAACTGCTTGTGGTTTCAGCAAACCCATCGTTTCATCACAATTTCACTTTCCAATTAGGCTCATCAACCATAACTCCTTCAAAAACCTTGGAGTTGTGATTGATGATATTTCACAGACTACATTACTAAAACTGCCCGGTCCTGTAGATTTGCATTATATAAAATTAAGAAGATCAGGCCCTTTCTCTCGGAACATGCAACACAACTCCTTGTTCAGGCTCTTGTTCTGTCCAGACTTGACTATTGCAATGCTCTCTTGGCAGGTCTTCCAGCCAGTTCCATCAAAACCTCTACAATTAATCCAAAACGCTGCTGCAAGATTAATCTTTAATGAGCCGAAAAGAACGCACGTTCCACACCTCTGTTCATCAATTTGCACTGGCTACCAATAGCTGCTCGTATTAAATTCAAGGCATTAATGTTTGCCTACAGAACCACCTCTGGCTCTGCACCCCTTTACCTAAATTCATTTCTTCAGACTTATATGCCTTCTAGAAGCTTGCGTTCTGCAAGTGAACGACGCATTACTGTGCCATCCAAAGAGGCACAAAATCCTTTTCACAGGCTTTTTCATTTACTGTTCCCATCTGGTGGAATGACCTGCCCAACTCAATCCGAGCAGCTGAATCCTTACCCATCTACAAGAAACGGCTAAAACACATCTCTTCCATCTTTATTTGACCCTCTAACTCTTGCACTCTCTATTCTAAATTTATTTGATCTAATCTGTCTTCTTTTTATTTAAAAAAAAAAAAAAACATTTGACCCTCTATCAATTGCATATTTATTCTCTAACTGCTAGCTTTTCTTGTAAAACTAACACTAAGTATAATTTTTCTATATTTTACATACTAGTTTTCTAAAAAAAAAAAAAAAAAACCTTCCTACGTGTACTGCGTTAGGCTAACCAGGACTTGTAATAGCACTTGCATGTTGTTGCTCTTTTGTTGGTTTTGATTGCTTCTATAATGTCCTCATTTGTAAGTCGCTTTGGATAAAAGCGTCTGCTAAATGACTAAAATAAATAAAATAAATAAATATACACCACATTTTCCAAACACACTAGAAAGGACTTACAAGTGCAAGATGTTTAGTGTAAGAGCAATACTCTTATTTTAACAAATGTAACACTAGTGTACCAATGTTTTTTTGTTTTGTTTTGTTTTGTACAACCCATTTTTGCATTTATGTAAATATAGGTTAAGATTTCCTCTGTTAAATCATTGTGCAATAAAACACTGTCTACATAAAACTACATCAAATATGACAATGCGTGTATTGTCTTTGATTGAAATGGTGTGGATAAATGACATTGAAGCAAACCAGAGTGAAGAAAAATCTAAGCAGAGTGTGTGATGTCATTGAGATCTCTTCTAAAGCTTTAAACGAGACGAATGTGAGCGATTCGGAGTCTCTAGCTAAGGAAAAAAGAGACAATTTATCCATGGTGTGGATAAATGACATTGAAGCAAACCAGAGGGAAGAAAAATCTAAGCACAGTGTGTGATGCTGTTGAGATCTCTTCTAAAACTTGAAAAGGGTGGTTGATTGTGATGTAACTTTTTTTTGTTTATTTTTATGCCTTTATATTAAGATAGGACTGTAGAAAGAAGACATGAAATTACTGGGAGGAGAGAGGGGAGCAGGATCGGCAAAGGACCTCGAGACGGGAATCGAACTCGGGTCATCGTGAGTGCAGATGCACTATATTTCGACTCACTAACCACGAGGCTATTGGTGCCAACGATTTCACTTTTTTAACATTAGTTTGTGTGTAATGATACTGTTTGAGCGTAAAAAATATCTGCAAAGTTACAACGCTGAAAATTCAATGCAAACGGAGATGTTTTTTTTTAAAATTCTGACAGTTTAATGCCTACAAAAATGGCTCGTAGGGACTACGAGCTTCAACTACAACCCGCCCCGGGAACATGCAAAGAAGGGGGCGAGGCCATGTTGTGCTGCTTTAGAGAAGAGGAAGAGAAAACTAGGGGTGCATGTAAAAATCTATTCATATATGAATCACAATTCTGTCTTCTAACGATTATAATGGATTCACAAGTTTCAAAATCAATGTTCTAAAGCATGGTTCTTAATCCTGTTCCTTGCGTCGCCCTGCTCTACACACGGTCTTCTCTCTCTCTCTCTCTCTCTCTCTCTCTCTCTCTCTCTCTCTCTCTCTCTCTCTCTCTCTCATTCAGATTTTGTCTCAGGAGACAAGTTTGAGAAGCAGGAGATTCAAGCAAAAATCTAAATTTTAAATGTAACCTCTTTCCTGTTTATAGGAGAAATATTTGAGATGCTAAAGAGATCTCACTTTTGATTTTTCTTTCCTATGGGAGGACTTTTGATAGACATGAGTGGACCAGGACCAGCAATTACTTTATGGTAATTGCAACACTAGGACAGGCTTCCTTTAGTACAAAGAGCACATTTCTTCTGTTTACACTTTGTGTGAATATCATTTGTCATAATTTATATTTTATTGCAAAAAAAGATGGAATTTGCTATTTTTAATTTGAGCAAAACAATATCCACCACTGTTTATGCTCTGTGTAATTTGAATCTATTTTTTACACTGTGACCAGACTCTGTAAAAAAATATATAATCTTTCTATTTAATTACAGTTGTGGTGGAGGAATAGATATCTAACTCATTACTGACATGTTTTGTTCTTCAATGGATTATTATTTGATTAGAATCTTATTCTACAGAACCCTTTATGTTGAAGGTGTTTAGGTCATTTTATAATACTCTACAGCACAATCAGTTCTCCATCACTGAATGTATCTTCAAGGATACAGAGGCTGGCAGGTAACTGCATAGCTGAAAAAGTCAGACATCAATGCATTATATATATAATAAATGGAATTTTCAGTAACATAACTGGGTTTGAGTAGATGTTATTTTTTTGGCAAAATAATTATTTGAAACTGAATCACATTAACCATTTAAAGACCCACAAAAAATGGAAAATCTTTATATTAATTTCAAATTTTTATTCATTTCCAGTGGATGTACAGGTGCATCTCAATAAATTAGAATGTCGTGGAAAAGTTAGTGAATTGGTGGGTTTTTGTTAAATGTGAGCCAAAATGATCACAATTAAAAGAACCAAAAACTTAAACTACTTAAGTATATGTGCACTGAATTTATTTAATACACGAGTTTCACAATTTGAGTTGAATTACTGAAATAAATGAACTTTTCCATGACATTCTAATTTATTGAGATACACCTGTAGATCTCAGGTTGGCTTTGTTGCTTTTTTATTTTACATTTTGCTATTTTAACTTTTCATTCTTTGTAAATGTAATTTACACTTATTAAATAGATATTTTATATTAGTTGTTATATAGGGATTAAACATGCTGTGTTCATGGCATCATATCAAGGATTTGAGGAGCATTTGTTTATGTGTGGATTTTGTGTGCATCCATAGACTCGCTTGCATTTGTTGAAGGTTTTAGTAATAGCCTTACTGGTGAGAGATTAAACTGTGTACATCCAACTGTTCATATATCTTTTGTGCACATCAAGCAAATGTAGTATTCTGTGGGGATGATGAAGCTGCCTCAGCATGACTACTTTTATCTACAGCCTTGTTTAACTTGTGCCAGGCAGCACAGCTGGACTTCTCCTTACAAGTCGATTACAAGTCGATTGAAGTTGGTGTGATTGGTGTGTGTGGTTGTAAAAAATTTGAACAAAAAGAAAAAAAGATTCAACTTTAAAATGCCTGAATTTTGCCCCAGAAAAAAAAAGACTGAAAATCACTGAACGGTTCTCAGTTCCATTTCGGGCTGATCTATTCAGACACTGAAATTATGATATTTCACACTGTGTCATTTAGGGTCACACATTAACAAACACTGAAAGATTAAGCATTTAATTATTTTTTGTATGACTTATTTTTTTAGCAGTCTCACATACTTTGATACTTGTTTTGTAACTACTGTATGGTTGTAAAATGTGGGACAGCGATTGAGCAGGCAATGAATTAATATGTCCAACCTTTCCTTCTGCCTTACAAATACTATATAATTATAAGACAATGAATTTCCAGTTGAGCTTTTTCTCCTAATTTCTGATGTACAGTTTAAAAATACTGTACAATACAGTAATACTGTGAAATATAATAATGCTGTTATTCAAACGCATTGTGGCTGTTTTGGATGGACGGCTA
This sequence comes from Ptychobarbus kaznakovi, assembly GCA_027422405.1. Classification (NCBI taxonomy): domain Eukaryota; kingdom Metazoa; phylum Chordata; class Actinopteri; order Cypriniformes; family Cyprinidae; genus Ptychobarbus; species Ptychobarbus kaznakovi. Next base: position 13,332,372 of record CM049804.1, on the reverse strand, counting down.
ACAATTAGTAAAAAAGTCAGATGTATAATGAGAGTAAAATCTGGTCAATGATGATTAATATGTTGCAGACTATAAAAGCGCATTTGTATTTTTCTCCATACTCCCACTGAGCAGATGGTGTATATGGGGGCAAAATTCTGTAGAAGGGGTCATTTAAATGTGCGATTGCCATGATTGATAATGTCATCATAAGAGCACCGCAGGTTCTTAATGGATGAAATGTGGTGGGGTTTTGTTTTTTAGATAATACCAGTAATTTTTTGTCTTTTCAAATTTTTTATGTCCTATTGTTCTTTTTGAGAAATATGTGTATGCAAGCATTGCTGTTCAGTCAACCTTCTAACTTCTATAGATCTTTTTCAAAGCGCCATCTGTTTGTCTTGCCTTTTGCACCAAACAACAATTATCATTAAGATTTGTTTTAAACAAAACATTAACTAGCAAGACTGACTTTTGTGGTTACTGGACGAATGTTTGGACACTGTAGGAAGAGTATCTTAATAAAGCTTTAAAACATTTTTGCATACTTTAGTATTTTGAGGTGTTAATTTATCATGTGGGCACTACTTCGTGTCACAATTCATGTTGTTCAACAACACCAGGGTTCATAGGAGAGCTATGCATGTTTCATCATTAATTATTCATGCACAGACAAGCAAATGTCTAAATGGCGTTATCTGCTTACAAAACACTTTTTAGTACATATACATAATAGAAAACTAAATTAATTAATTTCAGAATAAAGTTTTGCACTAAATAATGCATCTATATCTGAGTCCTTTTTTGTATGTGAAATGCTGAATTGCAAACACCATATCTTAAAGGTGCCATAGAATGCATTGATAGAGTATTTCAAAATTGTTCTCTGATATCTACATAGTATGTGGCTTAGATAAGGGCAAAAATATCCAGAAACGGTTTTACATGTCCATTTACAACCCTAGGATTTCTCCCTATAATGAAATGGTCTGTTATTGGCTTATTTGGAAGGGTCATGAATAATAACGCTAGCGATGGATGCATCTCTCACCAGTTGGGGAGCGGTCATGAGTGGCCACCCTACCCGCGGTCTGTGGAGCGGTCGCCATCTCACATGGCACATCAACTGCTTGGAGATGCTGGCCATGTTTCGAGCACTCAAACACTTTCTACCAGACCTGAGAGATCGCCATGTGTTGGTGCACACCGACAACACAGCGGTGGTCTTCTATATCAACCACCAGGGTGTCTGCGTTCGCGCCCCTTGTACAAGCTGGTGCACCAGATCCTCTCACTGAGAGCAGTTCATATTTCTGGGCATCTGAATATGGGAGCAGATATCCTGTCGAGGCAGGGGCTGAGGCACGGCGAATGGATGCTTCACCCCGAGGTGAAGCAGATATGGAGAGTTTTGGGCCAGGCTCAGGTGGATCTGTTTGCGACATGTCAGACATTGCACTGTGCGCTCTGGTTCTTTCTGACTCATCCAGCTCTGCTGGGACTGGATGCTATGGTACAGACTTGGCAGAGGCTTCGTCTGTATGCCTTTGCTGTACTCCATTGCTCTGCTCACAGGAGTTCTAGAGAGAGTGTGCCGGGATGGGGTACATCTATTGCTATATCTCCGTTCTGGCCGGGCCGAGTATGGTTCTCGGACCTGATTTCTCTCCTCGACGGCTCTCCATGGGGGATTCCCATCAGGAGGGATCTCCTCTCACAGGTGGAGGGCATGATCTTTCACCCCTGCTCGGAGTTGTGGAAGCTGTGGGTGTGGCCCCTGAGGGGCACAACTCATGGCCTCTAGTCTCTCAACTGAGGTTGTTGAGACCATCCTCCAATCTACAGCTCCCTCGATGAGGAAACTGTATGCCCTGAAGTAGAGACTCTTCACTTCATGGTGCGGAGACTGCCAGCTTGACCCAGTTAACTGCCCGTTTGGTACAGTGCTGGAGTTCGTGCTGGCCAGTTTTTCCGCAGGGTTAACCCAATCCACCCAGAAGGTCTACGTGGCGGCTATAGCAGCCTACCACGCCCCTTTTGGTGGCCTTTCAATAGGCAAGAACCCTCTAGTTACACGTTTCCTCTGGTGCACTGAGGCTCAGGCCTCCGGCCAGAGAAGCTTATGCTAAGTGGTGGATCAGGATGCTATCATATAAACTCGAGCCCTCTGATCTCCCCTCACCTTTGGGGGTCAAGGCTCACTCAACTAAACAATGGCGGCCTCCAAGGCCTTTCTGGCAGGTGTACCTATGCAGGACATCTGCGACGCTGCAGGATGGTCTACGCCCCTCACATTATGTCAGGTTCTATGACCTATAATTGCGAGCCACCCCTGGCTCTTCTGTTCTCTTGCCATACCTGTGCTCTCCCGCACTAGGCAGGGATTTGCAAGTCTGGCGGCCTGGACATCTCGTTCCCCTAGCTTTTTCAGACGCAGCTCGAGTTCCCGGAGGGGAACGTCCCAGGTTACCTATGTAACCATGGTTCCCTGAGGGAACGAGACGCTGCGTCGCAGGCCCATACTTCCTGCATCCCTAATAGAGCTACGCTTCATTCCTAGAAGCTGGCGCTGGCTGCACCTCACGTGCTTTTAAGCTTCCTGGTCATGACTTCACCTGCACCTGACGTCTCGCCATCAATTGGACTGATTACACATATGATTCAAAGCTTGATATCGCTGAAATCGTTCCCCTAGCGTTTTCCGATACAGCGTCTTGTTCCCTCGGGGAACCATGGTTACAAACGTAACCTGGGACATTTTCTGTCAAATAATTTTCAATCTAACATTATATAAAAGCCAAGGTAGTGTAGTATAATATGTAATATGTAAGGGAAACATGTCAATTTAGCTCAAAGGGAATAATTTATGATTGTATAGCGAATTTTAACAGACTCACTGTTTCACGGCTGATCAATGATTCGGCCAGCGATTAACTGAACGAGCCATATAACATCAACTCTGCACTGGATATTAAAATCCAAAATATATTGAAAACACTATTTAATAGCACAGTAACACGATCCGCAGTTTGAGACATTAACTTGTAAGCACAAAACACAATATACTTCTCTTTTCAATTTAATAAGACTTTATTTATATAAATCTAAGACATGTAAACTAATCTATCACATAAACACACCATTCACTTATTGCAGGAAGAGAGCAAGTGAGGAAAGAATGAGTTTAAGAGAATGGAAATGTGAAATCCCAAGCTTATAGCAATATTTGCTATTGCATAGATCCGTACCATCAATCACTTATTTAACCCTCGCATTGAGTTTCTCAATGAGGCTAAAATTTATATTAAATACACCAGCTCAGCAAGAATCTGGGGTTTGTACTTGTGTTGCTTTTGTGTTTAAGGGATTCCCTTTTGTCGTCCGTTGTTGTAGAAAGGGGGTGTCCTGAGGTTGCTGATTGGCTGACAGTTCAGTGGTCGTTCGTAGTGAAGTCTTGGGCGTTGGCTGAAGATGTGGAGTTGTGGTCTGGTTGAAGTTTGAAGCGGGTGCAGGCCAGCTCCGACTTTGCGGCAAACGTAACTTTTAAACACAATACTCAATGGAAAGAAAAGAAACTAAAGTAAAAGAATAAAAGGATGTAACGAGACTAGGTGGGTTTTCTTCTCATAGTGGTGTTAAGTAGAAGCTGGCATGTAGGCCAGAGCACGCTCAAAGAGCGCTAAAAGCAGCATCAAAACGCAGTGGCAAAAAGAGCTAGAAGCAAAAGAGAGAGAGAGAGAGTTGGTGTCCTGAGTTTTTAAACACGGCTTTTGGACACTGCACAATGGGTGTCTTGACCAATTAGATATCATCTTAGCTCTTTTCTCCTCCCAATCCATAAATCATGTATCATGGTACGAATTGTACACGCTCTTGTAGAATATAATTTTAGACATGATTTCTATAACAAGATGTATGATATATTTGACAAAGAATTGATTGGAAGGAACGTTAAAAGCATGATTTTTCAAACTCATACATACCAAACATGAATATAAATCCTTAAAGTTGTTCAATAGTTATTAAAAAGACATACATAATATGTGATTAAAACATGATAGTCTAATTTGTGGGTTACATACATAATATGGAGTTATGCATAGAAATCATTAGTTGCTCATAAGTCCTTTTAAGATGATTTTTGGTGCATATGGAAAGTTCTGTGTAGGACATAGGGACATGTTCTGTGAACAAAGGAATTTCAGTCTGGTCTGTGTCTTCTATGTGGAGGAAAAGTCAATCTAAGGAAGCTTGTGATTTCTATCGTGGAACACATGTGATGGCCATCTCTTTGACCATCAGTCTTGATTATTTGCCCCAAATTTGACCATCTCCTTCCTGAGTTGGAATTGTCGATAAGTGTTCTTTTGTTTTAATGCTGTGAGCTGTTCTGTAAGAGATGCTTGCTGGTTAGGCTTTCTTCGGGCTCATGGCGCCAGGGTACCATGGAGAGATTTATGACATTGTCTTATTCTCCTGTTTCCTTGGGGCCTCTCTGGAATTTCGGTTCCTCATGTTTCGATGTTCTGATCGAATCTTAATTTGTCTGATTCTGTCTCTGATATCCTATAGTATTGGTTTTATGTGTTCCTGTGTGGCTCAGTGGTAGAGCATTGCGTTAGTAGCGCAAAAGGTTGTGGGTTCGATTCCCAGGGAACACAAATACTGATTAAAAATGTATAACCTGAATGCAATTGTAAGTCACTTTGGATAAAAGCGTCTGATAAACGTAAACGTAGTAGGCTTAAGCATTGTTTATGTTCTAATTGTTATCAGGCCAACGCAGATTTACCAGCATGTGAATGAAGTTGTTATGAATTATTTAGGCTACTTTCTTATTTAACTGTATTATTTCTTTGATGGCCTAGTGATTTGCAGGCTGTGTGTTGCTGTGTTCACTGCCGGAAGTGCTAAAATAAACGCCTACGTTTGTTAATAGATGTTTGAGGCACGCCCGCATTTATTTATTTTTTATTTCAAAATTAAATATATACCCTCACTGGTTATTTATTAGGTACACCTTGCTAGTACCGGGTTGGACCCCCTTTTTCCTTCAGAACTGCCTTAATTCTTCGTGGCATAGATTCAACAAGGTGTTGGAAACATTCCTCAACCATTCCACATTCAAAGTCACTTAAATCCCCTTCCTTCCCCATTCTGATGCTCTTTTTTTAACTTCAGCAAGTCGTCTTCACCACATCTATATGCCTAAATGCATTGAGTTGCTGCCATGTGATTGGCTGATTAGCAATTTGTGTTACCAAGCAATTGAACAGGTGTACCTAATAAAGTATTTTAATTATAAACATTATAACCAGTAAAACCATTACAAATGTTGTGATGGTGTGTATTGTATTTTTCACATTATAAATACAGGCATATTATAAATACCTGTAAAGGGAGCCAAAGGCCTGGTCATTTCTGCTGTTACACTTACAGGATGATCATATCCTTGTTTAATATGCTATTGACCAAACATTTAATTCAAATATCCACTTAATTTTTTTTTGCTATAGATGACACAGCCTCTATAATTTCTTCAACAAAAAACATTTAGACATCACAACCCTTACAAAAATGAACCATGGTTTTCGTAGTAAAACTGCTTAGTTTTCTTTTGTGTGGTTTCTGAATGCTTGATACCACAAAATCAATCTGACAACTATTACTGCCATAGGTTACTGTCTAGAGCTACAATTTTGTAAATAATACAATTTAATTACAAATTATTTCTTTATTTACTTTTATATTTTACTAAAGTTCTATTTTGACCCCTATATTAGGTGTTTTATTTTTTACTTCCATAATATTTGAGGGAGGGGGCACAACTATAAAATCCTGCTTAGGTACCCATTTGGCCAGCAGCGTTCCTGATAAAGATGTCTCCACGATCTCTTTTTGAAGAAATATTATTGTATCGTGCTACAGCACACATTCTATCAGCTGCAGTTCTGGCACCACCGTATCAATATACTGTTCAGCACCACAAACATTCACATCAGTAAGAAGATATTTTGAAGAATGTGGGAAACCAAACAGTTGCTGGTCCACATTGACTTTGACAGTATAGGGAACACTGTGGACCAGCAACTGTTTGGTTTTCCACCTTCTTCAAAATAGCGTTTATGTTTAGCAGAAGAAGGAAACTCAGGGTTAAAATAACTTTTGAGTAAATGAAGTTATAAAAATGAAACACTAGCCTATTTTAATTATTGGGTGAATTATGCCTTTAATGTTAATAAACACCAAACACAAAGAGAAAAATCACTCACTACTCGTAGTCTTGACTGAAAAACTTGAATACAGTTTATTTAATAGGAATCAATCTACATAGTGTTTTATTTTTATATTTGTTCATTCAATTTATTTAATGCTCCTGCTAAATACACATATTGTACCTGAATATAAAACATGGTTTATTTTATTTTTATATTATGTGTATTTGTAATGTGTATCTTTGTTCTCATTTTTTAATAACAAAGATAAAATAATGACAACTATTTTTATCTTCACCCACTTTGGCCTAAATATCCGCCATACTTTTTAATATTGTGTTACCTTGAAAGGCTTTGTCTTTATAATATGGAAATTAGTTTGGCTGTAATGCTCAAACAGCTTGCAAAATAGAAAAACCAACATGACAAAGAGTCTTGATAAAATCGTGAATCGTGATTCGGTCTGCGATTGTACCCTCATAACGCCATTTCGCCCCTGCCCCTCCGGAGGCCTGTGCGCGCCACTGAGTGTATATATATATATATAATATATATATACTATATTGCCAAAAGTATTGGATCACCCCATTCTAATGAAAGGCTTGACAACTTTAGTAATTTCTATGAGTACAAATCTTAATGTTTAAGCATATAATGATATTCTAGGGAATTGTGTGCTTCTAATTTTATAGCAACAGTTTGGAGGGGACCCTTTTCTATTCTAACATGACAGTGCCTCTGTGTATAAGGCAAGGATCAAAGATAAATTATGATTCAGTCAGTGTGGAAGAACTTGACTGGTCTGCAGAAAACCATGTCCTAATCCCAGCTGAACACCTCTGGTGTGACTTTAAATGCAGACCTTGAGCAGAAAAATTAATTACCAAACACCAATGACTTGTAAATATGGGTACAGTCATTTCATATACTTCAAAACTTTTGCAACAGAGGTGGAAATAAAATTTTAAGTACATGAATTTCTTTGTTGCCACAGTTTGGAAGTGCATTTTTCTCTTCTAAAGAAGGGGGCATCCCAGTACTTTTGTCCATATAATTTATGTACAAGTCATTGATGTTTGGTGATGAATTTTTTTTGCCTGAAATCGCAAAAGCGTCTGCTAAATGCATAAATGTAAATGGGTATGCACAGAAGGTTGGTGCCAACGGCAGACACACTGAAAAAAAGATAATACCTTTATAAGGTAAGTGGTTGCAAACACTTTATTTATTTATTTTATTTAGCCTAAATAAATAAATAAAAATGTTGAAAGTCAACCTAATTTCTTTGTTTAAATGTAGCTAAAACAGATTGATTGCAACCACTTACCTTCAAAAAATGTATGTGAAAATTACACTCCGCAAAAAAGTTTTTAACACGAAAATCAGCAATAACATGTAGGCTTATAGATATTTTTTAAACTCTAATTGATCGATTTCATGAGACATTCGTTTGTATAAATTGTTCAGATTTTTTATTCAATATGCATTCAAATATTTATTCATATTTATTTCATGATGCAAATATTAAAGAGGAAAATATCATTGATTCCAATGCAGCTTAAACTGAGGAGAATGTACCTCACTACAAATAAAAAAATGCAAAACACATTTATTGTTTGTATTCGATATCAAAATTTACAGAAAGATGAGACTTTGTGTTATAATAAAAAAAAAACACAAAGCTTATTGCGATTATTGGGTGGCTTGCGTGCAATGAATGGACTTGAAAACGTTAAATATAATTTCCAAGCATTTACACCGTAATTAAAACAGCTTGTGAAATAGCCACGTAACATTATTTACTTCATAAAAATCAACAAATTAAGCCTATAATTGTATAGCTGCTTATATTTTCAGATTTTGTTAATCTGTTCTGAATACCTTAAAATTTAAAAGATTTGCTGCAACGGAATTTTGTCTGATGTGAATGTAAAACATTGTTGTGAATTCGTTGTATTCCCATTTGTAAAATAGCTAGCCTAATTAATTATTGTAGGCTAACCCGATCTTATATGATAAAGATGCGTATAGCACTAATTTCCGTTTTTATTTGGCATGATAATCATATGTAGAAATTGACTTTGGTGTTCAAAAGATGGATCAATTCATAATTAATGGCATGGCTGTTCAGTCAACAGAGATACGGGACACATAGAGCTACTAACTGCTGAAATGTTTGTGAGGCAAATCTCGGGTCTAAGCACTTATGGTACTCACAGTGCGTACAGCCGTACACCTGCAGGTGTCACTGGCCTAGAACATGGTATACGTTATGCAAATGTCGGGGGACGTAGTGATCCCGACTGTTACATCACAGTCGGTGTTATGTTCTAATTCGCCTGTTTTTCAGTGGTATTTTTTATTCACGAGATTTACATAAGAAGGAGGAAGCTATGATGTTTGAGGCTCACAGTATGTAATTTCCATGTACATAACTGTTATTATTTAACTATGCCAAGGTAAATACAGTTTTCCATTCTATGTCATCTTTAAATTGTACCCTTATGAAACCAAAACCATATGTTCTGCTCCCAGAACGCATTTTTGTTTGTCTCATTGATTCCAGACTGAGCTTAAAATCTCGTGGACAAACACGTCATTATGATTAAGCAGATGGAAATTAGCATTTTTCAAATGACATCCCCGCTCATTTGGGAAAAAGCAGCCATACAAATCACTTAGCCGGTCATCTGCCAGTGACCCTTCTGCGACAGGCTTTATTGTCCAGATAGGCATAATGGATGAAATCCTCAGTCCCTATTACAGTTATTATGTTACTCAAGTTATATTTTATCAAGTTTTTATCAAGTTTAACCTTTTACACAGTTATTTCTCTTTGCTCTTTCTTTCTCAGCTGAACTTCATCCTGTTTGTGAATATTGTGAGGGTTCTCGCCACCAAGATCCGCGAGACCAACGCAGGCAGATATGACACACGGAAACAGTACAGGTTTGTGCGTCCACTTCCACTGAGCCTGTTTTTATGCATTCAAGTGCCTTGAAATTGTGAATTCAGTGTTCTACCAGCCCAAATTGTCTGTCATTACGGCAGCATCTTCTCTGCTATTAGACTTCAAAGAATGGAAGCTGTCCCTACAGCAACTATGTATTTCCTTATGTAATTTAGGCAAAATCTTAGATCTGACAGCTTAAAGGCATAATTGCCTGTGGCTAAGATATGTGATATTAAGCTTCCCCTACGCCTACTCATTCTGCAGTTTGATTCGGATTGTGGTTTCCATCATTCCATTATATACTGAAATCAGTGTCGCATTTTAAAGGCACTGGATATTATAGATTTGATCTTGTTACATGCTGAAAGAAAAAATGTAGCCTCCATTTTTGTCTGGCTTTGAAAAAAAAATGCTTTTAGACCCTATAAATGCATATTTGGGTTTGGCATGTCAAAATGTTATTCTGGATGCCCCCTAAAATAATCCAGATTAGAGCAAACACAATGCCAATAGATGTAATTTTGTGTGACTAAAAACAGTAATCAATTTGATCATTGCTGCCTTCCCGCTAATTAGCAGCATGAAAAGTCACAGGTGTGAGCTTGCACAGCTGGTAGAACAGACATAAAGAGACGCAGTCATATTTGCAATCACAGTGAATAGTTAATTTTGCTCAGCCAAAGAGAACTTTGTCATAAATTCAATAGAAATTAATTTGTAATGCAAATGACCTCAAATGCTTGCACGTCAAATCGTTTTGACTCTCATTTGCTACAACACTCCTTTTACTGGAACACTTTGGTTGATCAAACTTACCTAGGCTTCAATTAAAAGAGGATTTGTACCTCATGATCGTCCAGCATTGCTTTTTTCCAATTATTTTTCATGATACTTTTCATGACTAATTTGCAAGACATTTTAACCCATCTGGCAGGCAAGGCGTAGCAGTTAAAAAATATCTTGCACTTGTCTTTATTCTGATTAAAGCCACGTGAAGGCGTGTGGGATGTCATTCATCAAACAGATTAAAGACAAACTCGAATTCATAATATCACAACTACGTCACACACCGTACTTGGCGTCATCAGCCAACACAAATATCTCACTGAGATCAAAAAGTGTTACTTGTTGCTTGACTGAGGACACTTCAACGGTGGCAAGATTCTGTATTATTATAAATGGTGAAAATGTGTTATAAATGCATTCCTTTTTTTGGGGGGGGACAATCTGACAAATAATACAAATTCATCAAATGTCATAATTTACTCCCCTTTAAGTAATTCCAAATCTGTATGACTTTCTTCTATGAAACAAAAAAGGAGATGTTAGGCAGAATGTTTACTCTTTTTGTGTAAAATGTAATAGGGACAGCTGCTGTTAATCTTCAAAAAAACAACATAGGTTATTGTGCCCTATATTCCTAGTCGACTGAATCCATGTAATAACTTTGTAGTGAAGAGGATGATTCTTAGAAAATTATGTCTTTAGTTTCTGAAGTTTTAGACATATAGCACCATACAGCACGCAATATGTATAGACATCTTTAATGATGCTTTTATGCTTTTGTTGGAGTTCAACATCATCCCTGTTTACATTATTGAAATTACCAGCCTGGAGATTCTGCCTAAAGGTGTGATTACATAAGTGAAACTTTGTAGCAAAATAGGTCCATTGTCAGTAGTAAAAGCAATGCATGAAGCAGGTCACTTCCAAACCAAACAGCTTGGTAAACAGCAATTGATAACATTGGTATATATTATATCATGTTGGTAAATGCAGCAAATGTGCTTGTTCAGAGTTCAACTCTTAAATCAGATGGGAAATCGGCATGGGCAAATTAGTCACAGAGTGTCCCTCTGCAATTTCCAATCATGTTGATTCCATATGACATGACAGAATTTCGCTTTCTGAAATTGGTTGTACAAAGGTATAGCTGCAAATTCATACAGGTTTGGAATTGCATGAGGGTGAGTAAATTATATTTTTTTGAGTGAACTATCCCTTTAATTCATAGAACATTTTCATTTCTCTCTGTTCAGGAAGCTTGCAAAATCCACGCTTGTGTTGGTGTTTGTGTTTGGAGTGCACTACATTGTGTTTGTTGGGATGCCGCACACATTCGAAGGTCTTGGCTGGGAGGTGCGGATGTATTGTGAACTGTTCTTCAATTCTTTCCAGGTACTTGGAACCGATGCCTTTATTGCATGAATAGCTAATGTAATCAGTGATCTCTGCAAGTCAAGATGCATATGTTTTTCTTTTGATAATCCAAAATCATAAATTCAAATTTGTATTTTAGCATCATTTATATAAATGCCTTGCATGTATTTTGCATGATGTATTATTGATTTTATATAAATGTTATAAAAAAAGAGAAGGAAAAACACTCTTTATTTACAAGTCACTGATAGCTTGCAATTTTTTTAAACTGCCCTGGCAATGAATGCATTTTTTTTTACTTCTGCAGAGGAAGAATTAAGAATTGTGAAGAATGAAAAAAAATAGAAATGTGTTTATAATTTCATCACACAGAAAATGTACAAAAAAACCAAAGGAGTCACTTTCTTTGCTAAATAAATTAATTTTAATGTTCTCTTACAAACCTTGTGGCAAAGCAAAAGATGACATTTTTTTGGGGGGGGGGGGGTGGCTCAGATATTTAGCACTGGTTGTACAAAATATGCATGGTAATAATTTACAACTAGGGAATTGTCACGGTGCACACACGAGGGAGGAACAGGAACACGCAGACGAGGATATAAACTCAAATGATAACATTTAATAAGGACATCAAGGCAGGACAAGGCAGGACTCACAGACAGGATACACCGGGAATAACAAGTAGACCAGACGACATCAAACTCAACAGGCATGAACTAATATACACAGGTAAATCATAGATAACGAGACAAACACAGCTGGACATGAATTAACTAATAATCACATTAAACAAGGACAGGAAACAAACCAAATATGGACACAAGAGGCAGGAACAGATGACACACATAACAGAACCCTGACATAACTCCCCCCTCCCGAAAGGCTCGTCCCGAGCCTTAACAGTTCCATCGGGGAGGGAGGGTGGGTGCTCTGGAGGCCCCTCAGGACAGACATGGACCGGAACACAGGACGGGGACCTCCAGAGCAGAACAGACAGACAAAGGAGGCCATGGCGGAGCTGGGAGCTCAGGAGGCCATGTCGGTGCAGGGAGCTCAGGAGGCCATGGCGTAGCTAGGAGCTCAGGAGGCCATGGCCGTGCAGGGAGCTCAGGAGGGACCTCGGTCCCCTCGGCCCGGCCCCTACAGCCGGAACCCTTTAACCCCCCCAAAAAAAATTCCCTGGGGAAGTTAGGGGGTATAAGGAGCCCTCCGGGGCTAAACAGACAGGACAGTACATGGATAGCCCTCCAGGGCTAAACAGACAGGGACAGGACAGTACAAAACAAAACAGGAAAGCCCTCCAGGGCCAGACAGACAGGACAGCCCACACGGGCCAGACAGACAAGAGAGGACATCCCACAGGGGCCAGACAGACAAGACAGGACATCCCACAGGAACCAGAAGCCCTCCTGGGCTGGCTCAGAGGCTGAGGCTTCTTCCGGGCATGACCAGGAGTCAGGGGCCCTCACAGGGTCCCTCAGCGACCGCCTCCACTTCAGCAACAAGGGGGCAGGCGGCTAGAATGGCCTCCATGGCCACAACACGAGGAGCCGCCTGCCCCAGACGAGTCTCCATGGACAAGACAAGGTGATTAAAATGTTCCTGTGGGCACAACAAGACAGACACACGGCACTCCTGGCCGTGACGTGTGGACTCAATCCACGGGGCTAGGGATTGCGGCGGCCAGCGGGCATGAGTCAGCGTCGATCCGTGGGCTTGAGTCAGCGGCAATCCGGCGGGCTTGAGTCAGCGGCAATCCGGCGGGCTTTAAGACAGCGGCGGGCCGGCGGGCGTTGAGTCAGAGGCGGGCCGGCGGGCATTGAGTCAGAGGCGGGCCGGCGGGCATTGAGTCAGCGGCGATACGGTGGCGTGATCTCCCGCGAATGGAGCGCCTGGGGGAGCGGCAACCCGGGAACTAGGCAAGCTGCCGGCAGGCTTTGGAGAGCCTCCGCCGGCGGCGGATATCTCCCGTGATCGGCGGGAGAGGGCTCGCGGCCAGAGGACTCGCGGCACTTGCGGCGATCCCGCCGAACTCCCACGCTGACTTGCAGTGGGCTATGGTGGGAATGACGAGCGGCGACTTCCTTGTCGCGGGACAGACAGACATACAGGAACCAAATAAAAGACTTTTGAAAAAACAAAACGAGGTGAATGGGCGCCGCTTACGGTTTTGGTCTGGTCTTCTGTCACGGTGCACACACGAGGGAGGAACAGGAACACGCAGACGAGGATATAAACTCAAATGATAACATTTAATAAGGACATCAAGGCAGGACATGACAGGACAAGGCAGGACTCACAGACAGGATACACCGGGAATAACAAGTAGACCAGACGACATCAAACTCAACAGGCATGAACTAATATACACAGGTAAATCATAGATAACGAGACAAACACAGCTGGACATGAATTAACTAATAATCACATTAAACAAGGACAGGAAACAAACCAAATATGGACACAGGAGGCAGGAACAGATGACACACATAACAGAACCCTGACAGGAATATAATTAAAAGGTAACATCGACGCACAGATGTTGATGAGAAGTTTGCTTACATGTAAATGCTTGTTGCACAAACTGCTAAAAATGTAACTTAAGTAACATGTACAACCCGAATTCTGGAAATGTTGGGACATTTTTTTTATTAGAATAAAATGAAAACTAATAGACTTTCAAATCATATGAGCCAATGTTTTATTCACAATAGAACATAGATAACAACAAATGTTTAAACTGAGAAATTTTACACTTTTATCCACTAAATGAGCTCATTTAAAATGTGTTGCCTGCCACAGGTCTCAAAAAAGTTGGCACGGGGGGAACAAAGGGCTGAAAAGGAAAAATACATTTTGAAAAGATTCAGCTGGGAGAACATCTAGCAAATAATTAAGTTAATTGACATCAGGTCTGTAACATGATTAGCTATAAAAGGGATGTCTTAGAGAGTCTCTCAGAAATAAAGATGGGAAGAGGCTCTCCAATCTGTGAAAGAGTACGTACAAAGATTGTGGAATAAATTAAAAACAATGTTCCTCAATGTCAAATTGCAAAGTTTTAGCAAATCTCATCATCTACAGTGCATAACATCATCAGAAGATTCAGAGTAACTGGAGAAATCTCTGTGTGTAAGAGACAAGGCCAAAGACCTTTGTTGGATGCACGTGGTCTTCGGACCCTCAGACGACACCGCATCACTCATTGGCATAATTCTGTCATTGACATTACTAAATGGGCCCAGGAATACTTCCAGAAACCACTGTCGGTAAACACAATCCGCCGTGCCATCTGCAGATGCCAACTAAAGCTCTATCATGCAAAAAGGAAGCCATATGTGAACATAGTCCAGAAGTGCCGTCGTGTCCTGTGGGCCAAGGCTCATTTAAAATGGACTATTTCAAAGTGGAAAAGTGTTCTATGGTCAGACGAGTCCAAATGTGACATTCTTGTTGGAAATCACGGACGCCGTGTCCTCCAGGATAAAGAGGAGGAGACCTTCCAGCATGTCATCATCGTTCAGTTCAAAAGCCAGCATATCTGATGGTATGGGGGTGCATAAGTGCAAACGGTATTGTCAGCTTGCATGTTTTGGAAGGCAATATGAATGCTGAAAGCTATATAAAGGTTTTAGAGCAACATATGCTCCCCTCCAGACAATGTTTATTTCAGGGAAGGCCTTGTGTATTTCAGTAGGACAATGCAAAAGCACATACTGCAGCTATTACAACAGCATGGCTTCGTAGTAGAAGAGTCCAGGTGCTGAATTGGCCTGCCTGCAGTCCAGATATTTCACCTATAGAGAACATTTGGTGTATCATTAAATGTCAAATACGTCAAAGATGAGATGAGACCTGTAGCAGGCATCAAATTTGAAATGAGCTCATTTGTGCATAAAATATAAATATTTCTCAGTTTAAACATTTATGTTATCTATGTTCTATTGTGAATAAAATATTGGCTTATGTGATTTGAAATTCTTTTAGTTTTAATTTTATAAAAAAATAAATAAAAAAAAAACGTCCCAACATTTCCGTGATTCCGGGATGTAAGACGCGTAAGAATATATTGACCGGTCAATCCAATTCACAGCACTCCAAATAGGCTTGACATCGTATGACACACCATTGATTTCTATTTGAGATGTTCGGTTGTCTTAAATGACAGGTGTTGGCTAGGTTAAGACTAAGAGTCTTTTATCTGGAGCTTGATGACATGATTCAGTGCTTGTCCTTCACAAGAAGAATATATCACTTCCCTTTACACTTGTAGTATCTTCAGAAACACAGCCACATTCTCAGAAATGGGTAATACATTACAATTATTGAATGACATTAACATTTAACTAGTTTTTAGGCTGTTAAATTAAATATATAAACTAAACAGATGGTCAGTGTCTACTGTAATTAATTAAATACCTAATATAAAAATACTGATTCCAAATCACTTAAAACAATTAGTGACCAAGAAAAAAAACATGGACCAATGCATAATTAACTGTGCTGTAATGTACGTATTATGAACATTTTCCAGAGATTAATAATTTTTTTCTTAATCACTGACTCACCACTAAACTTACAAATGAAAATTAAAAGTCATTATTACCGGAGTCAGTGGTTTGAGACAGTTGCACTGTGTTGAGACATCGCGCCAACACCTATTTTTGTTTCTCCTCTAGGGCTTCTTTGTGTCTATCATCTACTGCTACTGTAATGGAGAGGTGAGCATCAGCAAATCTGTTTTACAATAATAAGGGGGTTACCACGGGATGTGCTATTGCATACTGTGCTATTTTCTCACTGTTTTGAGAAATGGCCACTGCATTGTCTCTTTTGTTTTCAGGCTAAGCGCACATTTCAAGACTAAAAATGTTTGCCCTGTCACACGTAATGACTTCTTGCTTATTGTTTTCTGTTATTCTAGTGAACAAATAATCATAGACCACACTCTTCAATCTAAAAGTTCTTTATTGGCTTCTATTGTTCCATTAAGAACCTTTAACATTCATAGAACCTTTCCATTGCATATAAAGTTCTTTATAGTGGAAAAAGGTTCTTTAGATTATTATAATTTGTTTAAGTTGATGTAAGGTATTCTGTCTGTTCACTGTATGGTACATTTATGTACATAAAAAAGATAAACTGTCTATAAAATCAAACCTTAGGCTGGCTGCACTAGAGGATTTTAAGCCTGATTTTAAGGCCAATTTGCACCCCGAACTATCGGGGGTGCGGCCCAAAAATCCTCTATTGTGTGGTGTCATTACGATTATTTATCTGCTCCCGATCGAAACGGAGCATCGCCGAACTCAAATATGTTTGATATTTACGACTTTTGATCGGGCTGCCTCTGACGTGATACCCGCAATAGCCAATGAGAGCGAGTAAGCATCGCTCACCGGATGTTGCGTGCTTATATAGCTGAAACCTGGAAAGCAGAGAACATTACTCATATTCTTTTGTATACTTTGTTTCTTTCACTGTGAAACAGAACACACGTCAGGAGAGCCAGCTGACAATGTCGATTATCCTCTATTTGTTTTTATTTTCTAGTCACGTTTAATCTTGCGAGTCTCTGTGAGATCACGTGTCACTGTGAAATTGTTCCTACAATCTTTAAGTGTGCGGTCTTGCTGTCTGGTCGAATAATCTAGTGTGCGTGTTCAGAGGATTATAAGGTTAAAAATCGGTTGAACTGTCTGCATGTCTGTGGTCTCCCATGGTTTTAAAATTGTCTAGTGTGCAACCAGCTAGTGTGCAGCCAGCCAGTAAGAGACAAGTCAACATTTAAATGGTTTAAAAGTTTTTTGTAGCAAAAAAAACATTTAAAATTGTAACATTTATTTTTCATCTCATCATGCCTTGGGATTGACTGGGCTGTGAAGGATCCATTTATTGTATCCTTCATGGCCAGGCAAATGAAAGGTGCATTTTGAGGCTGCATTTGAATTTGGATGTAGCCTCTTAATTGTTTGCACACTAAAAACTGAAGCGAAGCAAAGCAGGGTTGTGTTTTGTTAGTATGTGGATGGGTGTCCTCCTTTAGAAAGCTAGGTTTCTGTCGGGTTCTGCCCAGCAGGGAGTGCTCACCCAGTGGCCGATTCAGTCTTTCCAAAGAGATGTTAAACTGGTCCTGACTCTCTGAGGCCATTAGCGATCCCAGTGGGCTTCTAAAATAGAGTAGGAGTACAACCCTGTCATGCTGGACAAATTTGTTCTTTGGTCTCCATCCATCATAGCCTCCTACTCAAGCTTATTTAAACTGATTGGCTACATCATTGGTCTCCACTCCACCAGTAGCCAATGTGTGGTGGGTGTTTTGCACACAGCGGCTGCCATTGCTTCAGCCAGGCAGATGCTAGAAACTGTTGGTGTTAATGGAGATCCCACCACCCACTACTAAATCACATTGAATGCTATGTAAATGTAATAATATTATTCATTTCAACACACTGTAAACGTAAGTGCTTTGCAACACATGTTAGTTTTAAATCAAGACCAATCAGAACAAGCTGTGAGGATTTAAATGTTCTTCATCCCAGCTGTCGGGGTAGACTGTAGTTCTTTAATCTGTTTTGTTCGGTCTAGTTGTTAAATGCCAAAATAAAGGTTGTGCAAAATGAGAATTGATGAATGAGCTCATTTTTAATTAATGAGTGTGAATTGAATTGAATTGAGGAAGAAGAATTTACTGAATAGTAATTTAAAGAAATTCACAGGTAATGCATTCTGGGAAATGAAGATTATTTCACCCTGGTCCATGATGATATAAGAAATAAACAGTAAATATATTAAACAAACAAACAAATCAATAAATCTGTTACTTTTGAAGGCCTTTTAAAACATTTTTTTCAAAACGTACAAACCAGACAAAATTTAAAGTTAACTTTTCTAGCTCAATAAAATTCAGTTCATTTTAAATTTCCTTCCTTAAATACATGTTTGAATTTTAATTCTGCATCTTGTTACCTTCCTCAATTCAAATTTAATTGAAATCCTGGAATTGGAAAGCATTTTTCAGTGTTTTGGTTCAAAATACAATCAATAGCTACAGTACATTGTTTTACAAATCTAATTTTTTTATTATGGTACCTGTTGTAATTGTTTTTTTAGGTTATTGTTTTATGAGTGACAGTGTATTCAAATCTGTCTTCAAGATTGTATAAAAAAGTTACTGTGCATTTCAACATCCAGTGTCGTTTTAGCATCTAATTCGGATCCACAGGTCCAGACTGAGATCAAGAAAACATGGACACGGTGGAACCTAGCCTTCGATTGGAAGGGCCCAGTGGTGTGCGGGAGCTACCGCTACGGCTCTGTGTTGACAGGCCTTAACAACAGCACCAGCAGTCAATCCCAGCTGGCTAATGGCCCGGGCACCCGCTCCACCACGCTCTTCTCCAGCCGAGTCTACCGCAGCAGCGGGGGCCCAACTATCAGTGCCCATGCCACACTGCCAGGCTATGTGCTCAATTCGGATGCTGACAGCTTTCCACCATCAATACCCGGGGAGCCAGAAGACAGTGCAAAGCAGGTCGATGACATCCTGCTAAAAGAGTCCCTGCCCACGAGGTCCAGCAGTGGCCTGGAGGACGACGAGGAAACTCTGTAGATCAGGGATGCCCAACCCTGTTGCTGGAGATCAACCTTCCTGCAGAGTTCAGTTCCAACCCTGATCAAACATATGTGAACCAACTAATTAGGATCTGAAGGAGGGCTTGAGAATTACAGACAGGTGTGTTTGATAAGGGTTGCAACTGAACTCTGCAGGAAAGTAGATATCCAGGAACAGGGTTGGGCACCCCTGCTGTAGATAATGGCATGGTGATAGTCAGCTAAATTGGGTGTAATAGCACACAGGGAATTTGTTGAAGAGCAAAATGACAGTTCATCACCTGCAGCGCACACTGCTTTGGGTGGCAACAGCACTTCTACAATGGACACTTTCTGTTCAAGCTGACATATAGTTGGTTTTTGACACAAAGTTATGTGCAGACAGATTGATATGTTCATGGCAAGATATCGCCTCATCACTATTACAAAAAAAAAAACAGTTTACAGCAATGGAAGTGCTGATGGATAACATTTCTGGTTGCTTCATGCAGTTCTTAAACTGCCAGCTGGACAATGTGAATGCTGGAGTTTTTTTTTTTTTTTATTGCAATACCTACTTTTTGTTTTTTAAAAACTGGTTTAATTTGCTTAGAACCATGATGTCATCAAGATTTTAGTCAAAAGCATGACTTCCAGACATTTGTGTAGACCATGGAAGCAATGCTCAGGATAACTGATATTTATTAAGGACTATTGAATGTTACTGAGGTTTCCATCGTCCTTATTGTAGTATTCTATTCCAGAGGTATTCCATTCCATAATACTTTAATAAAATTGATTTCAAATGCATATAAAATCTGACAGTGTTGTTTTAGTTCTTGTAATAGTTACTTTCCACTTCCCCAACATAACATCATGGCAGATTGAGACCGGTAACTCCAAAGCTGCATTGATTTCAGGTTCAATAGTAACAATAGGTTCAATGGACTTAAGCAACGGTAAAGTTTATGACTTTGTTTCTTTATTTTCAACACAAATCATTGGTATAAACTTATATTTGGAAATTTCTAAAATAGCAATAAAATGTAGCCCTATGTTGTGATTCAAATTTTGAATTTTAATCTTAATTTTTATGAAATGTGATAGATCTTTCAGTCTTGCTGTTTTCTGTTGATGCGCAAACAAAACATTACTAAACATTTGTAGCGCACCTGCCATCCAATATTCACCATAGGCTTTGTCACTTGTTACTTTTTATATGAAACAAGGTCTCAGCTTTCAAGTTCTGTCTATTTTATCCTGAAAATAAAACGTCATTTTGGGGCTCTTTAATGTGATGTGATTTCCAGTTGAACAGAGTGCACTCTTATCTTTTCTCTCTCTTTACTAGCCTACTAGATATTAGGGGTGTCCTCGACTGTCACGGTCCTGCTGGTGTGCCCTGGCCGGCCACCAGATGTCTCTGTATGTTGAGCACATGGCTTGTTGTTTGTTGTTGGTGCCATGTGCTCTCCCGTCTATTGTCTGTCCCCTCCCATCTTGTTACTTAATCATTGTTTCACTTGCTTTACCTGTGTTACCCTCGTTTGTCTCCCTATTTATCCTCCTGGTGTCTGTAGTCCTCTGCTGATCCGTTGTTTTACGTCATGTGTGTGTTATGTTTGACTGTGCATGGCAGGAGTCCCCTGCCTGCCTGCCTTTCTGTTTATAATTAAAAAGACCCATTCTTCCTGCATTTGAGTCCTCGCCCCATCTCTCCTCATGCACCCTGACAGAACAGATCAGCCATTATGAGGACTCAGCAGAGGAAGTGTTTGTGTTGTCCACCACCCGCCACTATCTCCAACCCCCTCTACCAACGCATCCTCCAGTTTGAGGCCCTGAGCTCCTGCCGTCAGCAGGGCACTGATGTGAGGAAGTTTGCCCTGGAGTTCAGTGGTACAGCAGAGGGGTTAGGGTACAATGAGGCGGCCCTCAAGGACATCTTCAACAGTACCCTTGATGAGCCCCATAGCTGGTGGAGGATGAGGGGGCAGGACCACCTGACATTTGGGGAATTTGTGGAGTTCTTAGTACGTTCCCCAGCTAAGGTGGCTTATGGGTGCACCAATGATTTTAAACTTCAGACAAGCGCCCCCCCCCACGAGAAAGTAAACGCTTGTCAATTATGCCCTTCTAGACTCTGTCTACAAAGCGAAGTAGCAGAGTTTGGTATTACCAGGCTACAGAAACACGGTAGCTATACTCAAAATTAACAGCATTCTATTATGATAGTGTTCTCATTATAATGTTATGCATATGACAGTCCGAGTCATAGTCATTAATATTATTGTTGTTTGTCCTGCTCGCGATGCGTGCTGAAGAGATAATCACCGTAGTAGCCTTTTACAATGCAGCGCTTTTACTGCAGCGCAACTCAACCAAATGCATCTCATACAAGATAAATAATAGCAGGCCTATATACACACTATACAGGTGCTGGTCATATAATTAGAATATCATCAAAAAGTTGATTTATTTCACAAATTCCATTCAAAAAGTGAAACTTGTATAATGTATACATTCATTCCACACAGACTGATATATTTCAAGTGTTTATTTATTTTAATTTTGATGATTATAAGTGACAAAATGAAAACCAAATTCAGTATCTCAGAAAACAGAATATTGTGAAAAGGTTCAATATCACCTGGTGCCATCTAATCAGCTAATTAACTCAAAACTGCAAAGGCCTTTAAATTCTCTCAGTCTAGTTCTGTAGGCTATCATGGGGAAGACTGCAGACAGTTGTCCTTGACACCTTGCACAAGGAAAGACAAAAGGATTGCAAAGAGACAGATCTGTAATAATAGAGAAAAGGGAAGGAAAAGATGTTACACAAGATACCAATAAACGCCCCAAAACAACCGAGTGGACTGCACCATGATATAAAGACAGTTTCAGACGCATTCACCACTAACATCAGAAGAACACACTGCTGCTGACCAGTGTTCTCTGACAATTTCCTTTGGTCAGGGTCCCAGAGTTTCCACGTTGCTTGAGGTCCAGTGTATTTCCATCAGTGATGGCCATGTCATCTGCTTTTGATGTGTTTTCTGAGGTCCAAGGTAACATAAAGGAAGTTTTAGAGCACTTCAACCAACTTTATGGATGCATTTCATGTTGACCTGTGCCAACTAAGTACCTTGGACCAATCCCTGTTCTTAATAAAACTTGAAACCCCATTAAAATCTATTATTGTGAATATGCGAGCCAGACCCAACAATGCAGAAGAACTTATCAGAGCAATGATAACACCTGAGCAGTGCCACATTCGACTCCATGCCATTTGCTTCCAAAAGGAGCCCCAACTAAGTACTGCATGCCTACTTTTCATACATACTTTTCAGTTGGCCAAGATTTCTAAAAATCCTTTCTTTGTAAACTAATTCTGATATACTGAATTTTTTTCCAGTTATAATCAAAAATTGTAATTGAAATATATCAAATGAACTATACAAGTTTCACTTTTTGAATGGAATTAGTGAAATAAATCAACTTTTTGATGATATTCTAATTATATGACCAGCACCTGTATATGAAGCGGCAAAAATGTTTTGAAATAACTTGTACCCTACCTGATAAAAAAACCCTGTCTTTCACTCTGCCTGTGTCAATTTGAGTCTTTTTAAAGATTTAAATCCCTGGATAATAAATAAATAAAAATTCCTGTTAAGTTTAAGTTTAACCAAAATAATAACTCAAATAATAATATTTATGTTGTATATTTTGTTCAGTAAGTCAATATTTTACTAACTACAGTTTCTTCAACTGTGGATATCAATTTATCCACAATCCATTACTATCCTACACAGCTCTCAAACGTACAATAGTTTGTGTGGATAACTAAAAGAGTAGGATAAGTTTTGAAATGTCAGGCCTCTTGTGCAAGCAAACATCACATATTGAAGACATTGTAAGTAATTGTTCTTTGACCTATAAGGTTATTAAGTAAAGTGCAGTCAGGATGCATGAATCATAAGGGTCATTATTCAATTGGGGAGGCAAATGAGAGCCAGAATTTGTAAAAATGCTTGTTTGATTTTTTCTAATAAAATATATTGCTACGCATGTAAAATTAGTTTGATATGCTATATCCATTAAAATGAAAGCTTAAGAACATTTTGATTTTTAAATAATTTCAATCAAACACTGGTGACACAGCCACTTATGTCTATGTCATTTTGAAGTAACACCACAGACTTCATATTGCAAGTTACTACAGGCTCTGTGGTGTTACCAGAAAAGACAGTAACACAGCAGACAAATGAGCCTTAATCCAGACTTTTCTAAAATGGAGGCTGCCATCATGATGATTTCAAGATCAGAGGACATTTTGGAAATATTAATAAGTATGTATTTATCAATTTTGATTAAAATACATAACACCAAAGACACTAATAAAGTGCGACACATGAAATTGTCAGAAATTTAATAAGAAAGAATATACTCCCCATGCACCCCTCAGATCAACCAGCACCTGCAGTGACCTTTACACACAGGAAGTAGTCCAAATAGATTTCCCCCTTTTCTTAAGTGATTGTACTTGTTCCCATACAAGCGTCTTCGACCCAGTACGAGTGAAATATCGAAAGGGAACGTACTCTTGGTTCCCTGAGATATGGAACGAGTACTGCATTCCCCATAAGTCGCTTCTTTCAAAGAAATCTGAGATGTGGCGGCGAAGGGGCCGTTTATATAGCCAGACGCCCCTCCAATTTTGGCCAGCTATCGCGCGCCGCCGCTGAGTCATTGGTTCGTTTTTTAGTCCTGCACGAACCAATGGACATGCAGTTTCACTGCCTGATTATAAAAAGGCTTCAGTTGAAGAGGAAAAAATAGTTTTTCCCGTACAAGCGTCTTCGACCCAGTCAGTACTCGTTCCATATCTCAGGGAACTGAGTTTACGATAGTAACCGAGTACGTTTTTTCTTAAATATAACAAAATATGTATTTTTTTTAAAACAATTTAATAAAATTGTACATGTTAAATAAAATCTATATTCACATTATAACCACTTTATTTGTGTTAAAATTTTTATATTGTTGCAATTACATTCCATGATACCTCTCTAAGGTATGGCGGGAACATGAATATTTTGTTACAAATGCAATCTCTCAAACTCAATTAAATATGTATTTTAAAACTAAAATGTAACTATCAATAGTGCACAAATTGTGTTTACCCTACAAAATACAAACATGTAAGCATTTTATGATTTATTGGTATTTAAAGTTTATTTCAACTGTTGTAAAGTAGAGGGACACCACTTGCCACCGCAATTGAAGAATGACCCATAAATCAAATTAAAATAATTATGTAAGCCAAATATGTGAGGCTAAAAATAGAGATAAGCTGAACAGTGATAGTCCTCCACCTTTATTAGTTTTATTTTATCATAGTTTATAGAAAAACAGTGGTGTGAACACACCAAGTAATTGCATTGTCAGCAAAGACATGCTCTTATGAATGGAAATGATTCACCAGGTTACCACAGAATTTCACAGAAAAAAAAAAAAATGTATGGAGAGACCAGGCATGTTTGTGTCGTAGTCTGAGAGTCAGTGTTCTAGAATTCCATAAGTTTCTTCTCGTATAGAGAAGTATGTGGAGGCAAAAGAGCATATGTGAAAATATTATGTTAGTCCATGTACACAAATGTACATTCTGATCTCAACCACTTTCACAAGCTGGAAGAAAAAGACTTCAATTTACCCAACTCTGCCAGACCTAGACTTTACCAGAGAAACACAGCAGCTCGTCCAAAATGTATGCATATGTGCCATTCCTGTCAGTGGGCTGATGATATAAAATAACAAGCCCTCTTGAGGTTATGTGGTAATGCCATTTTTAATTGGACCTGTCCATATATTGGTCCACCATGTGCTTTGCAATCTGAAGAAGGCCACACCTTTTAAAAATAAAGGTGATTCAAAAGGTTCCTCAAGCGATGCTATATTAGAACCATTTTTTGGTTCCACAGAGAACCATTCTGTCAAAGGTTATTTCCTTTTTATAATCTGAAGAACCTTCTTTCGCCACAAAGAACCTTTTGTGAAACAGAGAGGTTCTTCAGATGTTAAAGGTTCTTTATGGAACCATTAAGACAAAAAGGTTCTTCTATGGCATCGCGAAGCACCTTTATTTTTAAGAGTGCACAGGCTGTTGTGTTTCGGAGATGCTGAAGATCAATATGTACAGAATAACAGTGTACTCTTAAATAGAGTACACAAGTACAATAAAATAAGTTCTGACACCTATGTTGGAGAAGCTTAAACCTTTCATTTTCTATTTAAAATGAATATTTATTTGCAAAAAAATGTATTTTCTGAAAATTTACTCTCATGCCATTTAAGATGCAGAGGAGTTTGTTTCTTTTCAAATTCAAATAGTATTTTTTCGATTAATAAACAATTGAACATTATGTACCTTAAATAAGTGACCATGTCAGATGTGCTCACATCAGACATGTGTAAAACATTTATTAGATTTATTCCTGTCAATTAATCATCGTTTATAGATAAATTATCGTATAGTCCTCAGTATGTTAAGTAATCTGAGCTTAGAACCGTGACAGATTTCAAGCAGATTTGATTCTCAGCAGTTAGTAATATGAAGTAGCAGCAATGATTAAAATCAGCTTCTCTCTTCAGAAATATTTCCATGTAAATTTGTTATTTTATGGGGTTTTTTTTAGCAAAAGCAGTTTTTTTCATTAATACATTTGATGTGTCTTTCAACTTATTTTATTTTTACATGCTTTTTATGCTCAAATTTACAACTAGCTGCAAATGGCTCATCACTATTTGTTAGTGCCACTTCTTAAAGGGATACTCCACCTTTTCATACTTTTATGGACCCTGACACTGCAATTTACTAAGCAGTCAATGGGACAAGCCTCCCGGTTTTTATCCATAATATCTTAAATTGTGTTCCGAAGACGAACAAAGCTTTTACGGGTTTGGAGGTGTAAGTGATTGATGACAAAAAAATTCATTTTGGGGTGGAGTAACCCTTTAAGTTAAACTTCGTAATTATTACAGTCCATAATTTGGACCCCAAATATTTGGGGACTGGAACATCAGTATGTCCCTAGGAACCATTCATAAAATGCAAAGAAAAGATGTAAGCAACCCTTGGCTATCATCCACAGCATCATGGCATTGTGGTGGTGAATTTTGCATAGGCAAGCACTGTAGTTCAAACTGTTCCATTCCAAATCACTCCTAATTTTTAAACTACCTGGCACACATAGAGGAAATGCAAATTCATTTGGTAATAAAAATAGACAAAAATGGTGGAAAAACTGCAGCAATCATACACATTTCCCAATACAGTATTCGTTTGGGATGTTTCAAATGAAAAAGCTATATAAATATTATTATAGAATTATAATTATTAATATAATAATATAATTATATTATATTATTATTATAACACTATAGAAACTGTTATTCATTTAGCATTTTTCCCCCAAAAGTGAGATAAGGAAGAACCTAAATTATTACTCAAAAATAAATGGGTTTTAGATTAACTTCCACAGACGAACCAACAAACAAACAAACAAACCAAATTTACATAAGATAACGTAATAAGAGTGCTTACAGAGTAATTTAAGTATACAGGTGAATCTAAAAAAAAATAATATCATGGAAAAGGTTCATTTTTTTATATTTCAAAAAGTTAAACTTTCATATATTAAAATTTGATGATTAGAGCTTACAGCTCGTGAAAGTCAAAAATCCAGTATCTCAAAATATTAGAATATTTTCATTTCAGTTTCATTACAGTGAATGGCCATCCCTACAGTATACATTTAGGTTATCTCTTGTTCTTTGAAAGCACAATAATGGGGAACACTGCTGACTTGGCAATGGTCCAGAAGACGATCATTGACACCCTCCACAAAGAGGGTAAGTCACAGAAGGTACTGAAAGGAGTGGCTGTTCACAGAGTCCTGTATCAAAGCATATTAAATGCAAAGTTGACTGGAAGACATTGGGTAGGAAAAGGTGCACAAGCAACAGGGTTGACCTCAAGCTTGAGAATACTGTCAAGCAAAGACGATTCAAACAGGGAGAGCTTCACAGGGAGTGGACTGAAGCTGGAGTCAGTGCATCAAGAGTCACTATGCTCAGACAATCTTCAGGAAAAGGGCTACCAAGCCACTTCTGAAAACAAATTTAATGTCAGACGCATCTTACCTGTGCTAAGGAGAAAAAGAACTGAACTGTTGCTCAGTGCTCCAAAGTCTTCTTTTCAGATAAAAGTAAATTTTGCATTTAATTTGTAAACCAAGGTCTGGTGTCAGGAGGAAGACTGGAGAGGTACAGAATCCAAGCTGATTGAAGTCCAGTGTGAAATTTCTGAAGTCAGGGATGATTTGGGGTGCCGTGAATTCTGCTGGTGTTGGTACATTGTGTTTTATCAAGTCCAAAGTCAATGCAGCCGTCTACGAGGAGATTTTGGATCACTTTATGCTTCCTTCTGCTGACAAGCTGTATGGAGATGCTGATTTCCTATTCCAGCAGGACTTTAGCACCTGGTCACAGTGCCAAAACCACTTCCAAGTGGTTTGCTGACCATGATGTTACTGTGCTTGATTGGCCAGCCAACATGCCTGACCTGAAGCCCATATGACATCTATGAAATATTTTCAAGAGAAAGATGAGAAACAGTCGATCCAACAATACAAACGAGCTGAAGGCTCAATAGTGCCTCAGCAGTGCCACAGGCTGATTGCTTCCATGCCACACCTCACTGATGCTGGAATTTTGTCATTTGTGCTAAAGGAGCCCAGACCAAGTATTGAGTGTATAAATTAACATACTTTAAAGAACTTGAACCTCTGTTTTGAAAATCCTTTTTTGATTGATTGTAGGAAATATTGTAATATTTTGAGATACTGGATTTTTGACTTTCATGAGCTGTAAACTCTAATCATCCAAAATAAAAAAAATAAAACAAACTTGAAATGTTTTACTTTTCATGTAATGAATCTAGAATATATGAACGTTTCACTTTTGAAATACTTTTTTTGAGATGCACCTGTACTGCAGTGACAGTTTTTTTAGTTTAGTTAAAATAATTGTTAGAAAGCATTTACAGAGCTAATTATGTAAATATTTGCTTTCACCCAAAACTATTCATTGGAGGATTGCCGTCACTTGCTCATCAATGCTTCCTCTGCAGTAAATGGGTGCCATCAGAATGAGAGTTCAAACAGCTGACAAAAACATCACAATAATCTACAAGTAATTGACACAACTCCACAACATATTAGTTAATGTTTGCGAATTTAAAAGCTGCATGTAAGAAATAAACAAATCAATCATTAATCCATCAACATAATACTCTGTTTGGAATATATCAGATTTCGAAAAAAATATTAAATAACATGTTTTTGTTGGTGGTCAAATGAGCAGGTGAAATAATAAAAAATCAATCCTGGGAGACCAGATTCTTGAACTACTTTAAACTGTTGCATCTGGCCAAAATACATGTCCATAATCCATAATAATGCTTCCTCCTGTAAAAAAATATCCATCCCCTTTTGTCCTCTCACATCAAAATCCATCAACATATATGTTTAGAATGGTTTTCCCTTGTAAACGGTGCTTGAGGTGCGTATTTCCTTCTTGATTCAGAAAAGATCACTTTTTCACTGGAGAAATCAATATTATGGATAAAAGAAAAATTTAAACCGCAAGCAATGTTTAGAGTTAAAACATTCTGGTGGTTTTTTTTTTCTTACAAACATGCATCTCTTTCACTTCTGAAAACGTTAATTGATGGACTGGAGTTATGTACATTACTTGTGATGTTTTTATCAGCTGTTTGGTCCCTCATTCTTAATCATTTTTGTAAATATACATGCTCTAAATTTCAGTTTAAGGAAGATGTCCTAAATTTGAGCTTCTGCGTCGTTCTATCTGAAGGATGCAACAATGTATTGTTAGCCTGGGCCTAATATTTTTATTGCCAGAAATAACATCATATCAAGAAATGCTCCCGAAATGTCTTCAGGATTTCAAGAAACCTCTGCCGGCATGGAGACAGCTTGTCAGGTTTGATTCTCCTGGGTTTAACTTTGAGCAATCAGACGTGTCTCCTCGATTCTCTAAGGAGTTTATCCTGCCCACTGACTGCATGAACCTGCATCCGTAATGTGTGATGAATGCTTTATAAATCCTCACTGCAGGATAATATCACTCAATTGTGTGCTGGTGTACTTACAGTAACAACACATATGTATAGAAGTCAAGCAGAGCAAAATACTTCATGCCTTGAACTCACTCTTGTTATATAAACTACTAGAGGAAGCAAAATACATTTGTAAGTGACTTGTTCTGCAATGAGCTGAGCTGGTCTGTTTTGTTAATAACGTTGCATCACCAACTTATAGAGTGCTTCACAGACTGAAATGCTCGTGTTTCATATTGTGTTGTCAATAACACATAATACTCTATTTGGAATATTCCAGATTTTTGACAAAAATGAAATTATATTAATATGTTTTTACTTGTGATTGTATAGTGTCGTAATAAAAAGTGTATCAATCCTGGGAGACTTTTTTAACACCAGATTCAGCTTGACATATGACAACGTCATCAAATTTTCAATACAAGGAGGTGATCTATGGAATTCCTGTAGGCACTGAACTTATTCTGTAATTGTAAGGCAGGACCCCTTTTTTTTTACATAAAAAGTTGATTTCAAGCCCACAGGAAAGCTGGCTGAACTGCATGGACCAAAATGGCAGGACAAGTACATGACAAGAACATCACGAAACAGCAGCTCCAGTCTGTCATTAGTAGAATAATAAAAAATAACACATAAACACTTAATGGGGGGGGGGAGTATATATATACCTCACATCACAAGAGTCTACTCTGAGTTCTCATATTTGTGTGTCAGACACAATACCACAGCAATTTAACAATCACTGCTTGTTATACAACAGTGAATGCACTTGTGCTGAGTACACAATTTTAATTACGTTTAAATGGGTTCGAAAGGCTTTCAGATGGAAATAGTTACTTTGGAACTGGGCCCTAATCTTTATTTGATTCATTTTACATTTAGCAGTGCAATTTAGACACATCACTTACCTGCAAAGTAAACAAGAAAGTGCCCGGCAATTACTAGTGAATGAATTTTGATGCAGCCTTTGGCAGACATAACCATCTCAGAAGGAATCCTTTCTCTATAATTAAAGGCCTATGTACCATGTACACAGATATGTTCACTAATGTATAATTTTATAATAATTATTTGATTGTTTTCCCAGAAAGCATGGCAAATAATAGACTAAAAAACAATAACATGCAATCACATAAATGCACCGTGGAAAAGGTTGTTTCGTTTAAGAAATGACAATGGTTCTACTTCACATGAGCTCAAAAGAGAAATACCGATAAATCCACTGTTAGACTCCATGAACAAAAAGATTGCTCATAGCAGTGAAGTGGCTCAAAATAACCAGTGTTTGGCTCTGCATCTAATATAAAAAAAACTTGAATGAGCTGTAATTAGTCTTTTTGTGACTAATGAAAAGGACTGACTAATATCCCTTCCACATGTGCAATTTATTTATATTTTTCTGATGGTATTTGTGAAATGCACTGCTGCTTATTCAGCCTTTGTTCCCTTTCTATTTAAAAATCCAAGTTCATCTTGGAATATCCCTGTCCATCTACTTTCACATGTGCAGGTTTCCCATTACAGGAAGCTGTGTCAGATTGTTAAGCAACAACAGCAGTCACACAACCTGATAACATGAAGCAACACTCTTTGCAACAACACTCATGTTTATTATTATTATATTCCATTTTTTAAGTGATACAAATTGACGTGAGTAGTCACCCAGAGCATCCTTACAACCTAACATTAAAAAATACCCCAGATCATGCAACCAACCTTACAAAAGTAATGCATTACAGTAACGTAATACTGTTTGCTGTAATGCAGTAGTGTAAGGCATTACTAATACATTTTCAGTAATTGTTTTGCTCGGTACATGTTCAGTAACTCTTGCATTAGAACACACTTTTAGCCCAAAATTTTATTTAAAGTCGGGCTCCGACTTTTTATGTCCCTAGGGCCAGGTTTCGGGCCAATACGCCATAGTCCAGACGCGACCAGGCCTCGGGCCTTTTTTAGGCTTCTCCTTATCTTCATATTTTAGACATCCATCAATTATTGATGGAAAAAAATTGCTGCGCTGGTGGAAACAACACAAGTCCGTGCTGGCGCGACTGTCAAGAGTGGCTCGACGGTGTTTAGTGTCCAGCAGCAGCAGCGAGCCGTCAACGCAGCTGAAGAGTTCTGCGTTCAAATCCATGCAATAAAGCTCGCCATAAAGCCCCAGCAAAAATAATTACCATGAATGTGTCCGGGGGAAATAGTCGTCCGGGAAGTGCATCTTTACGCATAGTGATTATATTAAAGAGATTTTGTTTTAATTTTTATTTATTTCGTTAAGTAGTAATTTAAAGCTTTCTATAGATATATTTATCATGTCTGTGAGGCATGAATTCGCTGTTTTTGGTTCATTTTTGTGAAGTGCTCCTGTTCAAGATAAAATCACGTTTTGTTGATATTGTGAGTGCACACAAATAAAAGTAGACCCTTTACAGTTCTGAATGATGTATTACTCTTACTTTTACAAGCAAAAATTATGGCGTAAGTTGTTTCTATTGAAAAAAAAATGCAATTGATAGCACTGGTGCATTCCTGCATGTCCTGCACTTTAACTTCCACTCTCCGCACAAACTTGCACATTTATCTAGATTTTAAGTTTAAACATTGTTATATGATTGAACTGTTTTAGTATATCTATAGATTTTATTTTAGCCAAGTCGTGATGATTTGAAAAGGCTAAATTTATCAAAAATGGCTAGCCTGTGTCACGAGAGATGAGGTCGAGGACTCAAATGCAGAGGGAAATTGCTTTTTTAATAATAAAATAAACAAAGAACAACAAAAACCACCGAAGGGGAAAAAACAGGCAGAAGACTGCAAAGACAACATGAAACACTCACGACAAAGACATGGGGCACATGGCACCAACAAATAACAAGCCATGTGCTCAACACAGACAGAGACATCTGGTGGCCAGCCTGGGCACACCAGCAGGACCATGACATAACCCCCCCTTTAAGGAGCGGATCCCAGACGCTCCACAAACACTAAACAGAAAAATGTCTAGGAGGGGGGTGGGCTGGACCGGGGCTCTGTGGGTTCCAGACCGGAGCGGGCTCCGGACCGGATGCGGACTCCGTGGGGCTCCTGGAATGGAGTGCGGACTCTGGAGTGGACTCTGTGGGTCTCCCGGATCGGAGCGGGTTCTGGAGCAGACTCTGTGGGCTCCCGAACTGGAGCGGGCTCTGTGGCTCACGGGCTGGAGCAGGCTCTGTGGGCTCACGGGCTGGAGCGGGACTGGATCGGGCTCTGTGGGCTCACGGGCTGGAGCGGGCTCTGTGGGCTCAACGTGCTGGAGCGGGCTCTGTGGGCTCACGGGCTGGAGCGGGCTCTGTGGGCTCACGGGGCTGGAGCGGGCTCTGGACGGACTCCGTGGGCTCTGGATGGAGCGGGCTCTGGAGCGGACTAGTGGGCTCCCCAGGATCGGAGCGGGCTCTGGACGGACTCCGTGGGCTCCAGGATCGGAGCGGGCTCTGGAGCGGACTCCGTGGGCTCCGGTTCGGAGCGGGCTCTGGAGCGGACTCCGTGGGCTCCCGGATCGGAGCGGGCTCTGGAGCGGACTCCGTGGGCTCCCGGATCGAGCGGGCTCTGGAGCGGGGCTCTGGAGCGGACTCTGTGGGCTCCCGGACTGGAGCGGACTCTGTGACCAAGGGCTGGATTTCCTGAGACATGCCGGCTGCCCATACAGACCTCATGGGGGGGATCCTCCAGCTTACGTACCCGCCTCGGCATCCCATGGTGCGCTGCAGCTTTGACGGCCGCCAATAGGGGCACTGCAGCTCCATCTGCCGCCACTGGAGGAGCTGCAGCCTTGTCGCCCACCACCTGAGGCACACCAGCCACCTTAGCTGGGGGAACGTGCCAAAGCCTCAGCAAACTCCCCAAATGTGAGGTGGTCCAGCCCCCTCATCCTCCACCAGCTGAGGGGCTCGTCAAGGGCGCTGTTGAAGAGATCCTTGAGGGCCTCATCATTGTACTCTAGCCCCTCAGCTGCACCACTGAACTCCACGGCAAACCTCCTCACGTCATTGCCTGCTGACGGCAGGAGCTCAGGGCCTCATACTGGAGGATGCTGTGGTATCGGGGGGCTGGAGATAGTGGCGGGGTTGTGGGCGGACCAAACCCCTCCTCTGCTGAGTCCTCCTTTAGGCTGTCCGTTCTGTCACGAGAGATGAGGTCGAGGACTTCAAATGCAGAGGGAAATGCTTTTTAATAATAAAATAAAACAAAAGAACAACAAAAACCACCCTGAAGGGGAAAAAAAAAAAACAGGCAGAAGACTGGGCAGAGACAACATGAAACACTCACGACAAAAGACCAGGGAGCACATGGCACCAACAAATACAAGCCATGTGCTCAACACAGACAGGACATTGGTGGCCGCCTGGGTCACCACCAGCAGGACCATGACAGCCTGCCAGTATGCCACTGGCCGCTTGGTCGTTACTGTAAAAAATAAAAAACTTATGAACAAAAAATGCAAAAAAGTTTGTTCTAAATTAACTTAATAAAAAAACGAAACTAAATATTACTTTCAATTCAATCTTGCATTCAAGATTCAACTTGCATTCAATCTGTGATGAATGCAGGCTAGAGCCAATGAGCTCCGATTATCCTGCCGTAAAACATGTGTTAGAAGCGGCAAAATTTCGCGGGCTTAGCCGTTTACGGTCGCTGGATAACTTGTTGCTCGGGATGGGAGATGAAGATCGCCGAATGAAGGCTTGGATTTGGGTCTGTTCCTCACAGTTGTATGGATTATTACAGCGCATTAATACAATTGTTTCATGTCGTAATTATGTTGCGGTTTTGGTGTTTTTTTATAGTTCTATTGTCAGTCACAGCATGTCGGAGAAAACGCTTTTTGTGGCCCATGGCAAACATGACAAGTAAAGGTTAAACGATTTCAAATGTTATTTATTTTAAGGTTTAAAGTTAAGTCTTGTTTAACATTATGCAAAGTTAGGCCTTTTATTGGAAACAAGCTGGCTGCAGAAATCACACAACAAAACGAAATGCTATCATTTCATATTGAGTAAACAATTTAATGATGCAATTGGAAACAAGGTAATTTATACGACAACTAAAAAAAAGCTAATAATAAAATGAATCCTGTGATTTTAATATTCATAATGATTCATTTTTAGATGCCGTCCATACTTCAGTTTTGTATGTTTAAATGCTGAAAATACGTCAGTATTGTACGTTTTAGTGCCTGTAAAAACGTAAGTAAATGTACGTTTTATAGAATCACATTTTACGTAAAATACATACGAATTATCATGAGATCACGTTGCAACATCTCATCTGACCGCAGATAGGCTACTGAATTGGGACAGCCTGTTTTTCTCATGCACTCTATTCACCTTATTCCGCCCCGCCCACTTTTAATTCTTCGCTTTTCCGCATTTTGTCATCCAACCTTCGCCTAACTGGAGACGGCACATCTCCGTAAAGTTTAAGATTGTTTATAGCTAGCTATAACTGTGTCGAAATGGCAAAGAACGTTAATGCCGTAAATGTTATAAATTGGGAGCACAGTGAAAACGTCCTACGACGATCAGATGGTCTCAAATTGTCCCATCCATCGTCACTATTAACGTGGGTAGACGATATGAAGAAGTGGCCAGAGGTAACCTATGGGGACATATTTAAATACTTCGTCCTGTCAGGAGTTAATGGAGCAGCAATGAAAAATTATAAAAGTACAGAGGCCTACCAATATTTACATAGTGGGAAAGTGGATCGTGTACTGTTACACAGCGAGGGTGATTTCGTATTTTTAAAAGCAAATGTGCACAGTCCCCAGCCAGTCGAGCAGTCCAAACCACTCGGCGTGGGTGCTAATTAGTAAGCAGGGATCAGTGGAGACTACTGGATGTTTGTGCATCGCTGGTTTGGGAAGGTCGTGTAGCCATGCAGCCTCAAATATTATGGAGGTAGACTATCACATCAAACATTTACTTTTATTATTCATGATAATATCTTTCAACGATTGTGTTGTTAACATAAGTGCGTTTAAATGTATAAACTTAAGTATATTAACGTGTTTGTGACATACACAGCTGCTGACCCGATGACCATCTGCAGACTAAGTATCTTGTCTAATCTCTTATTTGTACAGTGGAGTAAGGTAAGTGAACATTTATAAATTACATATTATAAAAAGAGGAGGCTGGAACTTGGAAGTGAAAAACGCCTTATTTGTGCATCATTATTGGGCAGATTTATTTTATAGATAAAATTAGCTAAAAAAAAGATTATATATCACTTATAAAATATGAAATACACAATTATTAGTTATTAAGATTGATGTGGTTTTGAATTGGTAAAATGTACTTGGGGGGGGAAATATGATCAGAAAATCAACTTTGCCTGGTAATTCTGCACACAGTGTATATGCAAATGGTAAGGTAAAGGTAAGATTTGTTAGGTGTGTGCATTAAGTGTAACATTAAGTCGAATCATGCTATCACCTGATATAAGGAATAAGGTAGGTAAACATCAAGTGTATAAATAATGAATGATTTTGAAATAAGACAACTGTGAAAGTTTTGAATTTTCTTTTAAATATACAAACTAGTGCTGGCCTGCGATTAATTGCATCCAATTATTTACATAATACATGTGTGTGTACTAGGTATGTTAATTATGTATAAATACACACACATTTTTTTTATATGACATTTACATATAATATAAATTATAAGAATATAATATATACATGGAAATATTTTTAATATACATACTGTATGTGTGTGTCTTTATATACACATACAAATATACACAGTACACACATATAAAAAAACTTTTATTTTGGATGCCATTAATCGTTGCCCAGCACTAATACAAACTCATCAGTAAATATGTTTGGGTCTTAGGTTGAAAATGCTGTGTCCAGTGGGCTCACTGGCATTGCCTGCACAGATGAGCAGCGGCTCTGGAATATGGGGACCCAGAGAAACCTCTGCCCGAAGCATCACCTTTTCCCACCACTGAGCTACTGATGTGCTGCAGATGCCAGAGGTAATGCCCAAAAATGTCCCTCTGCCTCCCACTCCTTCATTTTGCACCTAGGATGAGCTGAGAGAGGGTCTCAAGCATCTTCAACTGCCTGTGTCAAGCCTTCTGCACAAATGTCTGAGTGCTGTGCAGGGACAGGAGCCTGGACATTCTGCGTCCTCGCCACATGCTGACCATGATGGCACAAACAACTGCCAGAGGTGTATGTTGTTTTATGACAGTTTTGCCATTGATCCCAACAAATGTACAGCATTGGAGCATGTAACCCTTAACAGTAGCTAGACTAAAAACCTTTTATTTTAAGTATATGCTTCCTCATGTGTCAGATGAGTTTCAGGCAGGCCGCCTGTTGCTTTCCACAAGATACTTGCAGCTTAGTAAATAAGCAGGAATGAGAATAATTATTCATTTATTCATAATTAGGGATATGATATTAGGTAATTGGGTTAAGGGTGTGAAGGGTATGTTAAATTGATATTAGTTAAGTATATAATATTAGGTAATTTGGGTGGGTGTAGGTGAAGA
This sequence comes from Ptychobarbus kaznakovi, assembly GCA_027422405.1. Lineage (NCBI taxonomy): Eukaryota > Metazoa > Chordata > Actinopteri > Cypriniformes > Cyprinidae > Ptychobarbus > Ptychobarbus kaznakovi. Next base: position 13,295,720 of record CM049804.1, on the reverse strand, counting down.
CTGGAACTATTTTAAATTAGTTGTTTTAAATCAGTTGTGTTAAACAAGAGACAGACTATGTTTTGTGTTTTAGAAAATGTATAATTTATTATAAGTTGTATAAAATCAGTTGTGATTTGTTGATCAGTGTTTGTTGTTTTCAGTAAGTAAGAGACACCTTCTACTGACCATCCTGTAGAGGTAATATTTCACCATTTAATTTCTGTATGTAATAAACCAAGATGGAATTAATGTGTAAACTTGACATGACTTATTCCTTCAAATCAGAGATTAAAGATACAATTAAGATTAACATTTTTTTTATTCACAGCAGGTAACGTCTGATCACATTGTAAAGGTTTGTAAAAATAACTATGTACACTATTTACACTGATTAGTTAAAGAAAAACCACAGCAAAATGTATCGACAGTCGTGGAATGCACCTACAAATCAACACTTATTCATCCTTTACATCAGAAAATATATCGCTGCGAAGGTTACACAGCTGCAACAAATTCAATCAGTGTAAGCTGACAAAGGTTGTTTTTTCTCAGCAGAGTTATGTACAATGGCACCGGCAAAATGCATTGTGTTCCCATATCAGATGTAGGTGGCTTCAGGTTGAGTTGTGATTTTGAACTGTAGTTGTGGTCAGAGACAGATGGATCCTCCCATTGTGTTTCTACATCACAGTTCAGGGGCATGTGGATGTGATCTCCCTCACACGTGTCCACTGCATCACTTGTGGTCATTGATACATCTGTGGAAATAATATAACCATAAACATTTTTACATTAGTAATTAAAATACATCATAAGAATTAATATATGATGGCACCCATACTTGGAACAGTGTGTGTGTGTGAGAGAGAGATGCATCAAAAACAAAAGAGTATACACATTACATTCTCCAACTGTAGTGTTAAAACGTAGGTAAGTATCAAAATTTGAATGAGAAATGTAGCTGGCCTGCTATCATCTGCAATCTGTCACTTACAGGAATAATGTGAACTATTGTAATGTACAATAATATCTTGTACTATCGTAAATATGAATAAATATGTGGCAATGGTTATCATGCAAAATGTGTTGCACTTTAACTGCTCGTTACTGATCTTAAATGTATTTATTGAAACAAGGACTTTAAAAAAATCTAACGTTAGACGAACTAGCACATAGCTAGCTAAGTTAAGGCCTGCTTACCTGAATCTGACAACCTTTTCAGCACCCGGCGTGACTTCTTTACTGGAACATCGTAGCCGAGCCATTTCTCATGGGAAAGGGTGTTCGTCAGTCGGCTTCCCGTCCATGAAATGGTACGAACACACATAAGGGCGCTTGGGTGGGCGCTTCAAATTTAGCGCCTCCAGCCATTGCCTCAGGTGCCCCTCTTCTTTAGGTGGTGGGTGTAAATTGTAAAGTGCACCACAACACTCCGACCGCTTCACATTGTGTTCGTAACATCGTTGGTGCAGTTGTTATGGCAGCCCCTAACTGAGCATATAACACTTGACATATTGCGTTCTGTTGTCATATACCGTTACAGCTATAGGACTATGGCTACCAACTAGCTTAGCTTACTTCCCTCTCAGCCGGAAGTAAGATGACAAAACGAACGTAATGGCGGCACCGTTGTTGCCATGGAAAAATAAGGTGAATACTTAAACTGTATCTTACAGTAGTGTCAACAGCCTCATGCACATCTTTTAAAATAAAAGTCTTGCATCAGAAAAAACATTTACAGTTGATTTTTTTGTTGTTGATTTCGTTTTTTGGGCTGTACACTCCGCGACCCACTCAGAACCCACCATTTGAGAATCACTGCATTAAATAATTTCCCCTTTCTCAAATCGAGCCTGATCTCAGATGCCTGTCTGTATGACATCACACAGACCCAGGCCCTCCCATGATTGTTTGATTGACAGTAGCGTTTCAGCACAGACTGGACTGGTGTCTTACCTGAGTGAGCTGTCGTTAGTCCGCCATTGTTTCGACGTTGGAGCTGTTGTAGACAAGAATGGCTCCTAAGCTATTGAGGTGTTTTATTGTTGGATGTAATAATGAACATAGCAGTCGTCATTTACTCCCGACATCTGAGCCGCTGAAGACGCAGTGGCTTACATTTGCTTTTGTAGGGAATGATCCCCCGATCTACCTAAACGCGTTCATCTTAGCGCAAATCATTCGTGATCCAGTTTCACCTCCAAAAGAATGAGTATACGTTTTTTTTTTTTAAATGAATCTTTGAAAATTGCCTTTCCTAATAACATGCTATTTAACAAGTTTCACGATGAATGGGGCTAAGGTTTACCTTCTCTCAGAGAACTGCACGTCACCCCACGGAAGAGAGGGGCGGGGTCAGCAGAGATCATTAGCATTTCAGGTGGCATGCGATAAAACAGCTTGCTGTAGACAGAGCTGTTTTTGACAGGGTAAAATCTGTGTTGTTTTACACTGCCATTGAAAAAATTAAACTTACAGACTTTTCATTAAGACCCTAAAGAATCATATCAACGTGTGGAAAATGGGCATCCGATGACCCTTTTAAAGAACCTTTGACTGAATGGTTCTTTGTGGAACCAAAAGTGGTTCTTCTACTATGGCATCACTGTGAAGAACCTTTTAAGCACCTTTATTTTTCAAATTGTAACAATTAATCAAAAAATTCATCAGAACACCCTATCAACCACCTTTCAGTTCTGGACATCCACCCAAAACACCCTAGTAACCACACAGCAACTAATTCAAACCAAACAGACACCATAGCGATGGCAGCAGTGTACCACCCACAACACTCTTATGATGGCTAGATTTTTTGTATGATTTTTTCCCATTAATTAGTAATGTATCACACATCACAAATGTTAAGAATAAAGTGTCAAACATGTTGATTTTTGAACCTGTGACATTAAATGCTTGAAGATTTGTTCTATCTATTGTTCTATCATTCTATCTATAAATCATGCTTTCATCATTTTTTCAATCGTTCATTCATCATTCATCTACTTATCATTCATCGCACGTCTGCAGCAATTATCTCTGACTAGACAACTGTTGATCCAGCCTATATGATAAGGGGTTATGTTACTGTTAACATGCTGAGGAGGCAGAAGGCAGATTGATCCAGCAGGGACTTTGGGAACACAAGGCTTTTATGCTGTAGCGAACTGACACTTTTCTTGACTGACACTTCATTAAACATGTTTGCAGTAGAGCACTATAATAGTAATGATGTTGTTTGGGAGCTCGACAATGCACATTGAAAGGCAAGTCATAGAAAAGCAACTAAATGTGTTTCCCCCCCAGTTTAGGGCATTTCAGAGGAAAGAGATTGTCCGATGTGTCAAGTGCCCTTGTTATCCATCAACCCCCTCCTGCAACTGCTAGTTCAACTGTTTTTTTTATTAATATTTCAGAAACAATACAGCATTGTGTACAAAATGTATGCCGAATGGGCTTCTACTGAATTTGTACCCAGTGAGATTGTGGTTAATTTTCTAATCTCTGTCCTCAGCAGAATCTAGCTGGATATCCCAGGTGGGCAGCTCAGAGCTTCATCAGCATTTGTACAACACTGTCACATAGAGAGTCACAGCTGGAAGGCAAGTTCTTCAGCGGATTCTGTCCATAATACAGTCTCCTGTTGAGGCAATCCAGCTTAACCAGCAATGTCACCAGTGCTACTTAAATCCATCATGCAGCTGGAGACTTTGTAGTCAATGAGCACCGATATGGCATGTTAAGTTACACTATAGGTACACCAGTAAGAATGTTTCAACCTGGTTAATGATATGCGTAATCTCATCCCCCCATTGCCCCTCTTATTGCAAGAAAGGCCATAAAATGAACGGAACCCATGCCTCAATATTCCAAACGAAATACTAGCATACTGTATGGTACTTTGCTTTTTACAATTAAAAAAGTGTGAGAAAAGATTGAATGCAAAGAAAATAATTTAAAAGATTTTAAACAAAGCCTACTGTATCATGTTTGATAGCAATTTGTTTAGGCCTTAAAATGATTAACATGATCAAAACTTTACCTGAACAATCTGTTGTACACACTGCTTCTGCATGCATGCCATTCTTTTGTTTGATAGTTCACACTTTTTTAGCAATTGTTTTATGTTTTTTAGTATATTTGTACTGTGTATATTTTTTACTGTGAAATGTGTTCGTTTATAAAGCAAATCTAAGAATAACTTATAATGTAAATATACATTTACTGGACTAAAGCAAAAAGTTTGCTTTTTATAGTATTAATGCATTAATTTGTTTATTAGAAAAATCGTGTTAAAATGTGAGTATCAGATATGATACATCAGGCTTTTAAGGAATGTTTATTATTGTATATCTCTCAATCATCGTTGCATTTAATTGCATTACAATGATTATTGAGAGATGTACAAATAATAAAAAAGCCTGATATGCATATTTGATACTCACATTTTAACATGATTTTTAATAAAAAAAAATCCATGGTTATTTCATATACAGGTATTACAGGTTTAATGCAAAAAAAGATAAATCAATCTAATCAAATATCAAAATGAAGATGATAAAGGTGAAATTAGCATATTACAGTAGAAGTAAAAGTATGAGGCATGTTGTTCTAAACATAACAGATTTCATGGAAACACTTCATGTTTCTCCAGCTATATAGACCTTCTTGTGACAGCCTCACTCAGTGGTTGTGTACACAAACATTTATGCGTTTGGTTGATGTTTTTATTTAAAACATTTCATCAGTTCATACATTTCCTGAGATTCAAACCTTTGACTTATGAATGCATCTAATTTAGCAAACATAGAAGGTATTCTAGTATACACACAGAAAATTTGCATACACTACGCATATACATACTGCAGAAATAGAAGCAGTGTGCTATAATGCTATTACAAACTGCCTTGGTTATTTCCTGTCCTTCAACAACACACCTGTGTCTTGTCTTTAATTAGTCAGTGTGTACACACTCCTGTGTTGTGTTGTCATGTAACATTGCCCACAATTTCTTACAGGCGTAAGAAAAGGAGCTTGAGGAAATCTCTTTGGACTCTAAGCAACGCATGTTCACTTAATTCTGTTCAACTGAATACCATGCTAATGCATACAAAGTAATATTTTGTAATATTCAATTAAATAAAAGCACGTGTTTTGAGAGTATTTGGGTCTAATATTTAATCTGCACCTGTATTATTTAATATCAGGGTGTTTTAGCCACTTGTTACTGGCTTTCAAGCATGGTTGATGTGAATTTCTGGCATTGGCTGGCATCTGCATAGCTTTGTTACACATGCCAATTATGCCTTTTGTCAGTGTTATGGCACAGCAGCTGCAAGTGCTTTTAAATAAATCACAAGAGAGCCAATGGCACACTGGTGCCAAGAGTGTATGCGATTGCTCAGCCATGCATCACCTCTCCATTAAATCTCTTATGTTTCATTCAGTGTTTTATTTTTCACCTTAAGATAAGTGTGTTTTTTTTTGGATGGACAATTGTCTATTGTTTTTTTGGTCTCTTTTCCTAAAGAAGGCGTGACATGCCATAACCGGTTTTTAAATTTCAGGAATTGCTTGTGGACAACAGAGATACTTTATTCAAAACTGTGTGTGTGTGTGTGTGTGTGTGTGTGTGTGTGTGTGTGTGTGTGTGTGTGTGTGTGTGTGTGTGTGTGTGTGTGTGTGTGTGTGTGGTGTGTGTGTGTGTGTGTGTGTGTGTGTGTGTGTGTGTGTTGTGTGTGTGTGGTGTGTTGTGTGTGTGTGTGTGTGTGTGTGTGTGTGTGTGGGTTGTGTGTGTGTGTGGTGTGATGTAGGTGTTTGAGTCACACCAACAATATTTTAGCTACTTTACATTATTCTTCATTCATAATGGTGCCACTATTACTATGCCATCATAGGTTGAAAATAGATTTGTAAAACAGAAATGCAAATTCTCTGCGATCATTTCAATGATAACTACATTTCTGTCTTTCTTTCTTTCTTTCTTTCTTTCTTTCTTTCTTTCTCTTTCTTTCTTTCTTTCTTTCTTTCTTTCTTTCTTTTTCTTTCTTTCTTTCTTTCATGTAATTTAAAATTGCCTACCACTGACAACTCATACGTAACCATGTTGATTTGGATCTAATGACTTTCCTGAAGTTGGACATGACAAAAATAAATTATTTGCATTTCTGTGATTAAGTTGGAATGACTGAGGAACTTAAATCATATGTTTGTGATTTCTTAAAAAGAACCAGCTCATTTACCTTAAAGCCATTAACAGTGCATTGACTGGTTGTGAGTGTCATTCAGCTGGTCATGTGATCTCAACTGGTTGGGCACTGGGTGGACTAACAGGTCGCATGTTTTTGATTCACTTCAAAGAACTGGGTTATAAGAGTCTTTTGCTGGGCAGTCTAACTTCACTGGGTGCACTATGTCATATGTTTTTCATTCACTACAAGGAACCGGCTCATAAAGGTGTTTTTCGCTCAGATTTCACTGAGTCTGTTTCGTGGTGGTTATTAATTTTAGCATTTTTGTTTGAATTTTGTACTTTGATATGTGAGCATTTCTTTTGAATAGGCACAATTATTTATTTTCTCTTCATTTTATCAGTCATTTTAATTTTAATTATATTTTTCCCCTTCCCAAAACCAAAATGTCCCTAATTGCCAAACCAATATGTCACTAATATGGCCTCTCTCTCAGTTAAATAGTTTTTTTTTTATCTCATATCCTGAGGTTACCAAATTTGTCAGTATTTGATCATTTTTATAAGAAAAATTCTCAGAAGGCCGCAGTGAATTGACTACTAGCTAACTGTTAACTGCTCGCAGGTTCAAGTCATATCTAACTTTTTGTCTAAACGAAATGTCATCACAATTTCACACAAAAACAAAATTCACACAAGCATACATTATAACATTTATTTATTAAATTTTTTCTGGGTCCTCTTGCAGGATGACTGTGTTATGTGGCCTTGAACAGACTTTATTTTATTCAGCAAGAATTTGACTGTTATTCAAATGGCCTTGTTATCAATATGAGTCAAATGTCAGCAGCTTAACAAGTGCAGTAAACAAAAGTATGCATTCTAAAGTGTACTGCAGATAGCTTTTACAAGCATTACAAAGACACACTCTGTGTCCATTCGTGGCATTTGCAATTTTGAATTGAATGGATGTCAAGGTATTCAAGATGAGATGGGCACAAAATGTGAAGGTTTTGAAAATTCCTGAACATACCTATAAACGGAGGAAAATACAACAAATGAATTCATTCTTTGGAGCTTCTTCTGAAAGCCTGTACAGCGTGTGTGCTCTCGCAGAATCTGTAGAACAGTAGGAGGTGAATGTGCCCTTCCTGTAAATGTCTGGAGTTTTAATGAGCCATGTGATTAAAAAAAGGATAAGAGAAGACATTAACACGTGCCTCTATCTTGAGCTTTGAGTGTTTTTCCCTTTTTCAGAGCCATTAGTTCTCTAGCATGTGGGTCCTCTAAAGTCACAAGTTGCGTCCCAAATGACGCACTATACTCTTTGCACGTATGCACTGTGTACCTATACATATACTTATCCATGTAGTCTTTGAATTATGTAAGGTTATTTTGTCTTTCATCATCTCTGATAGCCCCTCCTCTTCTGCTATGTAATTATAGCTGTGATAGTTGAGTGCAGGGGGATAGTTCACCCAAAAATTAAATTGTGTTATCATTTACTCACCTTCATGTTGTTCAAAACCTATGAGTTTCTTTCTTCTGTTGAGCACAAAATAATCTATTTTGAAGAATGTGTGTAACCATTTGCCACAAAGACTACCATAGTATCCTTTTCCATTCTATGGAAGTCAATGGCTACTGTCGACTGTTTGGTTACCAGTATTCTTCAAAATATCTTATTTTGTGTAAAAATTAAAAGATGACAGAATTGAACAGAACTGAGGGTGATTTATCCCTTTAAAGCTGTTTTAATTTGCATGGAGCAGGTCAGTTGAGATCACATGACCAGCTGAATGCCACTCGCTACCATTCAGTGTACCGTTAATGGCTTTGCAAGGCAAGCATCAAACCAATTATATTTGAACTATATTTTCTAAGCGGCAAGTAGCAGCAGCTGGTGATTGTACAGGTTGAAGCCACAAACTTGCAGAATCAAGTTATTTAGGGCTTCATTTAAGCAGAAATCAAATGCTGAGCTCTTTAAAATTCTTCATTTTATTGCATAATCTATTTTTTGCTGACACTCAGCATTTGAAGATGGATGTTAGAGTCAGACTCAAAGCACAGTGTGAATCCTCAAAGGAACTGTGTAAAAGCTAGAAAATTGCTGTTGAAGCCCTATTATTTTGGGAAGAGAACAGATAAGATACAATATTAATTCACCGTAATGCCAAAATACTCAAATTCCCATTCTTCATTTAGTGAATATAGGCAGAATTTTCATGAATATCAAATCTGTTATAAATAGCAAAAGACATGGAGCATATTACACTGTAAAATTGTATTCATAGTCTGGATGCTAAAGCAGTCTTATACAAGCATGTACACAATACTCAATACAAAAAATGTGGACGACACAAGATAAAATCTGACTTCCGTCACCTTCCAACTCTGTTCCTCTCTCTTATAACTATAACTTTCTGTTTTCTCCATACCTCTGTCAATAAAACTGGATAAATGAAAAGATTTCAGCATTAAACAAAAAAATAAAACATTGTATTATATTATATTATGACATTATTGTTCTTACAGATCGGCCTTTTAATTTATCAAGAGGAAACTGATTATTTTTAATGTTGTTCATGTGGGATTAGGAATAAAACTTTCTTGTGCGCCAGAGAACAGTGCCACATCCTCTTCTGCAAATGATGCTTTGTGCTTTATTTTTTTTCATATTGCCATCTGCTGGTAAAGACAAGTGTATTTTTTATAAATATTTTTTTAAATATCCAATGTCACATTAAGTGCGAAAGTTATATACAGAAAGTTTAAAAATCATTAAGCATTTATTAGAGATGTAAAGCTATAGCTTATGTACCTAATCAAAACATGTACATTCAAAAGGAAATCATATTCCTATAAATTCCACACTTAACAACACTGTGTATGAAGAAACTTTTATTTAAAAACCCAAGGCCAACTTGGCATGTCATTTACTTCTGAGTCACTTGAAACAAAGCCGACAGCATTATCATAATGACATGCATATTAAAACAAGCTTGCAGGTGAAAAAAGAGCAAACAAGCATTTTGTTGCACACAATAAACAACCTGACATGCTTCTCTAACGAACAAATATCATTATGACTTAAGACGTAACTTATTAAAGGGGATCGGATGCCCATTTTACACAAGTGATATGATCTTTAGGGTCTTAATTAAAAGGCAAAACATACTTGGTTAACATTTCTCGCAACTGTAGGTAATTGTATGTGTAGTGTAACATTTTTTTACCCTTCAAAATCACTCTGTTTTCAGCAAGCCAGTTTTTTTTTAGAATGTTGCTTACAGTTTTTTTAAATCATTTTGCACTAATAACAAACCTTCATATAATTTTCAAAACTCTAGACACATATTCACAACTGAAGATCAAAATGCACTTTTTTGAACTAAATCACCAGTTCAAAATACACAACTTCACATCAAATATTACTATTTCAAAACGCAGCTCACGCATTACATCTGAATTCATTTTCGATAATTTTTTTTCATCATCAATCAATTAATCAACTACCAACTGATACAACTGCTCAAAATGCCATGTAACTGTTGCATTACCCTGCAAGCATACACTGTAAAAAAAAAAAGAAAGTTGAGCCACCTTAAAATTTTAAGACAACCAGCTTCAACACATTTTTTAGAACTAAAAACAAAATGTTTGACAGTGGAGTTTTATGGAAAATGTTGAACAACATTTCGAAAGTGAGGCAACTGAGGACTGAGTATGTTCAGGTGATCAGTTTCAAGATGCCTGTTGTTGTTAGGAGAGAAAAAAATTATATATAATTGTTATCAGTATTTGTTTTTCCTACAGTAAATGCATTTTTAGAGGGTGATAGAAAACCAGCTGATGAAAACCATTCATATTTTTGGATGAGGCAGGCCAGGAGATGGAGGAGAGTTTGAGAGCCCAGCGGTTGAGAGGGACCCAGAACAATGTTCTCTGGGGGGCCAGACCACCCCCCACTGAATGTGATTTTGAGGGGCACCATAGCAAAATCAGTGCAACGGGCCCAAAATTCCTAGCGACAGCACTGAGAGCAATCATGGTTTCAGGCCCATCCACAGTTTATCACCTTGTATTTACCCCCATACTTCTCTTTCCTTACTGTAACCTGTAAACCTCATTTAAGCAGAAATCAAATGCTGAGCTCTTTAAAATTCTTCATTTTATTGCATAATCTATTTTTTGCTGACACTCAGCATTTGAAGATGGATGTTAGAGTCAGACTCAAAGCACAGTGTGAATCCTCAAAGGAACTGTGTTAAAGAGCTAGAAAAGTTGCTTTGAAGCCCTATTATTTTGGGAGGAGAACAGATAAGATACAATATTAATTCACCGTAATGCCAAAATACTCAAATTCCCATTCTTCATTTAGTGAATATAGGCAGAATTTTCATGAATATCAAATCTGTTATAAATAGCAAAAGACATGGAGCATATTACACTGTAAAATTGTATTCATAGTCTGGATGCTAAAGCAGTCTTATACAAGCATGTACACAATACTCAATACAAAAAAATGTGGACGACACAAGATAAAATCTGACTTCCGTCACCTTCCAACCCTGTTCCTCTCTCTTATAACTATAACTTTCTGTTTTCTCCATACCTCTGTCAATAAAACTGGATAAATGAAAAGATTTCAACATTAAACAAAAAAATAAAACATTGTATTATATTATATTATGACATTATTATGCATTATTGTTCTTACAGATCGGCCTTTTAATTTATCAAGAGGAAACTGATTATTTTTAATGTTGTTCATGTAGGATTAGGAATAAAACTTTCTTGTGCGCCATAGATAAATCCAGCATCAGCTTCTGCAAATATGCTTTGTGCTTTATTGCCATCTGCTGGTAAAGACAAGTGTATTTTTTATAAATATCCAATGTCACATTAAGTGCGAAAGTTATATACAGAAAGTTTAAAAATCATTAAGCATTTATTAGAGAGTAAAGCTATAGCTTATGTACCTAATCAAAACATTACATTCAAAAGAATCAATCCTAATAAATTCCACACTTAACAACACTGTGTATGAAGAAACTTTTATTTAAAAACCCAAGGCAACTTGGCATGTCATTTACTTCTGAGTCACTTGAAACAAAGCCGAGCAGCTTTATCATAATGACATGCATATTAAAACAAGCTTGCCAGGGTGAAAAAAGGAGCAAACAAAGCATTTGTTGCACAGCAATAAACAACCTGACATGCTTCTCTAACTGAACAAATATTCATTATGATTAAGACGTAACTTATTAAAGGGGTCATCGGATGCCCATTTTACACAAGTTGATATGATTCTTTAGGGTCTTAATTAAAAGTCTACAACATACTTTGGTTAACATTTCTCAACTGTAGTGTAATTGTATGTGTAGTGTAACATTTTTTGCACCCTGTCAAAATCAGCTCTGTTTTCAGCAAGCCAGTTTTTTTTAGTCCATGTTGCTTTACAGTTTTTTTACAATCATTTTTGCACTAATAACAGAACCTTCATATCATTTTTCAAAACTCTAGACACATAATTCACAACTGAAGATCAAAATGCACTTTTTTGAACTAAATCACCAGTTCAAAATAACACAACTTCACATCAAATATTACTATTTCAAAACGCAGCTCACGCATTACATCTGAATTCATTTCGATTAATTTCATCATCAATCAATTAATCAACTACCAACTGATACAACTGCTCAAAATGCCATGTAACTGTTGCATTACCCTGCAAGCATACACTGTAAAAAAAAAAAAAAAGTTGAGCCACCTTAAAATTTTAAGACAACCAGCTTCAACACATTTTTTAGAACTAAAAACAAAATTTTGACAGTGGAGTTTTATGGAAAATGTTGAACAACATTTCGAAAGTGAGGCAACTGAGGACTGAGTATGTTCAGGTGATCAGTTTCAAGATGCCTGTTGTTGTTAGGAGAGAAAAAAATTCTATATAATTGTTATCAGTATTTGGTTTTTCCTACAGTAAAATGCTTTAGAGGTGATAGAAAACCAGCTGATGAAACCATTCATATTTTTGGATGAGCAGGCCAGGAATGGAGGAGAGTTTGAGAGCCCAGCGGTTGAGAGGGACCCAGAACAATGTTCTCTGGGGGGCCAGACCACCCCCCACTGAATGTGATTTTGAGGGGCACCATAGCAAAATCAGTGCAACGGGCCCAGAATTCCTAGCGACAGCACTGAGAGCAATCATGGTTTCAGGCCCATCCACAGTTTATCACCTTGTATTTACCCCCATACTTCTCTTTCCTTACTGTAACCTGACTGAGGAGTTTTTCTCCACATAGAGGTGGAGGGTTCACAATAGACCCCCTCACAGACAATCCCTCTTTTCCAGGCCATATATGATGCCTGCAATGTCCAATGTCAGGCCTGTATTTGCCATACCAGAAGATTTTTTTCCAAGATCTTTAGCGAATGAAATCAATTATCCATTATGATGTGGAAGATAACCTGTGGCCAAATCCACAAGACAGGGTTGATAAAACCATAGAAGTGCAGTGAGGAACACTCCAGCTGACATTTTACTTTAGGCCTCCTGTAGGCATTTTTTTTTTTTTTTATCTAAAGGTTTTTTGTAGTTTTTTTACCTGAACTACGCCATTCTGACAGGTATCTCAGAATAGCCTGATTTGAAAAAGGGGATTTTAAATAGGGATTTAAAAAAAAACACTGGGAAGATTTGTATCATTATAGGATGGATGTGTACACACAGTACACACTTCCAACACACATTTATGTTCAAACAACTTGAAAAGTAAATTTTGCATCCGATGACCCCTTTAAATAAACATTAGCATTGTAAAACAAGTGACATGTAATGCAACACACAATCTTTCCATTCATTCACATAATTTTTTTTTTTGCCTCAGAACAGAAAATAATCCATTAGACCCATGATGACCTGTGAATGCAAAACAGCTCACTTCCCCATTTACAAGCGGTGCATAAACAATGATAGATACTTAACAAAGCTCGTCCAGATCTATTATATAACAACATGGAATTGGATTGATATGATCTTTGATCTCATGTACAGAAGTGAACTACTACACCGGTTTATGACTTTACTGACAGCAGGGCTCTAATTATGGAGTGTTTAATGTAATTGACCAACCAAAGAAAAAACAAAAAGGTTACAACAATATATGTAGGAGATCAAAATGGAATGTATTGTTAGAATGCTGTGATTTTACTTAAAGAGAGTATAATACACTGTAAAACATCTGTTCAACTGTGGAAATTCATCTCTATCCACTTAAACCAATGTCTCCTGTCAACATTAAACTAATTCTAAAAGAGCTTCCAGATATTTTGAACTCTCTAGCTCATTAGATATTAACTCTCTAGCTCATTCAACAGATAACAGCAAGGTTTGATATGGTTCCTTGCTGATTTATTTATGTCGAGCAGAGCAAAGCGGTATTGAACCATACAACATAACATTTGGCCAAGGGCCCCTCATGTTTTTAACATCATATGGGCTCAGCTTCTTTGTCCTTTGGGAACATTTAGAGGAACCTGTGGTTAAGAAATGTATTATTATCACACTGGCACAGGCACATAAATTGGTCCAACACAGAGGAAACTGAGGCACAGGAGGTTTGATAAATTGATGAACATTGAAAGTTGATCAAGCATAATATATACCCTATCCAGTCCAATCATACTCTTCTCTCTTTACTCTTGGCAACATTCAATCACATAATTATGGAGAAAAATAAAAGGTATACTATCGTTTAAAATGTTGAAAGCCCAAGAGCTCTTATGTTCACCAAGGCTGCATTTTTTATGCATATTTGATCAAAAATACAGAAAAACATAAATAATATGAAAATAAATGTTTATATATGTATATAATGTTTTTTATTTTTATTTGTTATTCCTATAATGGCAAAGTAGAGTTTTTTTGCAACCATCACTCCAGTTATCAGTGTCACATCATCTTTCAGAAATCATTCTTATATGCAGATTTGGTGCTCAAGAATTCTTTTTTTATTATTATCAATGCTGATAACGGTTGTGCTGCTTAATAGTTGTGATGGAACCATGTTGCTTTTTCATTATACAAATTATAATAAATATATGGGAGTGTTTCTAATTTACAGAACTGTCACCAGGACATGTGATTTCTCAGGACCTATTTTATTGATATCTGTCAGCTAGTGAGGGCATTTTCTGTCTGACCATTACAAAGATTTATAGTACTGTAAGTGCGCAAAAAAATCAAAAACATGAGCCTTTAAAATCACAAGGCAATTTTAAACAGAAAACTAAATACTGAAAGTGCAAAATGTCTTGCTAGTGCAATGGGCCCTTTAATCATGTCAGTACTTTTTGTGCTTGACTTTAAAGTTCATATTGACAATGTATCAAACACTCAATGACACTTAAAATTTCTTAAACAAGTTCTATTATAGCTACATATTCCTTCAAAAGTGTCAATAAATATGCATTTGTAAGGCAAATTTTGTCCTCTTTGAAGGCTAAAATAACAATATCCCTTCACAATTGTTGTAACTACTGAAAACAATGTTCAGACAGCTCTGCAAAACAATCATCCACATAATTATATGAATGTTTGGAAGCTGCAGACAATTTTGATATAAGGTAGGTGAATGAATGTGGTGCATGGTTTAGGTTTGGATGGATCTTTCTAGCTCTGCCCACTGTGCAATCTAACTGGTCTAAAATTGTATCCCACATAGTATATTAAACATTAGATATTTTCTGGTTGGCTGTAATTTTTGTTGATTCAGGCAGTGCTTCAAACTAGACGTGTTGTACTGATTGCTCCTCCTTGTTCTGGCAGCACTGATCCCTTGACTCACCTAATATGCTTCCCTGAGACAGGAAGAGATAGTCTGACTTCATTCCAGTTCTTTTGATAAAGTCTGTGGTCCTCTGATTAGTGCATATCTCTAGTCAGTCCTCTCTGGCAGTTTATGTTGCCAAACGCTGATGATTTCGACAGGAGAGGTAGTCACAATATCACACAGTGAAGCTTGTGAGAACTCATGGCTCTGTCTCCACGCCACTTTGCCTTTTTCTTCTTTTTCAGACTCCACTCTGGAACTTGCTGTCTAAAAAGGCAAAGAATGAAAGAAAGAGAAATGTGTCAAAATGATAATAATGCCAGATTCAAACTTTGAAGTTCCCCTGCAATGTCCAAAAATGTTTGGATAGGCAGAAGTAGATGATAACAGTTTGATCTTTCTTATATATCATCTTAGTACATCATTATGAAAAGATGAAGCCCATATGTGTGACCATGAGTTTTATTTACCTGATAACTCTGACTAATTCATGAAAGGCTCTGTCCACATTCATTGGAGGATCCTTGGCACTTGTTTCAATGTAAGTAATCTAAAGAAATAGTACAGAAATAGAAATGACTACATGAAGTCACTCATACAATTTCCTTCTGTCTTTAAAAAGAGCAGAAGCTCCTTTAACGCTTTAAAATGTACATTTTAAACAAGAGTTTTAAGTCTTACATAAGTAAATGTTCAAATATTTTGTTTAATATAATGAATTATTATTTATACAAGATCAGAATAATTACAAACACTATCGTTAAAAAGTTAGGAGTCAGTAAGATTATTTATTTATTTTTTATAAATATGTTTTTGTAAGGATGCATTTAATTGATCAAAAAGCTGCTGAAAATTATTTTAAATTGTAATAATATTTTAGAGTATTACCATTTTACTGTATTTTGATCAAATAAGCAGCCTTAAAAAAAATCTTACAGACCCCATATTATTGAACACCAGAGTTTGTTTGTGTTTTTTTTGCATGGGGATGGATGCTCCAAAACCACCAAACAAAAAGTACCATAAAAGTAGTAGTAGTAGTAGTAGTAGTAGTAGTCAGGGCCGGATTTACCTCTTATCGTGACATAGGCTAAACTAATTTTTGGGCCCCAAAAATTTATATATTTTACCACTCCAGCTAAACAAAAATATTTCGTAATCAGTGGAAACTGTTACAGTGTTTTCTATGTTCAGTCAATAAAGATTGAATGTAGTCATTTAATTGAGAACGGAGAACAGTTCCATTAATAGGCTCCGGCGTTGTGGCCATATTACCTCTTCGGGAGTGTATTATTTCTCTAATAGGCCTAATTTTAATGGTCTGGTGTCACAACCGTGGGGTGGTGCTGGTGGTGGTGGGAGGGGGGTCGCAGAGAGTTCGAGTGCGTGTAAATACCTGCGTCTCTGCATCTCACAGCTGTGTTAAGCAGTAGCAGCATTTACTAATAGCGGATCTTTAGTTGAACTGCTTCAAGAACCTCACTAAGAAATGTTATGTGGCTTTTCAGATAAATTTGCAGGGCAGCACAGA
Source organism: Ptychobarbus kaznakovi (assembly GCA_027422405.1). Classification (NCBI taxonomy): domain Eukaryota; kingdom Metazoa; phylum Chordata; class Actinopteri; order Cypriniformes; family Cyprinidae; genus Ptychobarbus; species Ptychobarbus kaznakovi. The sequence goes on along the minus strand of CM049804.1, from coordinate 13,279,177 downwards.
CAACACATTTCTGTCCGTGTCTCCGCGTGTGTGCATCTGTGTGTGTGTGCATCTGAGGATGAGAACGGGAGAAAGAAAGCGCAATTTCCATACATAAAAAGGTCATTTTTACCCTATTGGTTGTTATATTTGTCTTCTGGGGTTTTGGTTCTTTACTGTTGTAGATTACTAACCCATAGTTAAAAAAAGAATTATACATCTCTTTTTCATTATATATCTCCCCCCCCCCTCCCCCCCTGGATGAGCGAGCATAGGTACGTGCCTAGAATGCCTATGCATAAATCCGACCCTGGTAGTAGTAGTACAGGCTGAAACTCACTCCCTCTTACACAGAAGAAAATCATAATGGTTTGGAATGGCATGAGGCTGAGTATATCATGACAGAATTGTCATTTTTGGTTTAACTAACCCTTTAACCGCTGTCAGTGAACACAAACACTCTAAATTAGATAGGGGTCAAACAACTAAAAATCAAGTAAAAAATCTTGGGGTGATTCTGGAGACAGACCTTAGTTTCAGTAGTCATGCCAAAGCAGTAACTAAATCATCATACTATCATCTCCAAAACCTTGCAAGAATAAGATGTTTTGTTTCCAGTTAAGATTTGGAGAAACTTGTTCATGCCTTTATCACTAGCAAAATTCTTGTAATGGTATCCTCACCGGCCTTCCAAAGAAGACCATTAGACAGCTTTAGCTCATCCAGAACGCTCCTGCCAGGATTCTGACTAGAACCAGAAAATTTGAGCATTTCACACCAGTCCTCAGATCCGTACACTGGCTTCCAGCTACATTTAGGATTGATTTTAAAGTCCTTTTACTCGTTTATAAATCACTCAATGGCCTAGGACCTAAATACATTGCAGATATGCTCACTGAATATAAACCTAACAGACCTGACCAGTAGGATCGAGTCAGTTAGAAATACCAAGGGTTCACACAAAACAAGGGGAGTCCGCTTTTAGCCGCCCGCATTTGTAATCAGCTTTCATAAGAGATCGGGGGTCGGTTCTTCGTACCTCGCTTAATACATCTGAGATGATTTGAAAGATGCCAGATTTTATAATCCTGATAACTGATCTCTGGCTAATTTGGTACTTCAAACGAATTTGTGTATTATATCAAAATATCTGGATTAAGTTGTCTAAGATTACTGCACGTTCTCGTGTTCCCTGAAAAGGACAGATGTATCGATACTTGAAACCACGATCAGCAATGCAGCAACTGGCGGCAAGACAGCAACATAATGACATCATATCATTAAAAAAGACACCTGACGAAGAACCTGACACATTTCTGGACCTTTATAAGGAAACAGCCAAGCGAACAAAACTACATAAATGCATATAGATATAAATAGATAAATGAGATGTAAATAGATAAATGAAATGTGCACTGTTTTTCATTTATTTGTAATTTTTTGAATGATTCCCAATTTGTTGTTAAATCAAACTTCAGTCATTCAAATAAATAAATATGCCAAGCCCAGAGTCAATTATTCAAAAATAACTGTTTTGATCTCATCATATATAGCCTAAACAAGTCATGGGTCTGAGTGCTGTTATTGGATAGTATTGTAGACAGATTGGAGATTAATCCTAATAAACATGCTGCTACAAATAAAACCATTACATTAAATACATTTAAAACAGTGTATTTCAATTCAGAAGCGTGCAGATCCTCGTTTATGTCAGACTGAGCAGCGCGGACAATCCTTTAGCTTGCTCACATAATGTAGCCTACCAAATATCTATTATAACGGAAAATGTATAGTTTTTATGACATATGTCGTTTTAACGAGAAAAGATGTCGTTTTAATGAGAAAAGATCTTGTTTTAACGAGAAAAGATGTAATTTTAACAAGAAAAGATGTCGTTTTAACGAGAAAAGATCTCGTTATTACGAGAAAAGATGTCGTTTTAACGAGAAAAGATCTTGTTTTAATGAGAAAAGATCTCGTTTTAATGAGAAAAGATCTCGTTATAACGAGAAAAGATGTCGTTATAATGAGAAAAGATGTCGTTTTTAACGAGAAAAGGTGTTGTTTTAACGAGAAAAGATGTCGTTTTTAATGAGAAAATATGTCGTTTTTAACGAGAAAAGATGTCGTTATAACGAGAAAAGATGTCGTTTTAACGAGAAAAGATGTCGTTTTTAATGAGAAAAGATGTGTTTTTAACGAGAAAAGATGTCGTTATAACGAGAAAAGATGTCGTTTTAATGAGAAAAGATGTCGTTTTAAAGAGAAAAGATGTCGTTTTAACGAGAAAAGATCATGTTATTACGACATAATTGAGTGGAAAAAATATTATGTCTGTGGCAGCAATGCGTCACCGTAGTATAGCATGTGTGTAAGACTCTACACATATACTATATACTCTACACTATATAAAAATACAAAGTAATTATTTAATCACTAAGAAATCTTTTAACAAGTAAAACTGGCTGTCTATATCTATTATAGACTACACAACATTGTTATCTTATTTTAAAATTAATTTTAAAATTATTATTATTTTAAATTATTGTCCCTGGACCAGCAGGGTATTCTTATAATAAAGTAGCGGTGGCTGTGACAGATTTTAAGTATCAATTCTGCTTAAAAAGGTGCAATCTAATCCTGTTTACATTAAATAAGCTGCTCCCGAGCAGGTTTACGTTTACGGACCTGTTTCTATGACAGCAAGTCCAGGATGAACTTCGAAGAACCAAAATGATCCAAGATAAAGCGAAATCGGCAACAATCAAATCCAGCTAACTGAGTTAGCGATGCATGAAGAACGGACCCCAGATGTGCTAAAACATTAGCCACATTTAAATCCAGACTCAAAACTCATCTTTTTAGCTGTGCATTTGTTTAATGAGCACTGTGCTACGTCCGAACTGATTGCACTTATGCACTATGTATAATCATTTTCAATTAACGGTTTTAAGTTATTTTAAAATCAATATTTATATCATTTTGTTTTAACTGTTGTGATATATATATATTTTTTTGTATTCATTGTTTTTATTAAAAAAATTAAATGTCTATTTTACTTCCTTTTATGTAAAGAACTTTGAATTTCCACTGTGTATGAAATGTGCTATATAAATAAACTTGCCTTGCCTTAAATTGTGGGCTCACTAACAGTTCAATTCAACTGTTGTCAGTCCTACATAAAGTCGTGCTCTGATATTGGTTGGACTCACGTTGTGTTTGGCGGCCATCTCACAGCCCTGTTCATTTGTCACTTTCCTCAGATGCACCAGGTCCACTTTGTTAGCCACCAAAACCATGGGGAAAGATTCCCTGATGAAGACACAAACTTCTTAAAAACAAAAACAAAAGAACAAAGGGAGGAGGGAATATTATGAGGTGTCAAAAGTTAGTTGTGGACTAGAGATGATTTCTAACCGGTCTTTGACTCGTAGGATGAGCTGGTGAAAGCGGTCGATGTGTTCAAAACTGGCCTTGTCCATCACAGAGAACACAATGAGGAAACCGTCACCAGTCCTCATGTACTGCTCTCGCATGGCGCTGAATTCCTCTTGACCTGCTGTGTCTAAAACTGTTATAGGGACAAGATAATGACCAGGTCATTAGTTGTCATGTCATACAATGAAAAATAAAGATAATAAAGTATTATCTGAAAAATATTTCATTTCTTTTGTATATACAAATAATATTCTCTATATTTTCTACCCACCAAAAAAGTATGTATAAACCAACCAGTCTTTAGAAAGCAGAATGAAAGACTGTCAAATTATGTATATTTGAAGTTTGTTTTTAAATATAATTTATTATTATTATTATTTGCCTTTTTTAATCGAACCAAAACCAGCTTGGACAGACTTCAACTAGTTATAAACCAATTAAAACTGCTATCAACTAAAGTAGGTTTTTGCTGGATTTTCCATTAGCCATGATTTTTGTTGATCTGTAATGAGGCTAAAAGCTTGATATTGGCCTATTGATAACTACGGAGAAGAATATTATTTATAATGCTGAAAAATTGTACACACGTACCATCCAAAATAGCCCACTGGCCATCGATCTCTGTGTGTTTCAAGTAGGAGTCTTCAATAGTAGGATCGTAATCTGGCACAAAAATCTTTTGGAAAAACTGGATGGTAAGAGCACTCTTTCCCACACCTCCGTCTCCCACAACCACCAATTTATACGTTGGGAGGTTGTCGCTAGGGACCGCACTGGTTGCCATGATAACAGCTACACCTGAGGAGAGAGAGGAGAATGTTATCCCTGTTCATTATTTAAGCTTAAGCATTAGGTATATGACAGTTATGAGGACTTCTCTTGTTTTATGAAGAAGCTAAAAGTACTGTTGAAAAGTTCAAATGAGGTTTTCTGTGGTTTGGGAATAGTTCTGCAGAGAGCTAATTTAGGATAAAGGGATGCATTGCAAAGGATATGGTCTAGACACAGACAGTGTGGTTCTTTGTAATTGCTGTTATTTTCTGCACAACACAAGCCTTTAAACCTTCCAAACCCAAGTCTTATTTAATTTTTTATTACAGTCTCAAATAAACTAAAAAATACAAATTAAACAAAGTACCATGAAGTTTTAAGGAGAATGTAAGAATGCGAATAAGATGTCAAAATGTTGATGATATTCATATATTTATCTATTGTAAAAGATAATTTTTCATCTTGCAAATGTGTTTTTTAAATACAAAAGTATCTTTGATTCTAGTACAGAAGAGGGGAGAAAAAATATGAAATATATAAAATGTATCATAAAGTACAAATGCACCACACTTACATTCCTTACTAAGCTACTTCACTTAAAAAAAACAATACTAAAATAACTAATGTACAGGCACTTGTATTTAATTTGATGGCAAATAAACAAACAAACAATATGCTATAAATGCTGTGTAAAACTATTAAGCAAGATTCTTAAACAAGTGCCCCAATTTTATTATGTATAGATTTAAGATGAAATGACCATTCAAACCTAAAAGTTGTATGAAAATAAGTAAAAACAAATGTTCTTACCTAAAAATACAACTCTAGTAGCAGAGAGAAGAGTTTGAAGAAGTCAGCTAGGCTAACGAAGAAGTGTTTGCCCGGCTCATGAGCAGGGCAATGCGTGCTATTCAGGAGGAAAAGTCTGTCAGCCACCTCTTCCTGCGGCCCACAATGTGAGGAAGGAGTAAACATCCTTTCTAATTCCACCAGGCCTGAACATTTGAGTGATCTGGCTTTCATAAGGAAACTATGACAACCTCTCGACCAAACACACCCACGAGAAAGACCTCAAACTGACCTCTTATGATCACAGTTCATGTATAAATGGTCATTTATTCTCTCTTGTTGTTCTGTAAGAATTTGTTTTCTCTCTCTCTCTCCAGTGTTTTAGCTAAATTTTCTTCATCAGCAAGTAAATTCAAAATAGCCGATAAAGTGCAAATAACTTATCATGTGAATTCTAACGTTATTATTATAACAAAATAAATAACATTGAGAAATAATCACAGGGTTATACCAAGTTAAAAGAAATTAAATAACTGTACAGGTCTGATTTTATCTTTTCACATTCAGAAAAATGTATATCTAAAAGACATAAAATGAAGATGAAAATGAAGACAATGAAGATAAAAAAGAAGACACCAACATAAAAATGTATACTTTTTGTCATAATTATTTACTGACTTGTGTCAATTTTTACTTTTTAATCTCATAATTATTACTTTTTATTTTCTAATGTGACAGAAATTGGCTGCCTTTTATATTTCATATCTGCCTTTCATATTTATGGATCATTTTAGATGATCTAATACCTTTTTATGCTCACACAGAACAGCATTGTTTATAGCATTGTTTTAAGTCTTTTATTAAAATCAAACGGGTTGGAGCCAGACCATTTAACTTCTCTAATGTTATAAAAAATTGTAGCCTATTGATTTATTTTCTAAATGCATCATTGTCTCCAGGGTTTGAACTTAACACCCGCCAATCCGCCAAATGCGGGTAAAAATCAGCTGTGGCAGGTAACTTTCTTAACTTTTCCTAAGTTATGTCCACTCATTAATTTCTTGGGTAAGTTCATGCAAACCAATTCTGCCAGGTTAAGCACAAAAACTGAACTCGTGAGACATCATGACATTATCGAGAATATTTGCAAAAACCAAACAAAAGTTAGTCGTCACACAGACTAGTGATGACGTCTGGGTAGAACTACACGTTCTTTCACTGCATGATTCGGTCTATGAATATGCATTAAGAATGATCACATAATTCAAAATAAGGGAGAAGAAAATGTATATATTTATATCCATTCATATAGTTAATCAATATCACACGAAGAGTGCCGTTTTTTCTTAAAGAATCAACATGGTTACAAATGTGATATTAATTTTATAGGCCTACAACAGTTCAATAAACAAAAAGTTAATATAAAGATAGTTACGTTTTAGACACCATATCGCCTGTGTTTGCTCTATTTCGCCAACAAACAAACACATTTTCTAAACACAGCCACTGCGCTGTTTTGCGTCTCTGATCAACATCACAGTGTTTCGTTTCTGAATGAATCAATCGTTTAAATGATTCGGTTCAGTCGCAATAACTTGCTTATTAACGGTGACTTACTGTCATCTACTGGCGATTTTAGTTTTACATTTAAAGTAGCTTTTCATTTGTAAATTATTTCAAATATCAGTATTCAACATTTCATGTTTAAAATATCAAAACTTTATTTATGCTTTTGTAACAGCAGCTTAAAGCATTCCATGTCCCTGCTGCATTAACATGTAAAAATACATCTAAATGCCACAAACTTCTGTAAAGATACGTTTTATTGATACTGATTTAATTTAGTAACAGCCTAAATGTATTATTGTTATAATTTATTGATTAAATGTCAGAATTTGACTCAAAAGATGATGCACACTTTTAGAAAAAAATGCTTTATAAAAGGTAAACATGCCCATAAAAGGTTAAAATCAATTTAAACTTATAGTAAAAGATTCATTTCTATCACTGCTGTGAACTGACCACACAGAATATGAAGGATATCAAAAGGATAGGAGTCAGCTGTCCACTGTAGTCCTTAAGATACCAGCACAATAACACACTCAGCAAAATATTGTCTAATTATCTTTATTGATAAAATCCCAGAAAATATTGAGATTTTTTTGGGCAATATCGCACACCCTTAGTACTGACACAAAATGATTTGCAACGGTCGCTTTGTCACGTCCAGTGTAGACAGACTCTAGCTGTTGGTTTATTTCTGTTTTTTTTGCGGGGGGCTAGTAGAGGTTATGCACTTTTAAGTTATATAACTTAAAAATTTAGCAGCCAAATTGGCTGGTGAGTGAAAATGTTAATTTCAATCCCTGATTGGATCACTTCCACACAGATGTAAAGCTATATTTAGTTGCTCTATTACTCCTGCGTTTCCTGCGCTCTTCTCTCCATCAACGATGACGTCACTTTTAACGCAGCGTAATGACGTATTCCGTTAGATCAGTCACTCATTTCAGTTATCTTATTTAATAAATACTTATGATGATTATAAAAAATGCCAACCTGAATCCGAGGGCTATAAACTGACATTCGTGAAAGGTTTGTGTCTAAAATGACACATATGAGTGTGATTCTGACTGAGTACTGATAAATGACAATGATCATCACAAACCATCATCAAACTCTTGCGGGAAACTTACCAGTTAAGGGTTGGTTGATTTACCAACTGTGCAAAAATTCCGACTCATCCTCGACATCCCATGTAAATCAGAATAAACAACGGGTTTTTAGCAAACAGGCTCGACACTTCAGTTTAAATGAAAATTGAGACATTTTCCTCCGCCCTTATGAAATTACAGTGTAACAATCTTCACATCGCAACTGCTGATGCTATAAATAGAATGGTTTCGACGGGGTGGATGCGTTTCTTTTGCCGACTTTTTGGATCTTTAATTGTTTTATTTAACTAGCAGCATTACACATCTGAAACAAACAAACGTGAATATATCCTCAGAACTTTTCCTAAAACACCGTCATCTTCAAAACACGTACATCGTCACATAAACGGAAGAATCTTCCCCTCAAGCGCAAATGGACTGTTCCTCTTTATGAAGCCTCGTCATCACTTTTAAAGCGGCAGTAGTTTTACTGTTCGATATTTAGACGATGATGTATAAGATGAAACACTAAATTATGTTTGAAAGTAAAATAAATGTAACTTCATATTTTGTCTATTTATCTTAAGAGGACGACGTTTGACAGATGTAATGGCAATTTTTTTATACTGTTAAACAGAAAGGCGTAGGCATTTATAACATTTCAAAAGATAAGGTTGAACAACAGAAAAAAAAAATATATATATATATATATGTATTATGGGTCTTTCACGCCCAACCGGTCCTCTGTCATAAGTATGAAATTAATATGTGATACTAGTGTAACAAGTGCCTGTTTTTGAAAGTGTACTTTGAATAAAAAGATCAAGTTCACAGCATGGGGAAATAAAGGCTTCGGCTTCTGTTTTCTACGAGTCAAAAGTTTTGTTCCTCTAGAGGCGCTCGGTGGCTCAAAATATTTTTGGTGACATACAATAGACAATAAAGGACGCCGATATCCAGTCATGTATGAATACAAAATATAGAGTATGTGATTTGTGATTTTTTTACAACGCGTACTCCATTCCCATTTTAGAGGTGCGAATTATACACTTTAATTTCCATTCTAATACTTATTCAATTTCTACGAAGTCCGCAAATCGTTTGTGTTGTCGTAAAACTGTCGTAAACAGTTCTTGCGGTAAATGTGTTACCATAACAGTCGACGTGCTGTCCTTGTGAGAATGAGCACAAAGTAACACGTAAGATAATGCTTATGGTTTTATATTTTTAAATGGATATTTTACCCGAAGACTTTTGAGAAATGTGTTAAGGACATTATTCGAAAATGTAAATTTAAATTCGGAAAAGAAGGGCTTGCGAGACATGAAGTGATGAAAATGTACAGCGTATTTTTTAAAGCAAAATGCATTTACGAACTAATTTTCATAGTTTTTGGAAAATAAATGTTTATTATATATGCATGGTAGGGTATTGATTAGATATAACATGTGATGTGAAATGTAAAGAGGATATTATTTATGATTAATAATATATGGTTTTGTCATTTGTGTTGACAGTTTAGTCAAGTGGTCAAACGCAAGAGAAGAGATGGCTTCGCCTTTTCTGAGACTCTCTGTGTTTATTCAGAAGTATCGGACACCTCTGCTCCTTGTTGGCTGTGGAGGGGTATTTTCTGCCAACATTTTCTATCATGTTTTCCCAGAATATACATACAGAAAAGTGTACCAGGCCTGGCACAAAGGAGGACCAGTCAGCCTGTCGGAGAAGCTTGAGGATGTCTTTCAAGAGGTGCTCAAAGATTCTGGTGTCAGCTTCCCTAAAAACTTCAGTGCTTTTGCTGCCTTTGGCTTTCACCCGGTAGGGGCAGGTGTTCCATGGCTTCCCTCTGGAGTGCAGATCGGCATCCCAGCCAACTTCAACAGCACCACCGATGATCCATCGGGCATCTCCAACCGCAATATTCTCATCAATGGCAAAGAGCTGGAGTGGGACAGCGATTCAGGCGCTGCTCTCAAAAACTCCCTGGTGTTCTCTCCAGAGGCACAGAAGTTTGCTATAGCTCGAGAAGTGGCCCGACTGGGGGTTGGGGGTCCCGTGTTGCACGCTGCAGTGGCTCCAGCATGTCTGGCAGGGGCTTGTATATATAGCGTAGCCCTCAAGCAGATCTTTGGGCTCCAGGCTGGGTCCATTTTCTTCAGGGCTGGTGTTAATGTGTTTGCTGTGGGTTTAGGGGTCGTGTCTTATATACTGGCTTCTGATGCTCTGAGTCAGGGGTTGGACTACAGCTCAGACCACCGTGCAGCATGTCTGTCAAGCGATTATGCAATGGGTGGTTTAGAGTTCTATGAGAAAATCTTGAAACGGAACAAGACCCTGCGCTCCCTAATGGGCACAAAAGGGGAAGAGATGTACGCCCCCAGTGGAAACTTGTTTCCTGGGCATCTGCTGCAACTCAGACACGCCCCTTACACATCTAGACGGGATAAGATTTTAAATCTTTTGAAAATTGAGAAAGTATAAACTGTCTGATTATATTTAAAGCATATATGTGCTCCAGGGTCACATATGTGCTTAGTTTCTACCATGTGAAAATCATAATGCGATTCTGCATTTGTATTTGGACTGTACTTTTGAAGTGGTACAACACACCATTAAGATAACTTGTCTTCCCTTTCCCTTTCTCACAAATAAAAAATTTAACTTGAGTCCATCATGTTGTAGTCTATGTTTGTAAGTATCATGCTGTTTATTAGGTTACATTCTAATCAGTGAGATACTTTAGGCTATATATTACATATGTCATGCACATTTATGCATGCCACCACAATGACATGAAATAGTGATTTTAATCCACACAGGTTTTTTCAGTTGTTTACGGTAGGATTTTTAAAGTATGTTTGCTGATGATATATGCCTACTTTGTGTAAGACCGTCAGCCAAAGGATGGATGCCAAAAAGATGTTCGAAAGGCAATCTTGCTGGAGCACACGTTGGGTGTGGTCATTTCCCAGTCCACATACTACATACTAGATCACTCATTTGTAATGACATGTCCAGTTGATTTGGCTTTCTGCAGTGTAAGATCTCATATCTCTGTGATCACTATTTCTCCAGCAAATAGCTAACTTCCAACCAAGTACCCCCCTCCCATACAGTTTAGTCTTTAAACTTTTGTCAGATTGTAAGATTAATGTAACGTTTACTATTAAGTTTTAGATATAATTCATATTTCAAGAAGTCCTAGCTACTAACATATTTATCATTGGTTTATTACACAGTACAGGGTCCTTAGCATAGCATGTTAAGATAGTCAACGACATACATTAAATACAAATAAATAATTAAAGCTCAAATATATAGTACATTTTAAGTATATACTTCAAAGAAATCGAAACTTAAGAAAAACCAAGTCATTAGGCGCATTAGCACAATTATACCACAAGATGTCACCACTGTCCATAAATTATCTGGATGAAAAATCCTGTGAGTAGCGTAACTTTTTTTTGATTGCTTTAACAGTTGGTAACTTGATCAGTTATGGCCCACTTATATCATATATCAAACCATGTTGATTATAATAGTAGTTCTGAAAATAAAATCCTGTCTGTCTGTCTGTCAGTAAATGTCCCGCCTCCTCAGGTTGTGACACCACCCCCGGCCGCTGGTGGCGCTGCGGAGAGATGTCGCGCCATCTTACAATGTAACACTCAGCATTGATGCTGCTTCTGCGGCTCCTGTAATGTAACAGCACCGCGATCGGAGACGCAGTTTGAGAAGTGACCGATCCCGAGCCGACCTCCAGAGTGGGAAATGCGTTTTTATTCTGCTGCGAGATCCTTTCCGCCGCCCTAATGGTCCCGTTGAGTGGATTGTAAAGTGTCCTCGCTGACTGACTTCATAGGATCGAGTTTGTGTGGATTATTGGAACCGGAGGCCCCGCTGAGTTGAATGTGTGTGCTGGGCTGGAGTGGGTCAGTATGAGGCTGCCGCTTCTGCTCTGAGCGGGCTCTCTTCTCCCCGCCTTGGGTCTCTTACAACATAATATTTTCTTATAAAACTGGACACCCCTGAAGCAGTTTATGACGGTAAGAATCGGCATGTCACTTTGCTGTTGCTGGGTTTTTTTGTACTGCAATACTGTCTGCTTTCCTGGATACATAATCAACACATTTCAAGTTGTTTCTATATTGTATTGTTATGTTTTAGACAAGCAAATAACTACTTACAATGAATACTTCTTTCGCATTTTATTTGTAAATGTTGTACCAGAAGATTCAGCTGTTGAAGCATCTTTTTCTGTAGCTGAAGCAGATTGGATTTTGTTGGAGCTTGTGGTGTATTTCACAAATACAATAGAGCTTTGATTAGAGATTTGCATGATTATTGATTCCATTTGAGAGGATTATCTTAATTGAACTTTACCTTATTAATAGCCAAGCACTGATGATCCCGGTCATTTGTGAAAACATTTGGCGATTTGCGAGTCAAATTACGTGTTTATGTGGTCAGTCTCGCTCTCTCTCTTTTAACATGTTTTTTTTTTACTGTATTTTAAAAAAATTTTTATCAGATTTATTGTGTGTGTTGTATTGACAGTGACGTCATGGTTGCAGGGTTTATCACTGTGTTGACAAGACATGTGACTTAATCATTGCGACGTCATATTTATTGACAGGTGAAAACCAGTTGTTCAGAATTCCTCCTTCATGCTGGCATGGGTTCATGGGCGGATGGATGTAGGTGTGTATGTGTGTGTATATATATCTTTATAGAATATAATTTTAACACAAACACACAAATACACACAGAATTTGGGGTTTCTAATGTTTTCAGTTTTTACTCTCTTATTCTCATCAAGGCTGCATTAATTTGATCAAAAATACAGTAAATGTTGTGAAGTATATTATTGTATATATTTTTTAATTTTAAAAAAAATAAATAAAAAAATTATGCTTTTTTAATGTGATTTAGGTGAAATTATTACTTCTCTGATAACAGTTTAATTTTCATCAACCATTTAGTCCTCCTGTCTTCAGTCAAGTGATCCTTCAGAAATCATTCTAATATTTTGTAGAAACCACGATACTTGTTGTTTCCAGGATTATAAAATATTAAGCCGCAAAGACACTTTGATAGTTCAAAAGAACAGACATTAATTTATTTGATCTGCCGTCTCAATATAGTCCCCAGAACTTCGGATTTATAACAGTATAAATATGTACTGTCAATTTTGATCAATTTAATACATCCTTATTACAACTTTTGCACACAACACAATGAATAAAAGTAAACTCATTTGAAAAATAAAGTCTAAAAAAATAAATTAAATTAATGAAATCAAATAAAACCAACGGAAATTGACCAGAATTAAAGACGATTTAAATAACTTTTTTGTGAAAAGGATTCATTTTCATTTTTAACACCAGAGTAGACATATGTGTGAATGTGAAAGATATTGTGAAGTATATTATTGTATATATTTTTAAATTTCTGCTGGATGAACTCTTTTTAAATCTATAATTTTTCAGACGTCTCTTTGATAGTTTCGTTAATTTATTTGAAATATAGTTATTTAATAACTTTGTTTCATTTTCATTTAATACATCCTTGCGATAAAAGGAAAAAAAAAAGAAATCAGGATGTGAAAAGGAGCTTGGAGATCTGAGTTAAATCTATATTTTTCAGCGTCTCCGTCTTTGTTTCAGTCTAGTCCCTGTGGGCTGAGTGGATTTTATGCAGGAGCAGTTTGGATGATTTCAGGGTGTCAGCTGTTAGGGGCGTGAGGGCTTCAGCAAGGGCCCTGGCCGGCATTTCTGTGCACCTGAGCCAAGGCCATGTAGAGCTGAATCGGGGGGATTTAAAGAGGGAGTAACAGGGAGGCAGGTGTTCAGACAGTTGGAACTGGCATCACCTGCCCATCTCAGTATGGGAAACCACATTGCCTGACCGAGCACATTGCAGTGTTAGTTCTGACCTCCTGAGTACAACCCATGGCCAAGTTAAGCACCTAATTATGAGGATCTTTCATGGGATCTTAGCACCATATACTCTGTCAGACTAAGATATAATTTAGTTTTAAGCTGTAGGGTTCATTAGTTCATTTAAAGTTATAGATAATAATACTATTATTAAATAAAGTGTATTTTCAAGCATGAATGTTCCTCAATAAATCATTTTGCTTGAAATGGCTGAATTGTTCAGTTCACTGGTAGTGGCCACGACTCGCCAGTTCTCATTGATAACAAATGATGGTCACTTAATCGCTGTGAAACTTCTTTATACAAGCTGTAGAACTGAAGAAAAAGTGTTTTTGCTTTTACAATTTGGTATTTTGAAAAATTTTATTGATTAAATTATATTATGGTAAATCTAAAACTTAAATCCAGCGTTTGTGGATGGACCGTTTAAAAGTTAATTGGTAAGATTTTTATAATGCTGTTGAAAGAAGTCTCTTATACTTGGCAAGGCTATGTTTAGTTGAATAAAACACAAATAGTAATACAGTTATATTTTGAAGTATTATTACAGTTTAAAATAAAAAATGTATTCCTGTGTTCCAATTCCAAATTTCAGTGTCAAATGTATCTTTAGAAATCAATCTAATTTGCTTATTCGATGCTCAAGAAGCATTTCTTATTATCAATGTTTTTAATACTTTTGTACAAAAAAATCATGGTTTATTTTTTTCAGGATTCTTTGATAAATAGCATTTATTTCTCGTGGCTCAATTAAAAGTTAGTTTTTTGGCCTTCTTGATCTTTGTCTTGGCTACTGTGATCCCTCTACACTGCTTTTGATAAGATTAATGCAAACCACCCCCCCCCCCTCCTTAAAAAAATCCAAAGCTTAATAAAACATATATATATATATATATATATAAATTATTGTATTAGTTTCTTTAACAATAAAGTAAATAAAAAACCTGTTCTGTCTAACTCTCTCTTCTCCAACAATTTTAATGTAGCAACAAAAATCATACTTTATATTTTTACTGTTTCTGTTGTCACCATAAATATTAAATAGTGACAAACTTTGAAACATTAGTGTATAATTTATAATTTTACTTTCTGATGAAATCAAATAATACACAATATAAGATGATACACGTTCGATCAGCTGAGAGAAAGAGTGTGAGCGCCGCCGCGGCAGTGTGAGAAGAAGTAACTATTTTTTTTTATTTTTTTAAATAAGGCTTCTTTTCACTACCACCTCTCTCTGTCTGACTGAGAATTTCAGACGCACACACACACATGTCTGACCCTCTTTCAATATCTCTGATAACATTTGAAGCGTTGTTTGTTTGTTTTTTCCGATTGGACGCACCAGTACCTAAAATTTTTGCTAATAATTGTTGAAATTATCTGTTTTTTAATACTTTTGTAAAAAAATCATGTTTATTTTTTTCAGGTATTCTAAGTTACTTAGTACATCCTTGCTTAATAAAAGTATTAGTTTCTTAACAACAACAACAACAACAACATCATACTGACCACAAACTTTGAGATTATCAAGAAGCTTTCTTTTCACTACAACTGGAAGTACCAATGTTTAGAGCACCTCCATGTACACTAGTGGTAAAATGTATGTAAGCTATAGATTTGAATATAAATGCATTTGTTATTGCAATGCAGAAACACCCAGCATGTTTAACTGGCCATTCAGGAATTATGATTAGTTCATCTAGGACCTGCACCTTTTAATGCTAGGTCAAATATATTCAACCATATTGAGCCATTTCAGATCTGAGTCATGAAGAGAGTAGCGTACAGGAAAAAGCGGCTCGTTTTTACAGGCTTTCTTTGCTTGTTCTTTTCAATAAAAACTTCCTGTCTGAGAAGGTAAGAGATGGCTGACTGGCTTCGGTATTGTGAATGGAGGCTGTTCTGTCAGCAATGTTGCGGTGACTGCTCATGTGGCACGGCAAAACAGATCACCAGCTATACATCCCAATGCGTTTCAGCAGATATGATCACAGCTGTGTGTACAGTCCATCTGTAGCAGACTCAAAGGTGTTTTACAAGCGTACCATTGCATCTAATTATATTAGCGTTGTGTTGTTTTTGTGAGGGAGGATTCATTCAATAATTTTCATTTTTCTTCCAGTTTCCATTTCAGATTTCCGAACAAAATAGCATATTCTTTCAAATGTACATCTTAGATTTAGTTAATTATAAACCTCAGTGTCGCTTCCTTCTGTTGTCACCAAACACGCGCTCGGCCCTGAGGAAATGAGAGTGTCACATTTTTGTGGTAAGCGCTCCAAGATGCTAGGGAATAGCTATCATGAGCTTCCTTTTTACTTGAAGACTTATATCACTCTGTGGCCAGGGAATATAATCTTTTATTTTGACACTTACAGTACCGTTTAAAGATTTGGGGTATGTACGTTCTTTAATTTTAGGAAATTAGTATTTTTATTCAGCAAGGATGCCTTAAATTAAACAAAAGTTACAGTAAAGGCATTTATGATGTTACAAAAATGTTAATCTATCAAAGAATTTTGAAAAAATATGTAGCACTTTTTTCACAAAAATCTATTAATCAGTACAACTGTTTTTGACATTGATATTAGCACTAGGTAACATGTTAATTATATTTTTTACAGTTAAATTGGAATAAATCCATCAAGTTTTATTCTAGAAATATAATTATGTAATTTAAAATTAAGATTAGTGTTATAACTTTAATATTATAAAAACTTAATTGAGCGTAAAAGTGTTTGTATACAAATAAGCACATTTTAACCTTAAATATTAATGTAGTACCAACTGACTTTCATGTCTATTTTACAGTATTAGTTCAAAGTTTTTTTTGTACTGCGTATATGCGTGTGTAATAATTGGTATTTCATTGAAATTGGAATTGAATCTAACCGCAAGCTTGTGAAGCATAAACAAATCAAATAGAAATTTGTGTCAAAACCCAACATTCAAACAAACATTTAATAACAAAATAAACAAACAACTAGCCATAATGCCGCACACACAAAAAAAACAAACTGATAGGCCTGGTCCTCTCTCGTCTTCCATAATAATCCTCCGTGGGAAATATTTATTGCAATCACTCCACCGGCCTCGCTCTGTTCCCAGCTCTCTGGCCCCGCCCCATCAAATCCTCATATTACTCCCCCCTCCCCCCCTCTCCCGAAGGGCGGCCGCGGCGATGACAGACGAGGCGAGAGAAAAGGAGACGGAAGGATTCAGAGAAGAGAGAGGGGAAGAGGAAAAAAAAAACATGGTCCGGTTCCCGGAAGGCTCGGTCCTCATCCGCTGAGCGGCTCATGTCACCTCTTGGTGGACGGCCCGATGATCCGCCTCCTGGCGGAGGCGGTGGCTCCTCCGACGAGGGCAGCCGGCAGCGACCCCCCGTGCTCCTCCCCAAGAGTAATAGCGAACGGGGCGACTGCTGAAACCCCTCCTCGACCCAGGAGCACGGCAGCGAGTTCAGCTTTGTCAGCACCACCGCTCACAGGCGGTCTCCGCTTCTTCCTGCTGCCCGAATACATTACATTTTTCCTCCCGGGCTTCGGCAAAACTTTAAAGGAAGGCGGGAACCGACGAACATTCAAACAAACATTTATTAAACAAACAACTAGAAGAGCGGCAGCCCCTAAAATGCCGCACACACAAAACACAAACTGTGCCCTCTCCCCTTCCAATAATCCTCCGTGGGATTTTACAGTAGGCTCGCTCCCGTTCCCCATTACCCCGCCCCACTGTCACAAACAACCAGCCATTTGATAATAATAAATAAATATTTATTGAGCTCAAATCCTCATAATTAGTATTTTTGGTGGAGTAATAGCTGCTGATATAAATACATTACATTTTAAAACTTTAAAGTTATTTTAAATTGTAATAATATTTAACACCTTGGTCAACAAAAGAAACATTTGTTAAAAAATCTTACCAATCCTAAATGTACACTACACTCTTAAAAATAAAGGTGCTTCACGATGCCATAGAACAGGGGTTCTCAACCTTTTGCAAGTTCCCCCCCCCCCACACCACCACCACCTTTTGCAAGTGGGCCCCCCAAAGCTAGATAGATAGCTGCTAATTTTTAGGCCCACATTATTATTATTATTATTAATTATTATTCCACCACACCACAGCACCTTGCAGTAGCGGTAGAGGCCTAGATAGATATATAGATAGCCTAGGCTATTGTTATTTTTAATTGACATCACCAGACTTCTAATGAGCTGCATTATTATTATTATTATTATTAGAATAATTATTATTATTATTATTATTATGAGTAGTAGTAGGCCTATTATCATCTTACTAGGCTATTGTTATATAATTATATTAGGTTACACTTTATTGTTTGTTGTTGTTGTTGTTAAAATTATCATCAGATTCTAATTGTGGGAATTGGCACCAGAATAACATAATTATTATTATTATTATTATGAGTAGTTATTATTACTAGTAGGCCTATCATTTGCATTTTTTTACTAGAAGCTATTGCATTAGGAAATGAGTTGCTTTGTTGCAAAGATTCAATGTTTGATTAAATCATCAACCCAAACATCCTCGATTTGGATTATCAGGCAGTCATTTTGAGATCTTCACACAAATATGTGGCGAAAGAAGTAGAATCCAACCTCTGAAATTTATGCTTTTATTATTGATTCCGCATTCTGCCCAGAACTGGAAAGAGGGCATAAAGAGTTCCTTCAGCTTTTTTTACAGTCACTTCTTCAGCTCAATAAGCTGTTCCTGCAATGCAAGGTTGATGTTAATGTGAGACTTTTTGCCTTGCAACAAACGCACCCACCACGCAAAAGAGCGATAAGCCTTATTCGCAAATTTGTCTCATTGCTGAAACATAGGTGCTCAAATCATCCTCGACGGCTGTAGGGAGGAAAAAGGTGGCGGTATTTCGTTTCGATTCAAATCATTACATTTTTACATGAAAACAAAACTTGGAGATCCTGCCTACAAACATATGTCGATGCGATTTATTACAACATAAATGGAAGGAGAATCTATGAGTGTGCGTGGTGGCTGCGTGCGTGCGTAAGGCGGTCAAGAGTTCTATTCCTGAAAGCTAACTGCTAGCCTGAAAGAGGGCAGGAGCTTATTTCGTTTTAAATATATATATATATATATATATATAAACTATTTATAATAAACGAATAAGCTGTTCTGCATATCAATTGAATAATAAACAAAAACGCTCGTTTGCTGTGCACACAAACGGATTAAACGCAAAAGAGCGATACCTCTTTAAAGTATCGCAAATATATATATATATATAAAAACTAAATACACCACACTTTTATATACGTTTGCATGCTAGACGCTGAAAAATTAATTCGAAATATTTTCTGCAGTGTGGAGGGGTTCTCTTTAAGCCACCACATGATTGAAAAAACAATACTACCAGTTTCGGATTGAGATTAAACTTTTGGGTTTTACAGTCAAACAAATGAGCGCCGTTTTCTAAACTATGGGAAGCAAGCACACACACATAAACTAAACTGTGGAAATTTCTAAATGATATTTAAAACATTTGAATACAGTTCAGCAACATATTGTTATTTATTTATTAACACCAAAGAAGCTGACAATTATTTAAACATCACTTAATTTACCATCACTTCACGTGAAAATGTGACTGCATGCGTGTATTTTTTCAAAAAAACTAAAGTTTAACTGTAATATTAAGCAACTATATTCATTTTAGACGTTTTATATATATATATATATATTTAAACGAATATTTTATAATAAACTGTTTTTGGTCTAAAAATTGAATAAATGAATAATAAACCAAAAAAAATCACAGACGAATATTTTTATATATAGCTATATATATATATATATATATTATATATAAACTAAATACACAGCAACACTCACGTTTTTTGAATGATTCAGTGTTTTGAACCTCAAAATTCTTCGTCCGTCATAAAAATTAATTCGGATGCACAAACTTGTCTCATTTTCTGCATGAAATCGGCCGTTTGAGCAAATATTTTGAACGGGGTGTTTTTGACTTGAGAGCCACCAAATGACCGCTTAATATGAAAAAACATCGACAGTTTGCGCTCACTATCGACAAACCAATCAAATTTGGGTGCAAAACTCTTTTTTTAAATCAGACAATTTAATTTTTTATTCGAGGCTTGCGCATATATACAAACTATAACTTTTTACGAGAGAAATCACAAACAAATTTTTCTAATAAAAAAAATGTGCATGAGCGCACACACAAAATCATTTTGAGTAGGTTCTTTGTGGAACCAAAAATGTTCTTGTGTTTTTGATTTTAAGCACCTTTATTTTTAAGAAGTGTAATTCAGAGCTCAAAACTGATCAGAGACGACCAAGAGAGCTTAAAACATAAAGGATTAAATACAAAATTAGGAAACTTAATTGATTTGATTGAGATGGGTTTGTTAAAACCACCCTACTGCACTTGAAAATGTGACAGACAAAAATGATTTCAACCTCCTTTTTCCCTCCATCTTTAATGTATGGCTTGTGAACAAACAAGTGAGAGACAACGAGATGTTTTACATTTTAGACGAAATGACTGTTTTGGTCTATTTTAGCTTGTGTTTTGATGGAAAGAGGAAGAGTCATTTGGAAAAATTCCACCGCACTTTGATGAATGTACAGCATAGCTGCATTCAGGCCAACACTGTGTTCGGACAAGTTTTGCATGCAATATTTTCACAAAACAGCTACAGTATGCTTTGGAATTGTGGACATAGCTATTATTATATACAGGTGTATCTCAATAAATTAGAATGTCATGGAAAAGTTCAATTATTTCAGTAATTCAACTCAAATTATGATAAAAAAAATTTGCTTGTGTTTTTCCTCCCATTGTAAATAAATTCAATGCACACAGACTGAAGTAGTTTGTCTTTGGTTATTTTAATTGTGATGATTTTGGCTCACATTTAACAAAACCCACCAATTCGCTATCTCAACAAATTAGAAGACTTCATAAGACCAATTAAAAAAAATTTTTTTAGTGAATTGTGGCCTTCTGGAAAGTATGTTAATTTACTGTATATGTACTCAATACTTGGTAGGGACCAAGTATTTTGCTTTAATTACTGCCTCAATTTGGCGTGGCATGGAGGTGATCAGTTTGTGGCACTGCTGAGGTGGTATGGAAGCCCAGGTTTCTTAGACAGTGGCCTTCAGCTCATCTGAATTTTTTGGTTTCTTTAAAGTACCGATGCAGCCTGGTACAGAGGACCCGGAGCAATCACCCGTCACTGATATGTAGAGAGTCCGGTTCAACGCGGAAAACTTGATGCGTAGGGCCGTACGATCAAGATCAATATAACCTATGCCGGCTCAACATTGTGATGTCTGTCAGTTTGGATGAATTAATCAAAAGTAGGTCATCAGAGATGAACAATGGCATCGTATATCGGCCCAACCCTAGTTTGGATGAATTAATCAAAAGTAGATCATTACACATAAATCAAATCGTGATATGGACCTGTATCTGTAAATATTAATACAACTCAACAATTATTACAACTTTTGTTGAGAATAATCCGCAAAAGTTTACTTTAATTTTTACAAAATGATTCAAATGTTATTATTATATTACATGAATTGCATGTTCTGCGTTTTTTTTTTTTGTCGGCTCTTGTTATTATTAATTTTTGTCTCACCAGACACGTGTTCAAAATATCGTGAATGAGTAGACACAATATCGGTCGACCCCTTGGAAGCCCAGGTGTTTACTAAATTTTTTGGTTTCGTTACATACACTGAAGCACGTGTGACTAGGGATGGGTACCGAAACAAAAGTAGATCATTACACATAATTCAAATCGGTATGGACCTTAATCGGTCTCGGGGCTAAATTATGAAAGACCGGAGTATAGGGATGGGTACGATAAGCTCTGACCGGAGTTTAACGGTTCTGCTATCGGTATTGGAGAAATTAAGAAAACACACATGCATCTATTATTGCTATATATACACATTATCAAATTCTATTATCAAATATCAAATGCAAATTCTATCTCACCAGAGTTGCCAGCTGTTTTTATGAGCAATAATATTCAAACATTTGTCTATGATGCATTTTTGCTATTCGCAATTTAGAAGCGAGATCGCGCTCACGTGGAGAAGTTTCAGCACGCGCAACATGAAAGCCCTTTTTAATCATGATAGAAGAGTGAACTAACCATTAAAACATATGCTTACACTTTAGGCCTGTGGCTGTTATATTAAACTAAGTTTATTATTATTTTATTTTATTTTATTTTGGCTTCTAAGGATTACAGCCGTGTTTCTTCTAGCACAACTTCCTTCCCTTCACAGCGGTGCGCATTCGTTCCTCTCTGACCAAAACTTAACACCAGAATCAGATCAATCGTTTGTCGATTGTTGTAAAATGACGTCTTTACAGTTGCTAAATGGCTGGACATGTTTGATAATAAAACGTTGAAAGTACAATCCACACCACACGAGAGATGCTATTCCCCAGGCTGAAGTGTGTGTGTGTGTGTGTGTGTGTGTGTGTGTGTGTGTGTGCGTGCCTGCGCGCTCTAAAACTGACAAGCAAAGTACACTTTGAGCTTCGGGCGCGCCCAAACGATGAAATACACACAAAATATGTAAAAACGGCCGGCTTGGAGATTATTCATTTAAACACAGTTTATGTCTTAAAGTGAACAAGAACAGTTTGGAGAAAATCCGATGTGTGTCAATATTTTGTCTTAAAGTGACAGACTGGTGCTTCATCAAATGTTAATCAAAGAACAAAACGCAAGGAGAAAATCACCCACAGCTCTTAATCTGAATAAAGTTATAGCTTTAATAAGCATTAATCTATCAATACAGTTAAAACTATGCAGTGATCATTTACATTTGATCACTTTTAGATTTCTTTTGTAGCTATTACTGATGTTAGTAGACCTTCATGAAAAATTAAAGCACTTTTTTTTCAGTTGTACATTTGTTTTATGGTACAAATTAGGGGTCGACCGATATGTGTTTTTCAGGGCCGATGCCGATACCGATTATTACAGATCAAGTAGACCGATAACCGATATTTTGAACCGATATACGTGTCTGGTGTAAAAATGAAAATGAATGCCAAAATTAATAATAACAAGAGCTCTGACAAAAAAAAAAACGTTCTTTAAATGCTTTTAAACATGTCTTTAATTCTGAAAACTGTTAATAACAACAACATTTCCGTTGGTTTTAATTTACAGTACAGTGCAAATGAAGGCATAAAACATTAATTTAATTTATCTTTTAATCAAATGAGAGTTAGACTTTATTTTTGGCAAACAAATGAGTTTACTATTAAAATTAAAACATGGAAGAAATAGCGTATTTTCTCACGTGTGATTATTCTAAACAAAAGTTGTAATAATTGTTGTAGTTGTATTACGTATATTCTACTGTGCACCATAATATATTCGGCTAAACCGAACTTATATTTTGACAGGTTGCCATGAGGACCTTTTAAGTTTCTGTAGCCTATGTATATATGATATGACGATCGTTTTACTCAAATAAAACGGTCAAATGCTCATGAAGTGACTCTCCGAGCAGTTCTGGGATATGTATTTATGTCCTCATTCAGAGATAGTGAGACGGCAGACGCTGAAAACACCGCGAGCAGCACGCGCTTCAGTATGTATGTGTGCAGTAACGTTAAATGAAACCGCACGTCTGTGTCATTCATTAACAGAGATGCAGAACATGCAGGATGATATTTAAATAGTGTTGCCAACTTTGCGACTTATATTTAGCACCTAGATACTAGTCCATAGCGCGAGTCGATTTAAGTGTACTGACCTACTTTTGATTAATTCATCCAAACTTCGACAAATTCCGTGACATTCCGCGTCGGTAAATTCCAGACTGTATTCCGCGATCCGCCCGCATTTTCCGCATCGCGGACATCATAGGTTATATTGAGGTGTTTTGCAACTTCAGTGTAGTGGATTGTGATTTATTGCAATCGTATTGTACCTTTGAGAGACAACTGATACGTGATCACTGAGGCAGCTCCAGTTAGCCAGTTAAACTGCCTTCAGTTTTTATTGGTCGGACTCGTGACTCTCTAAATGTACATATCAGATGAAATCACAGCGGTGGGCGGAATTGCTCTCAGAGATTGAGAGATCGCCTCACTCTCACAGTGTTTATTTGAGCTCAGACAGGCTCATCGAGCCAAATAGTGCATTTAAAAAGTATTTAAAAAGACTAATGTTGGAAGGGAGAGCTGGTTATGAATTCTAAAGGGACGTGTTTCAGTCATTATTTCATATTTATCCTTTGACTGATGAAAATATAGTCATTATACAGTAAAACACATAATATATGAGAATTTGGCTGCATATAAAATACAGTATGGTAAAAGACGATTAGACAGAACAGTTATTTTTTTCTTTACTTTGTCATTTAGCAGTAGTGTTTCGCTACATTTACCCATCCAAAAAACACAAGCCACAAAATAGATCACATAACTTTTATTAAAAAGAATTTATTGGACTATAGATCATTATTTATACACACATTAAAAGATAAAGACATGAAATAATTATTTTTATTCAGTTCTAAATGCATACAGCATTTTCAGACAACATTTAAATGAAAATAAAGCTTGAAAAAAAAATCTAAATATTAAATCAAGAAAAGGTATGAGTGTAAAAATGCTTCTAACATAACTAAAGGCCTAAGTATACTTCTTTTTGCCTAGTAAGAATTGCTTATAAAAACTGTAGTTTGTTTTTTTTTCATTATGTTAGTGCAATTATTTAGGTGCCTGTGGTGGGATGGGGCGCAGGATTGTTTTATGGGTTTAAGGGGGGGGGTGTTGAGGTTCTGCACTAGAGCATCCCTTCGTTCAGCGAATACAGTGGAAGATCTGATAAGAATGTTTATTTTTCAGTGTAGAGGGGTCATTCAGTCTGGAATACGTTGATGCAATACCGAGAGTGTGGCTCATGTTTAGAATAACAAAGATCAAGAAAGCGACACTGTACTACAGGAGTTGGATCCGGGGCATGTGACTGCAATCTTGATTCACCATATTGCATTGAGGCGAGGATGCGTTGCATGTTCAGTTACTAAGACGCCCTTAAAACACTGAAATTTCCGATTTTATTTATCTTGAAGCACTAGTAGTTTTAATGTGATGAGTGAAGCACTCATAAATAGCACCAACACTTCACATCGACCAGCCACAAATCCACCTCCGCTCTTGTAGTCAGCTCCGCGTCTTCACAATAAACAGTGAACTTTATGTTGACTCCGATCTGTTAGTAGTCGACTTTTCTAGGTCAATATTCCCGCAATTGCAGGGTTCCCGCCTATATAAAAATTTTGGGTGCACCTAACTTTGTGCTGGACCGTAAATACGCTAACAAAAAAAGTTAGTCTGAAATAGTGTAGTCTTGTTTTAGAGTCTTGAATAGGTCATAAATTAAGAAGACGAGCGTGCATTCAGTCTGCTGAGTGGGGCTTATTCTAAACAAAAGTTGTAATAATTTACTTGTAGCACTGGTTACGTATATTCTACTGCACCACAAGAATAGGAGCACCACAATATTTTTTAGGCTAAAACCCACTAAATTATATTTAAGGGGCAACACAACTGCCATGAGGACCTTTTAAGTTTCTGTAGCCTATGATAGGGCGGACGAACGTCCTTCTCAAACTGATGATAAAACGGTCATCAATGCTAACCTGATGCAAGTGACTCTCCGAGCAGTTATGTTAGCTGCGTTCAGTGTGTCCTCATGTTTTTTTATACTACAATATACACGAGGCAAGCTGATGAGAACCGCGAGAAAAGCACGCGCTAAGTAAACTTTTCTCAAAACAGTATCCCGCAGTAACGGTTAAATAAAACATTCGCGTCTATAGTGATTCATTAACAGAGATCCAGAACATGCAGGATCATAATTCATAATAGTGTTTTTGCGACTTAAGATATATATTTCTATATTCCATAGCGCGAGTCGATTGAAGTGTATGACCTAGCTTTGCTGCATTAAGGCTGCACAGTCCAAACTTTCTTACAAATTCCGTGACATTCAGCGTTATACAGGTAAATCAGCGTCTCTGGACTGTATTCCGCGATTCCGCTGTTTACAGCTTGGTCCGCATATTTACGGACAAATTAAATAGGTTAGGAAAATATATGAGGTGTTTTGCAACTGGTCAAAAAACGTGTGTCAGTTCCAGTAGGGGTGGATTGATATGAAATTTATTGCAATCGTATAATTTTTTTTAGACATTTCATGATTTTATCAACTGATACATTCTGATCATGTACTAGTTTACCAGTTTGTCTGAGCTCCAGTTACGGCCAAATTAATTTCCTATTATAAAGACAAAGCCTTTCGGTAAGACTGCCTTCAGTTTTCCGTTGATTGGTTGGACAAATATAAATAAATAATGTGATCTCACATTTATCAGGCCATGAGTGGTGCGAAGATTGCTCTCAAAGAATCTTTTCATTATTTATCTTTGCTATGCCTCACTCTCACAGAAAAATGAGAAAAGACAGGCTGCATCGAGATACCAAATTAGACTACAAATAATATACAAAAACATTTAAATAATTTCACCTGTATTATTTATTCACCATAAATAATGTCACCTGTAATAGTATGTTTGTTTGAGCATAATAAAAAAAAAATTGAATTAATAATAAATTATCGGCAAATCTGTTTTGAAACTGGCGATATCGATATCGGTTAAATGCTTAATATCGGCGCGATAATCGGCCAGGCCGATAATCGGTCGACCCCTAGTACTACAAATTGTATATTTTTCAGTTGAGTTATGTTTAACTTTGTTTCTTTGTTCCTGTTTTTACTGTATCTTATCTATGTATATAAAACACTAAAAATGCCTGTTGTCACACTGTCTGTGCATTTACAAATTGAGGTTTTATATTTAATTAAATATTTATTTTACATTTCAGTAAATAAAGCAATGTTAATTCAGCTCCTAATCTGTCACATTATATATATATATATGCTATATATCATAAAGTACTGATAGTGGAATACCGTTAAAGTACCGGATCGATAAGCAGTATCGATAAAAGTAGTAATACCGTTAAAACCTTAACGATACCCATCCCTACGTGTGACACTCGCAGTGATTTCAGCATCTGCCATCTAAATGAGGACATAATGTAAGAAGTAAAGTGATACATAAAATTGCTTAAATTAAACATTTATTAAACAAAACAAGCCTCTCCATTCAGTGCACTTGTAAAAATTAATAAAAAAATAATGTATGCATTAAATACATAAATTCTAGGAAAATATTTTTTTTGTGCACAAAAACGTACATAATATAATAAATAAAATAAAAGAGTAGTGTAGTGTTTCACAGTAGTACCCAGCAGAAAACACAAGCCAATAAAATAATCACACATTTATTGAAAGAAAATTGGACAGATCATTTATTTATATTAAATATCAATGTATTATTTTTATTCAGTTCTATGCAACAGAATCAGACATAACTGTTGTTGTTTTTGACTAATTATCCAAATAATGTATAGTCCCGCAAACATGGTTTGTCCGTAGTGCTGGGCGGTATACCGGTTCATACCGAATACCGGTGTTTATTTTTCTTGATGACCGTATTAGCTCATTTTAAAATACCGCAATATCGGTCTCATTTAAATAACGTTTAGTAAAGCGACACTGTTAGAGAGGGTCTCTTTTCACTATTGCATTTTGGCGAGGATACAGTTGCATGTGTTACTAAGCATGAAATTTCCGAAACTGAAGCACTAGTAGAATGTGATGAGAGAGAAGACATCCACGCGCAATATCCACATCGACCGCCACAAATTTTATCCACCGTACGCTGCCATCAGCTCCCGTCACGTCACATCTGTGCAGTAATTCACACAACGTTTAGTTCTCCGTCGAGTTCGCACGACGGATTCCCGTCAATTGCAGGTTTCCCGCCTTCTTAAATTCACTTTTCATAATTTTAAGACCGTAAATACGCTTACACTTCTGAAATAGTGTTATAAACTGTCTTGATTTTAGCTTGAATAGGTCTTAAATTAAGGAAAGACGAGGTGCATTCAGTCTGCTGAGGGGGATGTGATCAAAGCCTGGAGTGGATTAAAGCACGTTCCTCTCTCCACTCTAAGCGTTCTGTAATCACTCCGCTCTGGATCCACTCCGGGTTTTACATTCCCGCTCACGGAAAAACTGCTCCGTGTTCACTCCATTTAAATGCTATCAGGGATTACTGGGGTGAAAGAAACATGTAGGAAACATGTAGCGCACTGTTGTTGTTCTGCTGGCACACCAAAAATCATCCCCGCCTCGGCTGCAGTTTCTCACTGACAACATAATAACGCCATTCGCATCATTCACATTTGGGTTTTTAGCAGAGAACACAGAAAAGAACTTGAATATCGGCGCGGGATTGCGGCTATTAATAATAATTATACTCATTCCCGCAGGTTCCGACCGAATGTATCACATTTGCACGTGCTTTTGAGTCTTGAACTTACTCACGCGCTCTTAATTTCTGTGCGCCCACAGATCGCGATAAGGAGAGTGACAGCTATTAATAATTATAAGGGGAGTTTGCAAATGTGATATATTTATTTAGTACGTACAACAGATCAATAAACAAGTACTGCATGATTTTGCTCTATATCATCAATGAAAATAGTTCCAAATAAAGTAACAGCTGAGCCGTTGTGCATCTCAAAAAGCAAATTTATATTTAAAACGTTGATGTCCACATATTTAGTGTGGAATTTTTCTACAATATTCACTCATCATGACACTAAAATATGGCATTCTAAGTCAATCTACTGCAGTTTTTCCTCAGTCAGTAGAAAATGTGGTTAACACCCGGTCATGCATGAAAAAAATAAATACCGTCATATACTGTGAAACCGGTATAATTTAGAAAAATACTGTGATATACATTTTTGGTCATACCGCCCAGCACTAGTTTGTCCTTTATCAAAATGCAGCGGAGGTGGTACCATCCTGATCATGTGCACACAATGTACATCATTCAACACTTTTTACATGCAATGTATTTTAGCTGTTATAATAATTATATGATTGAAGAAAATGAGAATTATAAAGTTATGTTTTATTTTCTCTCACCTAATGTTTTATTATTATTTGTTTTTAAAATAGCCTTTTGAAATATTTTATTTTTCCTCAGAAATTATGTGTTGTGTATCTGGTTATCAAACGAAGGCATAAAAAAATAATTTAATTTATCTTTAAATTATTGCAAATTTAACTTTTTTTGGCAAACAAAGGGAATTAACATGTTAGAAATGTTGTGATCATTCCTTAAAAATAAATGTTCATAATTTTAGTAGTAGTAGTAGGGGTAGGGATGCAGCGATTAACCGGTTTTACTATTAACCGCGCTTTAAAACGTCACGGTTAATTAATCGTAACGGCTCCTCTACACCGAGTGTTTCTGTTGCACAGGAACTGTTGCAGCTTGTGCAAAACGATAACAAAGGTACTCTAGCGGCGGTGCACCAGTTTAAAATGCCCGTTTTATCAGAGAAATGGAGGCTACTACACACACTAGATTAACTGTGACAGAGAAACCAAACAGCGATCCTTTATTTTCACCAGAGAATGTCTGGAGTCGATAGTGTGGGACCATTTTGAGTGCACCAAGAATGACCAGAGCGTCATTTAAATATTGCCGTAAAATCACTGTTAAAGAGTATACATAAGCACGGCTAGCCAACCTGTCCTCGTTGTGAAATAAAAGTTTTTAATACACGACGTGAAGGCAAGAACCACCTGACGCGAAGTTCGTTAGCTCTAGCATTCTGCCCGCTTCAGACAGAGATGAAGACAGTTGCGTGTGTGAATTTGTCTACCTGCATCTGCACGTTACTACAAACATTGAAGATTTGAGATTAGTTGTTTAAACAGTAATTTTACCCCATCTTTGCTGATTAATATAATGTAGCGATCCACTATTTTATTAATGAAAGTCGCTGGGCAGCGTTGACAAAGTTTCTGTCCTCCTAAATGTTTTTGTGGGAAGCTCGATCTCACAAATCAAAATAATAGACATGATTTTCTCAGGCCATATGTATAATCAGATGAATAAAGATTATTAAAATGAATAAGCATGAATGACAGTTGATTAATGTAATAGTTTAGTTTTTTCCTCTCATTAGTAACAGTGTCCTCTATGGGATAAATAAAGTTAATATTAGTCTTATATTATTAATACTTAATTAACGTTGTGATTTATCATCCCTGTTATAGTATTATTCATAAGTAAAAAAAAATCACCATCTTTCCAAGTTCTGTACCTCAGGTCCAAAAGAAATGTAGAAAGAAGATACAATGAAAACACCATAAACGTGTGATCTATTTCCATTTGTTATATTCAAAAGATAAATACTGACATGTTTACAGAGCAGAGGTCAAGTATTTTTAATTCCAATAGAAGAGATGGACTTTTTTTTTTCTTTAGTAGGCTATTATTATTTTGTGCTGTATTATTGGTTACTGTGTTATTTCTGTTTCAAAAGGCAGCAATAAATAACACTTTACTATCTAAAGAGTGTTTATGTGATTTTATATTGTGAAATTAATAAATGCATAATAATCGTAATAACCGTGAAACCGTGATTATTCCTCAGACTATAATCGTACCAACAAAATCTGTAATCGTTGCATCCCTAGTAGGGTGGTCGTGCGATTATACGACAAAATCTTATATCACGGTAACAAATATACTCCCCTCGTCAATCTGTAATGCCTAAGGTGACGGCGCCGAAATTGGCATGGAGGATGCCATGATGCAATCTTATATACGATCAGACTGTACTATGGAGCGAAATTTTTTCCTTCTCTCTCGGTAAAAATGTATTTTTCTAAATATTTGTCTACGTATATATATGTAATGAAGGTTTAATTTCGTTGGTACTTGTATTGACAATAAAGGGTTTATACTATATATCACGATTATAATTTTCTTTTAAAAAATTATATAATTTATCACCATATCATAACTTGTCACCAATGTCAATATCAAACTAATACAAGCCTAAAGAGAGAGAGAAAAAAAAAAACTCAATCTCACTGAAGATATTAAACAGTCAGTGATGAAATAAGGATAAGAAACTAATTGCAATAGGACAAATAGGACAAAAAAATACAATAATAAGAAACACTACATACATTGTGTTAATTAAATAGTCTTCACTGTGTTAATTATATATATCTATGATAGATATAATTAACACATGTATTATGTGTTAATTATATATATCTATGATAGATATAATTAACACATGTATTATGTATAGATTCTATACATTTTATACATATATCATTATTATTGTTATTTTTTATTTATTCTCATTAAAGTTACAAAAGTGATTTAGTCGAGCAGTGAGAGATGTTCTAGCAGTGTAGTGATGCACGATCATGATTTTTTCGTGGCCGATTCCGCGATTTTTTTCGACTACCGGTTTTTTTTCCTTTAAGCAACAACAAGAAAGAATGAAAGATTTAACACAAATAAACTGGTATATAGTGAATTAGTTTTTATTTAACATGTATAATATTAATTGTTTAAAAAATATATTTATATTTAAGAAAAAAAGTTTGCCCCCAAATTCATGTCTGTGGTGTTTCAACAATGGATGTCACCCCTTTAAGAAAAGGGGAGAATTATATTTGGACTACTTCCTATGTGTAACGGTCACTGCAGGTGCTGGTTGATCTGAGGGGTGCATGGGGAGTACATTCTTTCGTATACATTTTAAAGTTAGTTAAATCTCTGACAATTTCATGTGTTGTCATTAGTGTATGTGGGTGTTATGTTGATAACTTGCAGATCTGGCATATTTTAATACAAAAAATTATAAATACCTACTTGTTGATATTTCCAAAATTCCCTGATCTTGAAATCATCATGATGGCAGCCTCCATTTTAGAAAAGTCTAGATTTAGGCTGAATTGTATGTGGTGTTACTGTCTCTGGTGTTAATGTATTTTCTGGTAACACAGAGCCTTTAGTAACTTGCATTATAAGGTCTGTGGTGTTACTTCAATATGACATAGACATAAGTGGCTGTCACAAGTTTTTGATTAAAATTATTTAAAATTCAAAATGTTCTTAAGCTTTTTAGTTTAATGGATATAGCACATTAAACTAATTTTAAATGCCTATCAATATATTTTATTAGAAAAAAAAAAAGCATCTTTACACATTCTGCCTCTCATTTGCCACACCCAGTTGAAGATGGACCAAGATGGTTTTTAAATTGGTTTTGAAACTACATAAAACTGGCCTTAAATGAAAACATGAACAGTAACCATGTGAAATTAAAGGCAACATTTGCATAGTTACAATCTAAACAACACAACCAACACACATTCAACAGTCCAAACAAAGATGTTACTTTAATCAACATTTGTTGTCATTTTTAAAATTGGTGTAAAGAAAAAAAGGTATTTACCAGTGAAACTAAATAAAACCAAAGTAGGCTATATAAATAAATTATTCCAAAATGTTAAATCAATTAATGTTTAGTGCAACGAGCAAAACAAAGATGTACAGCTCGTGCTTTTTAAATCGAATTAAGTCATTGTAATTTTAAGGTAAAATAAAAATAATAATCTTGTACAGAACTTACATTTATACGTTTGAACGTTTTATTTACAAAAAGAAGCATTTCAGCTTTGTCACAAGTTGGTCTGTTTCTTTTCTCATCCAACACGTGAGAAGCTGCGCTGAACAACTGTTCACGGTCTATTCTTGTGCAGGGCGTGGACAGATATGATTGCGCAACTTATAGTGATGGGAAGTTCGGATCATTTTACCGACTCGGACCTTTGAGTCTCGTTCAAGATGAACGAACGACTCGAAAAACCCAAAGACTCAAAAAGTGAACTAATCAATTATCTTTCCGGCTCATACTGCATTAGTCACGTGATGAACGAACGACTCGAAAAACCCGAAGACTCGAAACAGGTGAACTAATTCCAGTACAGAACCTTTAGGATGGTGCGCATGCGCGACTGAACGAATCACTCCCCGAAACGACTCGTTCTTCTCGAGTCTCATTAAAGATTCGTTCAACATGAATGAATCGTTCAAGACCGACCCATCACTAGCAACTTCAGCTAGAGCAGCAAAGGAAAGCGGCTCTTATTTGTGTGCCAGTAATGTTACACCAATGGCTGTTCGCTTCATTGTATCTGTTTTTCTGTGTTTGTTGTGCGTCTGCCGAATGTCTTCCACACAAATGACATGTTCGCAAAACTTTGCGCACTTTCAGAAAAATCGTCTGGAAAAAATATAAAAACGTCCGGTTGCCGATCGCGCATTATAAGCAAAAACCGTCCGGTTCCGATCTTTGGCCGGTCAACCGGTGCATCCCTATAGCAGTGTGCTGTGATTAACATGAACGAATATTGGAACGCTTCCCCTTTAAGACCGAAGTCTGGATCTAATACATTGTTACATTGCGTTTTCTCTTTCTGCCGTTTACTCGCTCTTAAGACCTAAATCGCTGTGTTTGAGGATACTTGCAAAGACGGGGATTCTGATGCATATAAGTGTGTTTATGTAATCGTTCAAAGTCGGCAAAAAAGAAAAGGCGCGCTCCTCTCACACAGAAAGAGACGGCACATGTATATAGGTCTGTTGTTTGTGTTTCAACGGCTTAAAATCGGTTGTTTTAAAACTGCAGTGCTTAAAAACACGTGACCATGCTAACGTTACAGATGTAGTCCGTCATTTAGGAACGAGCTCCTAGTTTGGTCCTGGCTGCTCGTTCTTCGTTCACCACCTGCTTCTGTCTCCGCTTCACGCCTCGTGATGGGCGGCGTATAAAGATCGCAGTCACTCAAATGATGAAAAGGTATTACTGGAAACAATGTATTTTGCAACACCATGATATAAACGATAGAACATAATATGAAATGATAGACTTTTTATTTCGTCCATCCGATATATATCGTCATATCACACAGCCCTAAGTAGTAGTAGTCGTATGTACATTCTGCTGAACAAATATTTCTGCTGCAATGTCCGGAACAGGGTTTCATAACCCACTTCATAATCAACTTCACTCACCAAGGCACATGTGATGTGACAATAAAAGTGATTTGATTTGACAACTATTACAACTTGTTGTGTTGCAGCGGTTTAGACACGGTTTACCAAGCAAGCCAGCGCGTTAACTCCTCGTCTGCTGCACGTGCTCTCTGTGGAATAGGAATTTCGGCTGCGGTGTATGTTGCCACATTTCCTGTTAACAAAATGTGTCTCGTTCGTATTTGGCCAGTTTGGAGAAAGCCTCACCAATACAAACCTAACCAGCCAGGCGTTTGCGATCACGTGAGCATGAAGACACTTGTACAAACGCGGATGGGTGACATGAATGGAAATGATTCCAGATCGGCAATTTAGTATTTGGTTTCCCAACATGGTCCATCGATCATCATTTTTCTGTCAATAAATTCAAGACTCTTGTGCAGACTAAACTTTTATTTGTTGGCCTTTCATCAGAAATGTTCAAGGTTCAAGGTTCTTTATTATTCGTCACATACACAATCATACAGGGTATAATCAGTAGTGAAATGTAAGTCAGGACAGGTCCGCTCAATGGACAGTGCAAAAGAAATAAAAATAAAACAATGAAACATAACACGAGAATATATATAAATATAGGTAAGAATAAAATAAAAGTAGGAACAAATAATAAAATAAAATAAAATAAGGAGTAAAATGTGCAATGAGATAAAATGTGCAATACAGTATACTGTGGATTAATAAATATTAATATAAACAGGGTAGGGTCGACCGATATGTGTTTTTCAGGGCCGATGCCGATACCGATTATTACAGATCAAGTAGACCGATAACCGATATTTGATGAAACCGATATACGTGTCTGGTGTAAAAATGAAAATGAATGCCAAATTTAAATAATAACAAAACGTTCTTTAAAATGCTTTTAAAACATGTCTTTAATTCTGATAAACTGTTAATAACAACAAAATTTTCCGTTGGTTTTAATTTACAGTACAGTGAAAATGAAGGCATAAAACATTAAATTAATTTATATTTTAATCAAATGAGAGTTAGACTTTATTTTGGCAAACAAATGAGTTTACTATTAAAATTAAAACATGGAAGAAATAGCGTATTGTGTGATTAATTCTCAACAAAAGTTGTAATAATTGTTGTAGTTGTATTACGTATATTCTACTGCACCACAGTAATATATTCGGCTAAACCGAACTTATATATTTGACAGGTTGCCATGAGGACCTTTTAAGTTTCTGTACCTATGTATATATGATATGACAATCGTTTTACTCGAATGAAACGGTCAAATGCTCATGAAGTGACTCCGAGCAGTTCTGGGATGTTGTTCATGTATTTATGTCCTCATTTAGTGAGACGGCAGATGCTGAAAACACCGCCTTCAGTATGTATGTGTGCAGTAAATGAAACCGCACGTCTGTGTCATTCATTAACAGAGATGCAGAACATGCAGGATTCATATTTAAATAGTGTCTTTGCGGCTTAATATTTATAGATACTAGTCCATAGCGCGAGTCGATTTAAGTGTACTGACCTACTTTTGATTAATTCATCCAAACTTCGACAAATTCCATGACATTCCGCATTATACGGTAAATTCCATTATATGACTGCATTCTGTGATTCCGCCCGCATTTTCCGCATCGCGGACATCATAGGTATATTGAGGTGTTTTGCAACTTCAGTGTAGTGGATTGTGATTTATGCAACGTCTGCTGCTGCTGCTGCCTTACCTTTGAGAGACAACTGATGCGTGATCACTGACGACGCAGCTCCAGTTAGCAAGTGCTTTCGGTGTGAGACTGCCTTCAGTTTTCCGCGTTGATTGGTCGGACTTGTGACTCCCTACATATCAGATGAGCGGTGGGCGGAGATTGCTCTAGGCCACAGTGTTGAGCTCAGACAGGCTGCATCGGAGCCAAATAGTGCATTTAAAATTTTTATAATTTCACCTGCATTATTTATTCACCACTAAATAATGTCACCTGTAAATAGTATGTTTGTTTGCATAAAAAAAATATATTAAAAAATATATATAAAAAAAAAAAAAAAGAAAAAAAATTATCGGCAAATCTGTTTTGAAAATGGCCGATATCGATAATCGTAAAAATGCTTAATATCGGCGCCGATAATCGGCCAGGCCGATAATCGGTCGACCCCTAATATAAACAGGGATGTGCAAGAGGAATGTGCAAAAAGGTTGTACCGGGTATATACATATAGCAGCAATGCGGATGATGGAGAATAATGGATGTTTTTACAGTTGAGTCCAGTAGATGTTATGATGTTGTGTAGTTGTTATGAGACTGAGTTTGTGTTAAGGAGCCTGATGGCCTGAGGGAAGAAGCTCCTCCTCAGTCTCTCAGTTTTTGCCATCATGCTCCTGAAGCGCTTGCCAGATGGCAGTGAAATGAAAAAATGGTTACCGGGATGATTTGAGTCCTTGATGATTTTAGCAGCTCTGCTTTTGCAGCGTTTGAGGTAGATGTCCTGCAGAGAGGGGAGAGCAGACCCTGAGATGCGCTCAGCTAAGCGCACGACTCTCTGTAGAGCTTTGCAGTCCTGGTTTGAGGAATTACCATACCACACTGAGATGCCCTGAGTCAATACACTTTCTATGGCCCCTGAATAGAAAGTTTTCAGGATTGCTGGTGAGACCCTGAATTTCCTCAGCTGTCGCAGATGGTACAGTCTTTGCCTGGCTTTCTTAACCTGAGTCTGAATGTGTGCAGTCCATGTCAGGTCCTCGGAGATGTTTACAGGTACTTGAAGCTGCTCACCTCTCTCCACAGGGGTCCCACTGATCATAAGAGGTGTAGGGCCGCTGCTGTCTCTTCCTGAAGTCCTCCACGATCAGCTCTTTAGTTTTGCTCACATTCAGAGAGAGACAGTTGTCCTGGCACCATGATGCAAGTCTCTCTACCTCACCCAAGTATGCGGTCTCATCGTTGTTGTTAATGAGGCCCAGAACCACAGTATCATCAGCAAATTTAACAATAGAAGTGGAGCTGTGAGAGGACACACAGTCGTGTGTGTAGAGAGAGTAGAGCAGGGGACTCAGGACACAGCCCTGCGGGGCTCCTACATTCAGGGTGATGGAGTTGGAGGTGAACTGGCCGACTTTCACCACTTGTGGTCTGCCGGTGAGGAAGTCTTGAATCCAGTCACAGAGTGAAGTGTTTAGGCCGAGGTCTGAGAGTTTGACAGCTTGGTGGGGACTATAGTGTTGAAAGCTGAGCTATAGTCAATGAATAGCAGCCTGACATAGTTGCCATTTTTGCTGTCAATGTGTGTGAGGGAAGAGTGCAGTACCTGAGAGATGGCTTCATCAGTAGACCTATTTGGGCGATAGGCAAACTGAAGAGGGTCCAATGTAGCAGGGATGGAGGAGCAAATGTGTTTCTTTAAAAGTCTCTCAAAAACCTTCATGACTGTCGATGTGAGGGCAACTGGACGATAGTCATTCAGGCAAGAGGGTTTACTGTTCTTAGGCACAGGGATGATGACAGATTTTTTAAAGGGGGTGGGAACCACAGAAGTAGCGAGGGACTCATTGAAGATGGATGTAAACAAACCAGCAAGCTGATCGGCGCAGGACCTCAGAATGCGGCCAGTAATCCCATCAGGTCCGGCTGCTTTCCTGACGTTCACTCTCCTTAGTTCCCTCCGAACCTCGTCCTCTGACACGGTGAATACATGATCGCTGCTCTGTCTGCTGCTTCCTGACGCGCTGATCGGCAGAGTCGCGCCGCCATTACATTCAAAGCGGCCGTAGAAGGTGTTTAGCTCTTCGGCCAGCAACGGATCTGCTCTCACCTCTGCAGAGGAGTTATTTCCAGAGGAACAGATGGTCTTCAGTCCCTGCCACATGCGTCGAGAGTCATTGAGCTGAAAATGTGACTCAATTCTCTCCCTGTATCGGAGTTTAGCAGCTCTAACTGCCCGTCGGAGAGCGTAGCACGATGCTTTGTACTCGCTCATGTTACCCGACGAAAGACCGGCGTTGTATGCGGCAGTGCGATGGTTAACCGCATCACGGATTGATCTGTCCACCCACGGTTTCTGATTAGAGAATGTCCTTATTGTTACTGTTTCAGTGGCTTGGTCGGTTAGCATGTTGATAAAGCTTAATGCTACATCCGTGAACTCGCTGACATCAGCTGAACTCGCCCGGAACATGTCCCAGTCGACATCATCAAGAGACGCCTGTAGCATAGCTTCAGAGTGGGAGGACCAGCGCGTCACTT
The DNA here is from genome assembly GCA_027422405.1 of Ptychobarbus kaznakovi. Classification (NCBI taxonomy): domain Eukaryota; kingdom Metazoa; phylum Chordata; class Actinopteri; order Cypriniformes; family Cyprinidae; genus Ptychobarbus; species Ptychobarbus kaznakovi. The sequence continues at coordinate 13,241,269 of CM049804.1, read as the reverse complement.
CC